>SSBO01000012.1:11781579-11833910 GCA_005281725.1 Wuchereria bancrofti | reverse complement strand
GCCAATTCTTCTTCTTGTCCTGAGATTTCTTGCCATAGAGATTCATCCTTCTGTTCATGAGATATTGTGTTAACTATCTCGTGTCTGTGAGCTAGGATTTCCAGCTCCGCATTAATTCTTTCGGCTTCAAATTTATCTATTAGTCCTCCTTTAAATCCGATGTTTTGAAATGGAATCCTATCCATTTTACAAGGTGCTACAAGCAATGTTCCGTTTTCATTTTTAGCTGTTACATCGCTCGTCTGTAATATCATTCTTGTTGTAATAGTGAGATAATGACTCGATAGAGCTTCAATCAAGTATAGTAGATTATTTCTGTTTTGACAACTTCTTTGGTAGGTATCTTCAAATTGTTGTATAAACTCTTGTCTTAATGAATCGACGGCATATTGGAGTTTTACATTATTGGGGTCTGATGTTTCACCTGGAGACATTTCCATCATGAATAATTGGTTTTTATCGTTGATTCTTTTATTTTTGGTAAATTATCTCATTCTATTTCTTTTTTTTAAATATAAATGATAATTTCATATATAATAATCGCATAAATTTTTATTGATTAATAGAAAATTGTCTTCTTGATATTAATTATGATAAAATATGACAAATTATGAAATATTTGATTACCATAAATTACAAAATCATTATTTATAATATTTAAGTGAAATGAGTGTCGCGAATTTCAATTCGCAAAAAACCCAAAGGATATGTAATTGCTTCAATTGTTAAACTATAGTATATCGTGATTTAATCTTTAGTCGAATTGTTAAAATAATTGTAATTTTTCCTAAATTGCTTCCGATCTGAACAATTAAAATAATTGTAATTCGTCCTAAATTGCTTCATGTCTGAGCAGTTATAATGCAATTCCTGCAAACTTTGATCTTTATGCACCTCTATTAAAATAATTGTAAAATTCTTCCTAATTGCTTCCTGTCTGAGCAGTTATAATGCAATTCCCGAGAACTTTGATTTTTATATGCCTCTATTAAAATAATTACAACTAAACCACTCCTACTTTTTTTATTATATAAACTACTCCTTGTTACAAAGACTTCAGTTGTTAATATTACTTCGCTCGACTATATTCATTTCCTTCTTATTATCTTTACCATTGTCAAATAAAGATTTAACTCATACTTTGATCCACAACGTAACACACCCAAACACTCCTTATTCCCAACCAACTTGACGCTACTAACACTCCAAATTATCACTAATCTTCAATCCTCTACAAACAACGTAAGGAAATCCTCTGCTTATTCCAACTATTGACTAAACTGCAAATACTTCAACAAAACTTCACGACAGAATATTTTTTGGTGCCATGAGCCGGGAATCATGTCCAGCAACATTATTGCGAGCATCCAACCGGCAAAAGAAAGGTTAGTCAATCTTCTTCAAGAAATAAATCAATTAGAGTTTAAGTCTCCTGATCCAAATGCCACAATAGATCAAAAGGAGAGTCTCTATACGACGAGGAAACGAATCCTCGAAGACAAACTCCTAAGAATACAATTATGTATCAATACGATCCAATCCATATGTGATGAATGGCGCGATTACATACGGAAAAGCAAAGCAACAAAAAAAAGGGAGGAAGAAGAAGAGAATTTTATGGAGATCACAAGGGGCGATGAAGGAATATACCAAATATTACATGAAGGTAAGGAAGCAATAATAACGTTAACAATGCATAAGGATGAAGCTGACCAAAAATTAAAACAGCTCTCAAAGGAATCAAAGAAGGGTGAAGAAGGCTTAAACTTCCCTTCAAAACTCACTGTCAGTCTTCCTCAATTATCCTTACCGACATTCAGTGGAGATCCCAAACAATGGCGACAATTTTGGAGTAGTTTCGATGCAGCAGTTCATGCACAAGCAATTCCTGACATCCAAAAGTTAAATTACTTATATTCGTGTCTCAAAGGAAACGCATTACAAGTAGTATCAGGATATGATATTGCTCCAGAGAACTATGGAGTGATAAGACGACTGCTCAAAGAAAAGTATGGAAAATCTTCAACGATCACAACCATTCTTTATAAGGAACTCCAATCTATCAAAGGAAACGAGAGAGATTGGAAGCAAGTGATCGAAAACATCGAGAGAGTGTTACGCCAGTTAGAAGCTCTTGGAGAAGAGATGGAGCATTCAAGTATCGAAAACATGACTGAAGGCAAACTACCACGATGGATCTTGAATAAAGTATATGAACAAAAGAAGGCAGAGAGAACTTGGTCAACTTCTAAACTAAGAGAGCTCTTATTAGAAGTGGCTAATATGGATGAACAAGTAAGTAAAGTTCTAAACTTATACACCCAGGCTGAAAGTAAACCAACAACTACCAAGTCTGGACAAAAACAACGATACAATCCTGAGGAGACCTCAGCATTATCAACGATACGAAGTACGTCACAAACAAAAGTGTCACAACCTACAACAAATAAAAAGAGACCGTGCATATTCTGCAATCGAGATCATTGGGATAGCGATTGTGATGACTATCCTACNATATTTTTATATATATATATATATATATATATATATATGTCAAAATATTGCATCGACGAGTTGCCATGTTTATTAACTGAAAAGAGTTTTTTAATATGCTTTAGTCCAAAATAACTTTGAACAGAATGCAGTCCTAATAATTGCTGTATTCCACAATTATAAATTCATTGGGTATAAAATAAATTACAATATCTACTATTGGTAATTTTATGAGTATCTACTAATGGTAGGTGTTCATTAGGTATAAAATAAGTTACAATGACCAGGTATCTACTAATGCTAACTTTATGAGAGAAGTTGGTCTATACTTTCAAGTCTTCCTTGATGAGATCTAATTATATTATAAGCTGGCACAGCAGGAAGAAAGAGATACTTATGCTTTATTGGTGACAATTTTTTAGGAAACAGTGTAAAACCATTGTCAACTACTTATTCAACACTACTTATTCCTGTATCTTTTAGAGATTTACTTGGGAGCTCCCGAATTGATGTGGGACCAAAAGTTCGCCTAGCTAATATTCCCAGATATGTTTTAAAATGATTACCTTTTAGTTGTTAGAAATATGGATAATGGGACGAATTTGGATATCTTTGAACAGGAATCAACATTAGAAGAAGTCGTGTGCGCAATGACCGTATGTGCTTTATACATGCCAGATCGCTTCGATCCTGCCTTAATTATTCATCCCTTGTTGACAATACCTAATGCCGTAACTGTGATCACCATGGTAAATGTTAAAAATTGCCTAATGAACATGCAAAATTTATAATTCGGTAATATTCAATTATTAATTTTTGGAAGATGGAATTGGCGTAGTACAACGAAATACAATGGTCATTGATTTCTTTACAGCTAATATGTAATGTCAGCGACTCATTGGAATCCACTGTTGATTACCTATTGAGGGTTCAGTTGCTGGATGATGATAATGTTATCAGTAAAAATAGAAACAACTTATTACTAAAGGTTTGTTGGACATAATGAAACATTTGTTGTTCTCTTTTTTCTGTTCTTTCCCTAGTAAATTTTGCGGAAATTTTATGTAGATGTTTCAAACTACAGTTATATTGCTAATTAATTCACTGTATCCCGTAAACAGTAACTTATCATCTCACCTAAATCATTGGTAATGGTTTGACTATTGTTGTCGTAAGTTCATGAGATTTGCAAACCTCTTGTTTTAGGACCTTGTTAGGGAGCCTCGAGTTAGTTGATCTCATCAGCCTTATCGATTGCCTCTTTATTTACATATTGACTTGATTTTCACATTTTCTAACTTGTAAAACTACTCATATATCTCTTTTATACTTTAGAATCCTTACATTTCAGTTGCTCTCTATAGATCCATGTCTTGTTGAACCAAGCATATCTCAGCTTCTGGATGCAAACACCTCAAATGGCAATAGTTTGGCCCTGATGTTAATATGTGTTTGTTTAAGCAGCGCTCAGTTAATAAACAACTTACTTTGCGCATTGCTAAATAAGCGTTCCTTGGCTGCCTTTATACATCGATCATCCGACAAACCAGCTGTGAAGCTTCTACGGGATCGAATTTCCGAGGCTATAAGTGCATTTTCATCGAGGTTTGCGGTATTTTCAGTAATTTTAATTTCTTATGAAACAGATTTGTCACTGACCACGGAATCCATCGTGTACACATTACGAGGACATCCAGAAGCTTCAAGCTAGTTTTAAAGAAATTAGAGCGAACTGATGCCAGATTCTCTGAGCTTGATCAGTCGGTGGATGAATTGGATTATTTTAGCCATACAAATTGCAAAATTTTTTTTAGGAAGCTTTTTCCTGCTATTGTATCATTTGGTTGTTTTCTTACTTTTGGAATTGCAATGAAAATCAAAAAGTTTTTTTTTTTTGCCAACGAACTAACGAAACTTCTGCATGAAAGTTTTTTTCTATTGTTTTAATAACTTGAATTGTTATGTTGCTGTAGAATTTAGCCCTAAAATCTCCAGAAAAAAAGCTTCCAACTGGACTCGAAATAAACGAATTTTCGACTCATATAAGTTTTAATTTTGATTATTGCAGCACGATGAATGATGGTACTGAAGCCACCTTAGCGCAGTTGCTGGCAGTTCTTCGTATTAATGCAGGTATGCGTTTGAGTTATGATGAAACAAATTTGTGGTTGCTGTTTCTCACTCGAACTGATTTGGACGATGATCGATATATAATGACAGCATTATCTGTCATCATTGCTTGTCCACAATTAATACCGTAAGTTCACTATTTTGTTAACACTTTACAACAGTTACTTCTTTCAACACCGATACGTTGTCGTATAGAGGGATCAACATTTCCATATATTGCAGCGTTATGAATAGGCATCTAGGAGTTTCTGAGCAGTCAGCGATGACATGTTTCTCTTTACTCAACATTATTTTTATGTTTTCCATTTGTCACAAAATTATTTTGCTAACTTTTGGATTTTAGATCAAAATTTAAGAGGTGGGCTCCAAGTTCTCGTCAAAAGCACTAAATTAATCATGTAAAAGTGATAATGTCAAAAAGTAAATGTACAGTCTTCAAAAAGCAGACTCCTCATTGCGCTACGAATATCTGGGATCCATATAACTTTTTTTTCCTGTATTTTTTGTATTAATGTGTTCAGTTTTCCGTTATGGAATTATTTCAGTTTTTATTATGTAGCACAGAAAGAGCGAGTCTATTGCAAAGCTGTGAACTAGTCAGTACTTTACCATTTCTTGTTTCAAGGTTGCATCTCGGTGATGAGAAGGAAGTGGAAACTTCAATTATAGCATTTCTGAATTGGCTCAAGCAACGAGCTTCATCCAGTGCTTCTCCAACATTGCAACAGTTCTTCATTTTATTATCAATTCACTTGCATGCTGCACAAACTGAACAACTTGCTGTCCTTATTTCTAGTGTTCTTGCTTTCAAGGTACTATTTTAAACACTGTTAACTTTGGATAACTTTGATTATATGTAGTTTTATCAATGTATTTCTAATTCTTCATGCAGTTAACCATTGTGCTTATACTGTGGGATATGTAAATCTCCACAATCTTAAATAAAAGAGATTTTAAACTTGATTTCGATGCCAGGGCAAGAATGAAAAACAATTAATTTGATCGATGAATGTAATAGTATTACTAGTAATATATATATATATATATATATATATTATCAAATTATTTCCAGCATGACTGGATTCAGTTGTTTCTGAATTATATCATTCGGATAATATCTGCAGTATTTTAGATTGATATTTTCTTCCTAAATTAACAGTTTTATTTTCTGTTGAAGTGCCCAGCACTTTTATAGCATTGCTTTTTAAGAAAACTTTCAGGTTACTGTAAATGTGCGAAATCTTATAACACTGAAGAATCTATTCCTACGACATGCTATGACTGAACGTGATATAGCAGAACGGGCTTCGCAAATGCCCGTCACTCGTTTCCTTAGTTCTCACCACCAGGGATTTCTTCCAGCTCACTGTATCACTCAATTACTTTCAACTAATTCGTTTTCAAAATATTCTGTTCCTATCCAGGTTTGTTCCTAATAAGGTTTCATTATATTTCATTCTGGAAGTACATTTATAGTTTTCTTCCTGAAATCGACTTTTTCTCCCTTTCTGATCGTAATTTAGCAGTGCTTGAAATAGCTAAATAGACTGGTGATAGCTTGGTACTGATGAAAATTCAAATGTGATTTATTTTGAATTTTAATGATTTGAAAATGACTTATGCTGAATTTGTTAGAATTATGAATGGTTCTATTTCGATTTCCTGAATTAGTAACTGCTATATTTGCTAATTTGAAGGTGAAACTCTTCCCTATACTTGATCCAAGAAAAGGCAATATTTAGACACTTTTTCTATAATTTTTTATGAAAACTGCAGTAAGGAAAAGCTTGCTAGCTTTTGATGTTTAAGTTTTAGTCTGAACTCTTCGGCTTTCATTTGCATCTCCTTTTCTTTGTTTTTAAATATCCCACATTGAGTTCTAAATCAAAATCTGTCCTTAAATTTTATCAAGTTCAACTTTTAACACATGTGTTCATGTGTTAAAAGTTGAATTTTGAATTGTTCTACACTGTGTAATATGCAAAATTTTAAAAGTATTGTTGTATCTTTTTCTGATGTGCAGGATTGGATTGGTGCACAGATAACAAATTGTGCGACACCGTTACATCCAGTGGTAACAGATTTGTTAAATGCATATGCTGCAAGCTGTTTTGCCGCTACTGAATTCACTTCTGCAAATCGTCCATTGTCAGAGGACTTCATATTGGTTAGTGCTGAGAACTGTACTTATTTCTAGAATTAGATGAAAATTTAGGGAATATATAGTAATGCGAAATTTACTGAAACTCTAAGTTTTTGGTCGCAGAAACATTCGCTGCTTTGCGAAAATGACACAAAGATGATCAGCATTTTAATGAAACGATATTTTTATGGTATGGATTTAGTAAGGACTAGGAAAATCAAAGTCATTCTACTGTTACTAAGTTTTTAAAAAGTTTCTGTATTAAAAACTAAATTTTGAATCTATTCTACAATATCGTTATATAGATGCAAAATTTTAGTAAGAACTAGAGTTGTAATGCATGATGTGCTAAACAAGATGTGTCATATGTTTTTTGTGAGACCCTGCGAAAATGGAATTTTTTTTTTGGTCACTGAACTTCTTTTTTCCAATTAATACATCCTATTATAGAGCGAATGGTTGTTGTTTTAACTTTTACTGACACACACAGGAGTAATTACTATTCAAGTAAATTTTCATCATACCTGAATTGCATTTTCCAGAATTTATTTAATGGCGAAGTTATGGATGAAAGCAAGATGGTGCCGCGTTTGCTTACATTTTTCTTTCTTCTTTGTTACCGAAAAAGCTTTGAGAGCCATGCTCAGAAGAGAACTGTTCAATACTTTTATAGGTATTATTTTTATTTTCCTTCCTTATCATTTGATCAAATTTTTTGTTGGTTTAATAGAAACACCATCATCAGCCAAGCTATCAATCAATGAAGTACGCATATGTAGATGATGATGCCTGAAATAACTTATTAATAAGACTGTCTGCTTATTATTATATAATAAGCTCCAGATTTTAGTACCAAAGTCGAAGGAGTCATACCTGTGCGGTTCCTGCTAAATGTTGTTGAAACTCGACCGGAGCAGTTTCGTGCTATTCGATCGCCATTAGTTTATTTATGCGGCCTCTATTATCCGTATATGCTTCCAACTGTCGATTCATTACTGCTATCTGTAGACGATGAATTGAAGAATCCTGAAATCAAAACTATTGCTCGGTGAAACATTTTCTGTTTTAATATTTTTTATCAGTCTACTCACCAATATAATTTCTTAACATGATGCATTTACGTTAAATCAGATCTGGAAAAAATTAGGATTAACTAGTAAACAAAACGGTTATGTTTCCTCTGCGTCGATTAATATATGTAATTCTTCCTTTATGTAAATCTTTTTTGTTTGAAGCTTCCAAGAATATGCATTCCCGTAAAAATAGAAATTTGATGGAATGGTAATTTTATCCGTTGTCATACAATCTCTGGGTACAATTTTACGCAAATTTAGGTGTATTCATCCTGAGATTACTTTTTGTGAAAATATTTATTGTTGCAGGAGAGTCCCATTGTCGACAGGTTTATTATTGAAAGCTTTCAATAGAATTGATGAAAATCCTTCAAATTCTATGCGTTTTATACGTTTGCTGCAAAAAAGCACACTGCGCGAACAGGTACAAGCGATGGACGCTATTATACATGCAATGGTCATTGCTCTCAATCCATGTACACCAGTGGCTTTTGCAAATGGAGCAGTAGCGATTTGGAAACGTCTGGAAAATGTCGTCCCGAGATCACTTTGTGAAGTTTGTCTTCTAAGCTAAGAACAGTATAAACACTTTGAAGAATTTTGCTTCGTTTTTTTCTTTTCTCGAGATTTTGATTAATTATATTGTTCAACTTTTTCAATTTGGGGTTATGTATGAAATGAAGTAATCATTACTTAAACGAGATGGTCTGATGGATGATGCCAATTACACCGGCGCCTGGGCGTTAGCGTTCTGTTTTTTTTTTTCTTTTTCTTTGGGCTGCTTATGAGTTTCCAACAAAAAATTCAGGCTACAGTCTTCGCTTGGTCTACTGAAGAGTTGAATCATGATACGTTAGTTGAACAACCGCTGTTTTTGTTTCGATGCGATGAACGCCTATTTGAAAATGATATTCTATTCCCATGTTATTTACGTATTCTTTCGTTTTATTTATCCGCAAGTCGCACGTACTTATTGCAAAAGCTACAAATCAATCAGATTGGAAGGTTTATCACTTGAAAGAAATTTTGGAATCAAAATTTAGCAGAGTATTTGTGGTATTATCTCTTTTTTAATAATTAGTTAATTCTTTTTAATAATTAGACTGATCAAGTTTTATTTTCTTCATTTTCAAAGATTATTAAATCATTTCATTTTTGCAGAGATGATCAACATGTAGAACGTGAAGAGCTTGCCCGTTCATTAATTGGAGCGCAAGATTCGGCAGTTGTACAGATTTTATTAGAAATATGTGGACGTTTCAAGAATATTGTTGTCCATCGCCTTTGCTGCGCACATATCCATCAGATGTTCATTGCTGATCCCGTTCTTTCCAAATTGGTTCATTTCCAGGTTGTTCGGTAGTCTATTTTCATGGTTAAAGCTCTGAAAACTCCTTTCGCTATGAGCTCTATCCATTATAATGAATGCTTGACTAAAGATAAAGTATAAAAATGAATACGAAATTTGCAAGTGCGGGATATAGCCAATCATTTCACCTTTTATCATTCAGATACTACCTATGTCCCGTACTTATAAAATTACTCAAGAAAGCTTTTGTTCTTTCTTCTTACTTAGCTGAATTGACCTTTTTTCTCGTATTTTTTGAAAAAGGTGTTGTAGTTTAACTGAAGGAGGATTAAAATCTGAAATTCGAAGTTCATTTTCATTGAATTTTAGGGTTATCCCTTGCGATTAATTCCATTAGCCGTACGAGAAATACCATCAATGCATATTTGCCTGGAGTTTGTGCACGAAATCCTAGCACTGGCGGATATTTCGAAACGTGTCTTTGCCATTGTTCTTATTGCTGAGCTGGCACAGCAGGTATATGTTTTTTGAATGCGACTTAAATTTGAATTCTGAAGTTTTGTTTAATTTTAAATAGAAAATGGCGGAACATCGATTTGAGAAAATGAATTGAAATTTTCTTTTTATTGATATCTGATAAGTATAGGCGGATGGTAAATAATGTATTAGTCAAATGTATTGCTGATATTCTTACCAAGGGTAGATTAAAATTGCGCCTGGGAATCATCAAGATCAAGAATGTACAGTTCCGAAATGGGGGTAATTCTGGTGTACTGTGGAATTAAATTCGTAAAGTGCATAAACCTCACGTTTTCTCGTTAGTTTGTTTGGTGTATATTTTTAATCTTCACTGTGAATTATCTTAAAGAGATGTCTTTCAAGTACTTCATATTTGAGCGACTAAAATGTGAAAAATTCACATTTTAGTCGCTCAAATTGGCATACTATGAAATTAGATAGGTTTCTGTTAAATATTTTTCCCTGTGTTTAATATTTTCACAGCTTGATATTTTCGAATCTGTACTAGTTTTTGATTTTTTTTCGTAGCTGACATAGCTTATGGATCTTTTGCTCAGATTTGACCGTAACAACATTTATTTCAGAAAATCCTTGTAGATTATATTTCGGTGCATCATCTTTACATTGTGCAATCATAAGCATGACTAATTTTGTTCTTTTCTAGTACAAAATAGAATCATCATTTATTCGTGTGGAACTATTATTGGATGTATTAACAACGTTATCACGTGCCCTGACTACCGATGAAAATTTACGCCTGTTATCAAGAGCTGTACCATCGTTGGGTCGCATGATGTCGCTATTCCCACAAATATCAGCTGATGTTGCACATCTATTAATACGTATTTCTTCTATTGCGGCGTCACGCATGGCAGTTTCAGCAACCGTACTGAAAACTGAATTATGTATGGAAAGACGTCTAATCATGCTTGTAAATAATATTCTTTGTGAAGCTGTGTCTGATGTGCCTGCCCTTCCCGTGTAGTTTTAATAATAATATGTTTGTTAATAACTTTATCGAGTTGCTTACCTATTGAAAAAAGTTGGAATCTGTTAAAGGTTGATATTAAGTAGTTGCCGTATTAGAATTCGGTTAGTGGTTTACTAAATAAGCTAAATGATAAAAGAATGTAGAAGAAAACGATTAATGCTAGATTCATTTTTATGTACCTTGCATAAATGTTTGTTGATGGTTCTGTAAGCTCAAGGGTCGGTACTATTTTGTGATGCTTTTTATGCTAGTAATTGTTACGATCTCATGTTTTGTATTTCTTTCAAGTCTGATTCTGAAACTTTGAGTAAATTTAAGTTGAGCGGAAGTTGTACATTGATAACGAGCTTTAAAGAAAACAGATAAGAATAAAAAACCTTTCCCTTATTGTTCTCCGACTTTTTAGTTTTTCCTCATTCCTTATGCCAAGAACTGGAGTTTGCTTTACAATTTCCGTGCCTTGTTGGCTCGACAACGTCATTCGCTGTTAAAAATATCCAATCTCTGGCCAATTAAAAATATCCAAATCATGTGGTAGCTGCTAGCTTTATTTAACTGTTGAAAAATTGTGGTCTGAAAACATTGTCTTAGGCACAGTGTTCATAATACTCCCAACGAAATTTGCAAGCACGGTATTCCTCTTTTATTAAGTTTCAAAAATAACAGTAAAATATGAAAAGTAATGGAAGGATGGTTGTCGTAGTTTGCTTAAATAATCCGTCAACCTACATTTTGCAACTTCATTAGGTCATATGACTCTAAATTGCTTTGATCTCCAGTTACTATAAAACGATGACCACTTTTTTATATCTTGAATTTTAATACTCTTAATTTCGTTCTCGAATCATAAACTGAGATTGATTGCATGCGCCGGAAAGAAAGGTTCGATTCGGCAACTTCACTGATTGTGTCATCCGCGAACAATAATTCCGACAGACGACACATTGTGCATCGTTTTGCATTGAAGTTTACCGTTTGCTTATTTCGGAAAACACAGTGATTAATTAACAAATAAAGCACTGGGTCGAACAGTTGTGGTTGAGAATAAATCGCCACTCTGTGAAGTGATGACCTACCGAATGATATTTTTTCAAAGCAGAAATCATTAACTTTTGCTGGGATATTCTCTTTTGTTTTGTCTAATTTTTCTTTAACTGAATCAACAACTGATTGAACTTTTTTAATATTTTTTTAAATCTTTAATTTTTTTTCCAGTTTTTTTCTAATATTTTATCATCATGAAAGTGTGAAGGACGGGACATTTTTTATCCATTGCTTCAGTGAACTTCACATGATAAATTACCTAATGAAGAAGAATAAATGTATCACTTTGATTGTCAATCACGTATAGAATTTAACGCTTCTAAGATTTGTTTTCTCCGCGATCGTAGAATACTGGCAAGAAGCTCTCTGTGACACTTGATATTTTTGCATACCTACAATAGAACACGACATTTACGTTTTCTGATCTGCTATTCAAAATCTGTCCACACTTTTTAACATTCGTAATTGAACAGTTTGTTGTGAAAAACTTAGATGCGACCTCAATGACTGCCCTTTGCGAGCAATGCAAGTGTTGGAGGACATTGTCCATTATTACTTTACGACACTAAGACTAAGAAAGTAAAATCAAATGATATTGCAGAAAATCACAATGCTGGAGAAAACATTGTTGGTTGGGAGTAGGACAATCCAATCCTTGCATGGATCTCAAGGGTCTTCGTTCCTTGGCCATATCTACCTTTTATTGGCCAGAATCCTACAGAAATTTGCCACAATGAAGAAATATCTTAAAAGAGATAATCTCTACCAATGCTATCTTTTCCGTATTTGTTGACGTAAAATGAAACGAAGAGAATGAAAAAGGACGAATAAATTAGAATGCATAGCCCACTATAGCTTGTCTCACACTTCTTTCCGGCATTT
Organism: Wuchereria bancrofti; assembly: GCA_005281725.1. Taxonomy (NCBI): domain Eukaryota; kingdom Metazoa; phylum Nematoda; class Chromadorea; order Rhabditida; family Onchocercidae; genus Wuchereria; species Wuchereria bancrofti. The sequence goes on along the minus strand of SSBO01000012.1, from coordinate 11,821,326 downwards.
ATAAATTGGCGTATTTTGATAAGACCAAACAAGCAAATGGGAAACTGTGCCATTTGCATTCCGTTGATTACACGTGCGCTGCATGTACGACGTTTCCAAACACAACTTTGGGCTGCCAGGTAAGAGTAAAGTGCGGAATGAGCAGCAAGATTGGTGGTAGCTATCCAACGAGCCATGGCACCGATACGCTGATAAGCGCAGATCATCGAAATGGAAACGACGATGTGATGAGCCACGTGAAGATGATTCGTTTTACGACCATCCAATATCAAAAGTATGGTGTCCAATAATTCCCACACCTTGCTGATGTGAAACGTGAATATTGCCTTGCCCGATCTTGGATTCTTGTAAAGGTCAGCATTTAGACATAAACTTGAGTAGAAGCCTTGACGAAAAGAACTTAGAAAATCAGGTAATAAGCCAAGGAGTAGGACAATATCCGCCAACGCATTAAAGACGTTCCAACAAAAAATAATCGTTGCCATGCCTTGGCTTCTTCTTCCTTTACAAACTGGCCGCACACTGATAACAAATAACGCGTACGCAACTATGAGAAACGTAAAAAGAGGACGGTATTGTTGCATCCACTCCATCGACAATTGCGCGTCATAATGCAGTCGTTTTCTGTCCATATTTTAATTAACGTGAGTGAGAAGCTGGCGGCAATATCTATTGGAATGAAAAGAACGAACTGCGTCGATTGGTACGCCTTCCATAATTACAATGCACTGTTAGCCGCATACGATTTCTATTAATTTAAATACATGTAAATGAGTAAAATGCGATGAATAAATTGGATGAAAAAGGATTAACACAAGAAAGCGGGCGGTGTTGGTGCCCTAATGAAACTCATTGAGCCTAACGCATTGAATGTTCATTGTGATATCCCCGCCGACCATTGTGATATCCCCCTTTTAATTCATGACATTTACACAAAGGTCATTGATGTGGGAGGTCATGGGTAGATATTCTTTGGTTTGTTAGATGCATTTTGGGAACACAACTGATTCAGTAGGCTGTTTGGCTTAATTTGGCTCAGTGTGACTGAAATGGGAATAATGAAGTGAGAGGTTAAAAATATCTCTTTGTTACTGTTAATAAAATTTTACTGGCATTGCGACAGAAGCATATGCCTCAAAGGGAAGAATTTGAAAAGGAAAGTTACAGCTACAAATATTTTGATTTTTTTTCTCTCTCTGGAAAGACAAAGAAGACAATGTCTTGAAAACTCTTTTTGCTGTCACACTTAATTAATCCGAATTCGGGTAATGCAAAGATGAAATTTCGAGCTCAGTAATGAGCAATCAAATCAATTGCTTATTTTTCTACTGAATTGAAAATGATGCAACGAAAATTTTAAAAGACATTTTATTGCTTATTACAGGGAAGCTTTAAAGTATATGTTTTTAAAACTATACGTGCTGAGAGATTTAAGTAACCATCGATCTATAGTTGGCATTTTTCATTTGTATTTGGTAAATGTCATAAATTGAAATTAATTCAGTAATGATTTCTTTGTCCGGGACTTCCTGATGTAATGCTGTATTAGCACTCGTCCCGGGAGAATTATTACATCAGATAAGTTGAGTAAATGGACAAATAGTTGGCCATTAATAAATAGAAACTTCCCACTATTTGGAAAGATATATTCCTAACCAAACAAATATAAATATCACCGTATCAAGCGGTTTATCTGTTTGCAATTTTGCATATTTAAACAGATGCTTTGAGATTGAAAAGCATATCATAGGGAATGATTTAATTTTTCACCACATTAATTTCAGTTTACTTATCGAAAAAGGATATCTACGTGCATTTCGTTTTTGTTTGATCCACCCGTCAGTAAACAAACGTAGCAGCAAAGGAATAAAACAACGGATTATTCTATTAAATGAGTTCTCTTGCCAGCGCTTAATAATTGTTACTTTTGCATTAATTGTTCATAAGATGTATCGTTAAGATTTTTTTAGGATTATAAAATGTATTTTCATAAACTTTGAACCCATTTTTAACTTTAATTTCTTTCTTTGACATATCTGCGAAAGACGAAACAAAATATATGAAATTTTCGTTCTTATTTTTATTGGTTAGTTTAATGTAATTAAAACTTAGAAAATGAATTGCTACTTAAAATACAAACAATGTGTATGGAATGAATATGATACCGTAATTAATGAATGTCATTGTCAGTGTTGTTTGATGGTACTTTCTTTTTTATACATTTCAAAAAAGCAATCAGTCGAAATGTCTTCCAATCAGATCCTTCAATGAAGTATCAAATACAAAATGTTTTCTATGGGTGTCCACCTCTGTCATGAAAATGAAATTTGGTTCTTAATTTTACATCGCAAGTCATAATTTCTTCAATCGTTCAAAAAAATTAACAAGAAAAAGTTGTCGACGGAGATGAAGGCACAAGCTTCTGAATATTGCTTATCGAATGATTTGGAAGCTTCTAGTTATTATCAGTGCAACCGCTTAAGGTATTTTTATTTGCGAATGAAACAGTGAAGTAAGTTAAAACTATCCTTGGAATTGGCGAAAATCGCTGAAATGCCTTCAATAGTGTTAACGGTAATATTACTACTGATAAGCATATTGAGATGTTATTAAGGAAAAGAAAACGAACAGATGAAATGATTTTTAAGAGGAAAATTAATGAATGCTTTAGTGATGATGATATGACCTAAATTATTGAAATGCTAATAAGAGATATGCAAATATCAGTTGGATTCTCAGCAGAGATACAACCGAAAAACAAAATGGTCCATTTGTTAAGCTTTCAAGTTGATCAAAGTTCTTTCTCCCAATTGCTACTGTCAAATTAATTAGATCTTGTTATCGAATGCTGAAAAATAAATCGGATTACTTTCTATGTTGTTGCTATTTCATGTACTCTACTCACTACTTAATAACGAACAATTTTCAAGCTAATAACATTCTGCTGATGATATGATCAGAAAAATTAGGTGTAGGATGAATGGAAAATATCACACTAGAATTATTTACAACTTTCAATCGTATTCCATCAAATAAGTGTTTCACGTAGCCCTTTGCTCCCAACGTTTCGGCTTTCTCTGCCACATATTTTTAAAACATTTTTATCTATCTAAACTAAACATTGCCATCATAACAGCACGTCATCATAGCCCTTATTAATATTTATAGTTTCTGTATTAAGAACAAAATGATTTTCAAAATGATTAAACTGTTAGTGATAGTTGCAATGAACGATATTATAATGGCTCAATTTTCCTGCAAGAATCGTAATGGGAAATCCGTTGATTGGTTCGTTTTCGTCTTCTTAAAAGAACATTCTTTTGCACTTTCATCAGCGAACTGATTAACTAATTAACAAATTAGTTATCATTAGATCTACCAATTCTTTATTAGTTTACATTTATACTTAACATCACCAAAAAAGTTCATATGATTGCTGATTTGAATTTAGTACTAAGTAACATCCTCGGATGCCTGTCTTGTGAGAATGCAATGACTCTGAAGAGGAAATTCTCAAGGTAAAGAATATTGCTAAGATTTAAAAGGATTCAGGTTCGTCGGATATAAACAGCCCAAAAAGGCATCACAGACATATCCAGGCGCAACATTTCATTACGCTGACAACGATTTCAAAGAATGGGGTCCAGCAGAAAACTTGAAATCACCAAAGAATGCTATTGCTGTAACGCTTAAACAATATTATGATAATAAAAATAACAAAAAAAAGGTCTTTTTTTGATTTAATAATTGTTAATAGAAATGTTAGGAGTCTTAGGAAGAAAGTTTCCAAGTTTCTCTTGGCCATCTTGAAATTATTTCTAAAAATTGCTTGTCTACTGAACCTTTAAAAAAATTTAACTTCATAACTGATATCATACAGCAATAAGAGTTAATGTTAATGGTATTAATATTACAATTATCACTTACAGGAATTGTTTTATCTGTTTTACAATGACCAAGCACCAGTTAACGAAAAAAAAAGTCATGGAAACCGTGCGCATGCAAAAGGGGTCGCTATTTTCGGCAACACATCCGGTTTCTGGCTTGTTCATAGTGTACCTAAGTTCCCTTCACTTAAACGCTATTCATATACTGAGAACGGCCAAACTTATGGGCAGTCATTCCTGTGTGTCACATTGAAAATGACATCCATCAAAGTATTTGGTAAGTAATTACTTTAAAGGATTTAATTGTTCTATGGTAATTTGACTCCATTCATTTTAATGAGTGGACGCAAGTAAAGTTATAATTGGAAATTACTTAATTTCGAAAATTTAGTGAATGCGATGAGATATATCTATCCGGAAGTGTACGGTATCAATGTGCCCAGAAATTTCTTGAATACATTCCCATTCTTGGAAGATCTGAAAGAGTTAAAAAAGAAAAGAATTTCCAATATGTCATCGTTGGTTCAGAGTTTTAAGTCGAATGGTAGCATGGATTTCTTTGATTTCTCGAAGACTGGAAAATATAACAAAGGTAGAGTTTTGCAATTCGTTTCAGATATCTTTGAACAAAATACAGACTATAAAAAGAAAGAAAAATATCGAGAATATTTTGAAAATTTTGAAAGCGAAAAAAGTTCGGAAAGAAAAAAGCACATGAGAAACCTCAGGAAAATACGTGAAAAATCTCAGATGGTTAAACCTTCTTGGATTCAAACTTTTAACTGCCAATAAAAGCTAAAAACTTGATTATAAATTGAGTTAATTTTTATTTGAATTTGATTTGTTCAGATCTTTATTTGGATTTGATAGCAAAAGAAATGAATGTATCACTTTTTGCTGAAACATGGATGAACGGTGCTGCGAAAGACTTAAATTCGGAATGCACTACTAAATATAAAGTAAGCTCAGAAATTACATTTGCACTTAGATTTCAAATAATAAATTTCATCTAACTTTGACTCTACGAATAGAATCCACAACTTAGATTTTCAATTTCTGAATTTAAGCGACTCACGCAACATTCCTTTAAAGAAATTTGTTGTAGGAATACTACGACAAATTATGAGAAAATTGCAGAATGATAGAAAATCAAATACGCATATTATCTTCTATTAATTCCCATCAATTATCTTAGGTGATAAATGTTAATTCCCATCAATTATCTTAGGTGATAAATGTTAATTTCCATCAATTACCTTAGGTAATAAATGTCAAGGAATTGAATGTCGCAGGTGATAAATTTGCTAGCAACAGAGATCATTCAAAGTGGGCCATTGCCGAAAACAAGACAAAACCGCTTGTATGCATTGGTGACATCAACAGACAGGTAAGTATGGAATTTCGAATGGAATGTAAGCCTCTATCATTCAGAAAGGTTTGATCGCAAGATGAGCTCTGATCAGAACTATAATTTTGGATTTCAGAATTTCCAAGAAGGGAATAATTCATAACAAAGTGGGGAACTGATAAGCAATTTTTAACAGAATGCTCGCAACATTCTTCAATTAGCGTTGTTTTTAATCAGTGCAAAAAATTTTGAAAAATCAGCAAAATGTTTTTTTCCTAGGAATCGCAAAAAAAGCGAGGAGGTGGAGCGGTATGCTTATTGAATAAGAATATTTGGAATTTATATAATAAATCAATTATCGATGTGGAAGACTGTAAAGTTAAATGAGGGAAGTGAGCAGGATTTCTTGTTTTTTTTATTTTGTCATGACACGTAAACTGGCTAAATCTGAATTGAATAAATAACTGGAGCGAAACAGTCTTTGTTGCAGTTGAAAGTTTTCCCTCCCAGTGGATATTCCCATTACTTTGTTTATTCTCCATTTCACTTCCCTTCGTTTGCCAATATATGAATGGAAAACAAATGGAACTGTGAACAAATTAACTTGAAAAGCTAAAACATCACTTTTTCATAAACTGAGAATTTGAATCACTTCGAGGGAACAGCAGTTAGCTGCTAACAGCTCACTTTATTAATTGTCGCCAGTATTTCATGTCATTCTTCTTATATCCTTTTAGTGTCAAAAATAATAGTGCCTTAATGTCTTTTTCATTATTTTCTAAACTGGATTAAAAACTTTAATTCTCTTCTAGAATACTTTTTGGTTCCGGTTTCACTATATGAGTAAAATGAGCTGATTAGAAGATCAGTGAAACAGTTACTGCTAGATTTATCAGTCATTACTGTCCCTTAGTGAATGATTGTAATAATCATAAGGTATTAGCACTGATAATTAACTGATAACTGGGAAATAAACTAAAAGAATGAAAGCTACAAAAGCGGAAAAATGATGCGCCAACAAATCAGAAGGACACAATTTGTTTGAAAAATTACTTAGTGGTTGCACTTGAATGAAAAGTGTTTAAATATTTTGGAATTGTTATTAATTTTGAAAATCTCACGTGGAATGGCAAATAATAAACAAAAATTAAGTCATAGTTTTGTTTTTTGATGAATGTAATTAAATAATGGAAGGGGTAATTATTCAGAACTGATTGTTATAATAATTAGTTTCTCCAAAATAATAGCTGATAGCTATACGTAACGGGTACGGTGACGTCACGTGATGACGTTACGTGATGACAATGATGATGTTGTCGTGAAAGGTTATCGTTAATTTGTGAAATATTAATTTTGGAAAGGCTTACCTTGACTGTTTTATTCCGTGCGTTGCGTTAGAAGTAGTAAGCGTTAGATACGCTTTTATTTTTTAATACCAAAGAAAAATTATTCCAAGTTTATTCTTATAAAACGTAATATCAATAATTAGAGCAGTAATAAAAAGATTTAAAAAGCGGAGGGGAGGAACTTGAAGTTGGAGTTTAGATGATAATTGTAGTCGACAACAAAGAATCTTGTTTACTAAAATTGTATTTATATGTAGAGAATTGGGCGTGGATATAATAAAATATTACGGTGAAGTTAAAGTAAAAGATTAATGATAAGTATAAAAATCTAAAGCAAATAAGAAATCAAAGTTCTACAATGATTTATAACATTATAAGATAAAATAAGAAATTGTTTACAATTATTTGTTTTTAATGATTTGTGATACCGTAAGATTGTTTAAAAATTTAAAAAATAATTTATTAGTTTTTCTTTAAATTTATTTTATTATTTTGATAATAATTTCGCGAAATGATAATTCGCGACAAAACCTCTATAATGCACGAAAATTACAGTCTCTCTTCTCAGGAAATTAAAAACGGCCTGGAGGTCTTATCTTCCACAGGAGCTGTTATTCTATAAAATTAACAAATTTACTGAATATTCATCTGATGCAAAAATACACAATGGAACTATTCTTTTACATACATTTGAATTTACTTACAATATAATACTACTACTTACGACAGGCATTAAATATCTTACATTAAATACTTTCTTTGTAATCTAATCCCAATAGAAGAAACCTTCGTATTATGCGCGTAGTCATCCTTTTGTGCAAAAAAAAGTCAGCAAGACTAAGAAAAAAATCATTTTTTTGCTCAACTTTTTATTTATTTATTATCTTTTTTGCTCAGCCTTTTCTCTTAAATGATGTAAATTTCAAACTTTATGAATATATAAATAACGGAATAATGAACGAAGAAATAATCATCACTTCCAATTTATCACTTCTAGTATGCGCCATTTTTGGACAATCTAATGAGCTTTCTTCAACAATTCATTAAAAATAAATACTGCCGAAATTAATTGAAAACGATATGAACTGAAAATTTTAAGATATTGCGAAGGCTAAATTGATAAGCAAACTCACTTTTATATTAGAAATATATGCTCTTAATCCAACAATTCGATTTATTTCGATTAATTAATTCCTAAAAAAAAAAATATCACAAAAGAAGGACTGAGCAAACATTCAGCAAAAAAAAAAAAAAAAAAACGAAAGAATCCACAAAAACACCTATCCCAAACAGTTCGACTAACAAATGCATAAATGCATTACCTGTCACGTCCTACTCATACTCTCCAAAACGATAAATATGCCTTATCCTTTTGCTTGCTGAAGGCAAAATGAGTAGTTATAGCCAAAAGATATAGAACTGAAGGAAGGATGGTGCTTGACACGTTACGAGTGAAAGTGATTGATCGACTTGTAGGGGAGACTCCCAGTTTGCCTCTCAAATGGTAATATTAAGATATACACAAATAGTTACATTATCCCCATACTTGGAGTACACCTTGAGATTACCACCAGTTTTGGTACGATCGAAGGATAAATGCGCCATACTCGTTTGCTTGCTGAAAGCAAAATAAGGGCGGTGCTTGACATATTATGAGAGGAAATGATTGCCTAACTTGTAAGGCAGGGGAGAGAGAGAACGGTAGTATTAAGATATGTACGAGTAGTACCATTGTCACGTTCTTCCCATATTCAGAGCACTCATTGAGTCTCTCAGGAATGCTCCAATAAGAAATCAGTTTTAATCTGTATTTTTATCAAAGGCATTGCCGAGATTAGTTGAAAATGGTATCAGCTAAAAGTCTTAAAACGTTGGATGGCTAAAATTAATAAGCAAATTCACTTTTGTATTAGAAATATGTGCAAATTCATCGATTTATGGCTTAATTTAGGTTAAAAATATTCGGAACACATCATTTCATTATTTATCCTTCAAAATTGATATTTAAAATAATTTATAAATGATATTGTGTGAAAAAATATTGCCGGAAAACGGAAGATCATATCGACTGAATATATTCTACCAAGCAGAATGCTGATTAAGTTCAAAATATTTTTATAATTTAATGAAAATCAAATTTTGCTACTTTCTCAGCATTCTGAAATTTGGATTTTTATCAAATTCGCCGTCGAAATTATTTGAAAATATCAACTGGAAATTTTAAAACATTGGAAGGCTAAAATTAATGAGCGAATTCTCTTCTGTATTAGAAATATGTGCAAATCTATCGATTTATGGCTTAATTTAGGTTATAAATATTCGGAGCACATCATTTCATTATTTATCTTTCAAAATTGATATTTCAAATAATTTATAATGATATTGTGTGAAAAAGATTGCCGGAAAACGGAAGTTCATGACGACTGAATGCATTTTGTTTGGCAAAATGCTGAAAAAGTTCAAACTATTTTTACAAATTAACGAAAAACCCAATCTTGATACCTTCCCAGCATTTCTAAATTCGTATTTTTATCAAATCCGTTGTCAAAATTAGATTTGAACTGAAAATCTTAAAACATTGGAAGGTTGAAATTAATAAGCAAACTCATTTTTGCATTTACATTAATGCCATTGTTAAATAAAGTTTCGAACTGTAGGTTCCACTTTTCCTTTTTTTTTTCATTTAATGAAAGGATTGGTTTTTCATAGTCAGAGTATTTACCACTTCTACTGACTAAAATTCTTCCAGTCCAACATAACACTGAAATATTTCATTGAAACATTAGTGACAGGTAGGTAATTTCCATACATAACANCAGACTATAAGAAAGCTGGGAGCTACCTATAATCTGCTCAACATCGATATCAGAGTAGAAGTTGATAGGTGGTGTAAGGAATGAACCCGGCACGGTTGGCTCGTAATAATCGTATTCCAAATCGTGATCGGTATTAAATGAAAGTGATGAGTGCTCATCGTTACGTGGTGTCATTTGCGGTGAATTAGTTGCTCGGGACCATAGTATACCTGGAATAGAGACAAGATACTAAAATGTTTAATCTTTAATAGCCTTAACAGAATAGGATGTATTTTCCCATAACACTTAAAGTAATCACTGACTTTCAGAAACATTTAAATTTTATTTCTTTTGATTTTGGAAATTCACAGTTTAAAAATTTTATTGATGATAGCATAACAAATTCTGACTTTTCGTAAATTCTAACCTTTCTCGCCGGGGAAACGTGGAGTCGATGATGCCGAAAGCTGTATACCGATAGAACGTTTCGTGACGATGGTTCTGTTTGATCTGATTTCCGTAGTGTCCGTTTGTCCGGATTGTACCATGCTCAGATCAGGCCTGAAATAAATTTTAGTGAGCATAAAATATTAATTTTGAATCTACGGACAAGGTACATTTTATCACAAAAATACCATTGTAAGCTACAAGTGCAGTTAGTTATTTGACTAGACATGTTTGACTAGTGAAGGAGGTCGAAATTCCTGACTAAAGATACCTCGGCTTGTCCAACGAATTGCCGATGCTTAATTGTCGATTTCGCTTCCATTTCGCTTTCCGAATAACCGATATGGTAGTATAAGAACACAGAAGTGGCGGAAGAGATATAATTAAAATAATGAATAGACTTGATAGGAGGAATGACAAATTACGATGACAAAACATGCAGGCATGTGACAATGTCAGTGTTGTAATTGATGACAGAATGTGATCGCTTGCTGCAATAAAGCAAACTGAACATAAATCCTGCAGTTGAGCTAAAATACAACTTCGAGAGTAGACGTGAATGACTTGTATCCGTGGAACATTGTCTGATGACGAAGAGTTAGCCTTCATCAAGATTTCCTTGGGAGACGTTGTGTTCACGTCTTATGTTCGAAGTAGAAGTAAGACAATGCCGAGAGACACCTGCTAACCGAAGTGGTAAATCAGCTCGTAAACAAGCACACTCCGATGATTTCAATATTAGTGATTTGTGCACCATCACCAGTTTTCCAGAAAGGCCATAGTAAAATTTCGCATTTATGAAATTTGGATTTTTAGGTTGAATTCCGGAATTTGACTAATTTTTGTATTTATGAATTATTTTACGATGCTGCAGAATAGAATAACGACCAACCATTCTTCCACTCAAAGCCTATTTCTATACCCGAGTTGATATTTGATGAGCTATTCATTTTCAGAAGTGAAATAACGAAGTAATCTTCGGAAGTGAACTGTAAACTGCTTTTATGAGCATGGCTGTTTATTACGGAGTCGTAAATTAACTCCTGAAAATAACATTTGACGTCAAAATTTTCAGCAACAAGGAATCTCATGATTCTATGATGAGAATGAACCTCTTTTTTTAAACCGCGATAAATTGCAAGTCTAAATTGATTGGTAGTCGCGCCGTGTTTTAATTTCAGATACAGAAATCTTCCGTGAGATTTCAACGTCCAATCTGTGATTTCCTCGCACGTTCGAGCGAAAAATCTTCCAGCCGTATGGCTAATTAGACATCCACAGGAGCATAATGTGTCGTTTACAGTAATGACCATGGCTTTTGATTCTGGAAAGCATCCGGTTTCAATGGATAATCCTGTTTTGTTTCATGTTAGTGGAATTAGTGTTTGAGGAAAAGCATTAGAAATTTTACCTGTGCAACTGTGAGCATTGCAATTCAAAGATTCCACGAAACTTCCTCTGCATAAATTTCCGCCATTTTGAGGAATAGGCGAGTCGCACAAGCGCCATCGTCGTCGTAGCCCACGTCCACAACTTACGGAACACAAGCTCCACGCGGACCAATCTCGCCAGCCACCTTCCACCTGTCCCACTGAAATGTTATAACAGTTTAGAAACAAAACACAAAAACTGCATCAGATATTCAGCAAAGATACAACGAACCTATTTAAGATTACAACTCCCAAATAGTCACTGCAATAATACCTATAACGACGTCTGTGCTCGAAAACTTCAAACGAATCTTAGACAGCACCAAATACTTTCGAGAAATTTCCAAGATTGCTTGCTGGTATATATTAAAATAATATGCACTCATGCAATCAGTCCTCATTTCTCTGTGTTCCTAATGAATAGTAACCATTGTCAAGGCTTAACTATAGGATTTAAAACAGAGAAACTTTTCACGTTCGCCGGACATTTCCTTCTTTGTTTATCATCTTTGTTATTTAGCACAGTAATATTAATCAACTCTTAGGTCTAAAAAATAAGGCTATGAAACTTTCACGTGTTTCTACACATCAGTTAACAGCCCTCCTGATAGAAAAGATTTACTGTGACAGTTTTCGGATCCCTTGCCAAATGGCTGACACGAGCGCGACACGAGTGACCTCAAGAGTTCGAGCTATTCCTCCTGTTGCTGAACTCTTCTTTTCTCCTTTCAGTAATAATTATTATTATCAACTATTCATCGTTCACTGACGATTTCCCATAAAGTACTGAATGGAAACAATAGAGCGTATAATTGCTTTCGTGTCCACTGCTAGCCATATGTTCCTTCCTACCTCTCCCAACTTTCCTGTCCTAGGACACGATGTACCACACTGTTCTGTTCTTCACTTCTTTCCTTGATATCAAACATTTTTGGATATATCTTTTCCGAATCAATGAACATTCCTCTCTATCTATGCTCCATTAAGTCCGTCTAACCTGGTCTTACCTGACCAATACTCATATGAATAGATAGATGCCTTTCGCACACGAACGAGTGAGATTGTAACACTAACTCTTTTATTGGAGATGTGCTCGATCGATTAACTTTCCATTTACTCTTGTGAAACACTAAGGGCGTACAGTATTACATTAAAAGAAAAAATCTGCAAAGTCTCAGACATCATAATTCCCTAAGGTAATCAATGGCCAAGACAGAGATTTGAATAGCTAAGCTACAATAATTACTCCAGCCCATTAATCAAATTTAACTGTTCAAAAGAGTTATTTTATTATTTCAATTCTTCTAAAATCTAAGCACAGCCATACTTTTAGTGAATCGTTTGAACTGCTGTTCAGAGCTGAGATAATGATATGACAAGGTAAACTGGTGAAAATGACATAATAATATAATGCTCTAAAATACCATTTGTTTTCATTAATATACATAGAAATAAAGAATATTAAAATGATTTGGATGAAAAGAGTATAATAAATGAATGGAAAAGTTAAGAAATAATTTGAAATTACCAAGCAATAATTCTAATTTTGTGAAAGAAAATTGATTTGCACTCAGATGAACCTATGTCCTTCTTGTTGATAAGTACTTCAAATTCCTTGCAATTATAAGTGAAAGCGGACTGTCACGCTATCCTTCATCAGATGCAATTATTTCCTATTAGTGCCTGAGCATTTGTCCCGGAAGAAATCCTTTTTCCATTCTGCTGTAAATGTTTTGGTGAAAGTTACACACACTTCGTCGAATTAAAATTTGAGAATTTAGAATTCCCAAATTGCATTCTTCAGCTATAGAATCAAAATAGATCGGTCATAGATTAAATTTCATTTTGACTGAATTTTTTGCTACTGCAAAACTTCCTTCCTTTGATGAGCCGACGCCTTCTTGCTTCTTTGCTACAGTTTTCAACTTTAGCAGTGATAGGACTGTTCGATCTAGCACTGATTGCTGCTAAAAGCACTAACATTCACCAAAACTGTCCAAAGCATCGATTCTTACTCAGTCCGTTTGGACAATGCTTGCAACAACACACTGCGATGTGACTTTTAATCAATTCAAAATCGCGGAAAATTATTGTAGTTATAAAATTACGTTGCAAAATATTTGAAGTAAGGTGCAGTTTGCTAATTAAATTGACTTCACACTTATAAACTGTGAAATAATATGGGACTTCATGTTAGCTGAGATAAAATATAGGTTGAAATGCTACTCGAAGAATGGAATTTCCATTAAATTTTAGTAATTCATGAATGGACCGACTACAAAATGAAAATGCAAAGGAAGCAACATATGGCGAGGATAGTGCGTAAACAATTGCTTCATTTTAATTAAGTTGCATTGAATGATGCTAATGAAGCTTATCTAATATACCGACACTGCTCAATATCCAGTGATTGGGAACTGGTATATAATATACAAATAGACAATAAAGCTACAGCTAGTAATTGTACGATGAAGTGAAGTTAGGCTTTGAAATTTAATGAATGACCCACAAAGGGTAAAGAAGGTCATATTTGGGTCATAAACAAAATGACTAAGAGTTCGCTGGCGAATCACTGTTATCAGCGGGAACACTGGGGCGAAAATAAGATCAATGATCAAAATTCAGAAGGAAGTCTGCCACTTATGATATTTCAATAAACACGCAAAAAACGGAAAAGTTAAAAACTAACAATTTTCAGTGTAAACGCATTTTCGTGTCCATTCACTGAAGCGTGCAGTAAATTTCTCCACTGATACAATTTGAAAACAGAATTGCGCATGAATGATATCGAACTGATAACATGGCAGCTCGAGTGCTTGCTGTGATAACTCTTAAAAGAGAAGTAAGTCAAACTTTTCCACTAACTTTAATTAAATATATTAAATACAAGCCTAGGGCATTACAGCCACCACAACATCCTTCAATCTCCTCATTTATCCGTCTTTTAACTTCATATAACGGATTAGTAGTTCGCAACAGATGCGAGCAAAGATTTTCAAGAAAAAAGCTTCCAAGAGACGAAGAAAGTGCCTCAGTGGTATTTTCTGAATGTCTTCTACTGATAATCCAGTGAAATTCGATTGTATTCGAGGAAAGCCTTGCCAGTCATTCCATATAATGCAATCTCTGTTGTTAGACTTCCTCAAACCGTGAAAATTTCAATCATAAAAACTAATCTGACATTTCGATAAAATTTTCTCTTTGTTTAAGAAAATTCATTAAAAGTAAATAAAACAGTGTATGTTTGATTAACAATTGCACAGCAAAAAATCAAAGATTAAAAAGTTGGTGGTAAAAGAGGTCAGAGGGAAATTGACCATAGCTATGTGAGAGGTCTGCAGTTGATGACCAACCCTTCTCTGTTTGTCGATAATATGCAAAAATTTAATCGGATGAAAGAAATGCAATTAGCAGAGGTCTTTTCTAAACGCAGAAATTTTATTACTTCTCTGAAGTTTAGTCATTTTATTGAGAAGTTTTCGAGTGCAATGATACCTTCCGTCGTCTGACAGTCAACGTTTTATTCTGGCTGAAGCGATAAATGAGACCTTTTATGGGTTTTACTCGTTGGAAAGCAATACTTTGGAGAAATTAATCTCTAAATTGCCATTGAATGAACAGTTTAGTAGCGATCTGTCTTCCTACAATTTACGCCATGTGAAATTTAGTCTATACACTGAATTCAAGATTAGATAAATATTGCGCAGAAAGGATATCTTTGTCAAAGTCTGAACTAATTTAATCTTATTGAATTCAAAAATACTAACCGATATCGTATTCTTCCATATAGTATGACTGTTCGGAACTGGAACCTACCGGAACAGCAAAAACACGCATTTTAAATTCCAAATCTTGGACTAGGCATGATAAATTGGTCCAGGTTATTTTCAAGTAATCGAAACAACGGGGAAAAATATATGACCTTGGCAGGCTAATTGAAATTTCGTTCGTTTGCTGTAGTTTAATCGCTTTACTTTCCTGCAATGTATAAAAAATAAAACTAGATTATTTAAGAAGAAAAACTAATTCTATAACTGGGCTTAATTATTTTTCTAAAATATTGAGATTTAAATTAACAAAGATATTTAAAACAGCTAATGATGAAAAATGGTTTCGTTATTTTCAGATAAAACTGAAATATTATGAATGACTGAAAGGCTAAACAGATAGAAATAAAATTAGATTTAATTGTAATGTTATCATTAGAGGACAATCAATAAGGACAATGAAGACGCATGTTCATATACAATGAAACATCTCTGCAAGGGAAAGAGGAAAAGAAGAGGAAACTTTTAATTATCCTAAGATTACATTCTTTACAAACTGATCCTCGTCACTTCAGCAGGAACGATTAGCATTCAAGAGAGTCATGTTTCAATTTCGAACAAGGACACAACTTCAATGTGAAACAATTTAACTTTTTGACAGCTGTAATATCCTAGTCCACAACTAGTGTCTAGAAATGTAACTTATTATTTTAAGCAGCAGATAGAAGTATGTTAGGAAGGAAAGGTAATAAATACGCTATCTTCATTGGCATGGATTAGATCAAGCCAAGCATCAAACATGTTGATCAGCAATATTAAATTGCTCTTGATATGTACTTAATTTAAAGATTAATTAGTTAGTTTGAAAAAATAATATGAAGAAAGTAATCAAACTAACCTGTACAATCCATTCATCATTTATTACGGCAATTCTATAGATTCCCGGAAAACATAAGTGATGACAGGGAAGTATTAATTTTTTTCTCAGCGGCATCGCAGCCTCAGTCTTAAATTTCAAATCATCGGTTTGTGCAGAACTTACTGTAGTAGATGGAGTGTACTGTAAATGCAGCGACAAGTTCAGCCCGCTACAGAGAATGCTGAAATCGAATTCTACCACGAGTGGTTGACAAATAATTGGGTTTTCCGGGATTTTCCAGAACTTTTTCCCTGTGACAACCGAAAATCGGAAGATTGGAATATTATCAATTAGCAGTTCATAGCGATCAGATGGAAATCCAAAACATCTACACGGGAATATTGCATTTCCCATCGCATTTAGTGAGCAGATGGAACGATTCATATGACGAATTCGAAGGAAAGTTGCTTGAGGAGTATGAAAAGACACCGCGGTGAAAAGAGGGATTTCACGCGGGAAAGTAAATTCTTGTGACTGATTACTGTTTGGCAAATTAGAAACGGTTCGACCAATGAGTGCAAATAAAGTTGAAAAACTGAGACATTGGAATGTAGAAAGCATAACAGGGCATCCACTGAATAGAACGGAAAGAGGTCAACAGTTGAAAAAATGAAAATTAAATATGTAGAAGGTAGCAAGGAGATGACATATCTCAGATAACATTCAAATGAATGGCTCGAAATGGAAAGCAAATTAACAGAAATAACTCATTTCTTTTGGTCTTTTCATTCACCTGAAAACTCTAATTAATTTTAAAAAAGCAAGTCATACTAAAACCACATAAATTAGTTAGTCGAATAAGAATCATTTATAAAAAAGTAAAAAGGACAAAAAAACATCAAAAGGCAAAAAACCCAAAGTTCAAGAACTTCAAAGAGTAACGGAATTTAACAACTTCATATATAATTTCTCACAAATATAGTGCGACAATGTTACTGAGATGAAGCGAAATGCTCAGCACAGCCAGATAATTCAGGAATAGTCTATTCCAAGGCTATTTCATAACTCTATGACCGTAGTTTCCTTTGGCCTATTAGATTGAGCTATTTCCTTGCACATCCCAGTAGATCTCTGCATCCCTAACTTTTCTTCAGAAAATGAAAAGAAAAAGATAGAACTGACACTGAATTTAGCATCCTTTATCCAGTGATCAGCAAGGATTATTTTGTGCAAAGTAAACAATCAATCGATCTATGCAAGATTGTGGGCAAAGATGAAAGGAGTGTTGATTACATGACACTACATAATTGGATGATATCTTCTTTAGTATTATTGAATTGTTTTTGAAGTCATAAAATATATCGCTCGAACTTTATAGAAAAGCTTTGGAATGCACCCAACAATCAATTATGCAAATATGCAAATTTCAGCTTAAGAAAAAAGTTGATTGAATTATTTGCAGCAAAGAATATTTTCTGTTCAAAAAAGTTTTGAGTAATGGAGTGGTAATGTGTTGTCAATAACGGAAAGGAAATCATGAATTTATTTAAGAAGGAATAAAGAATGACAGATGTTTGATTATGCAACAATAAAGAGGCGTCTAAAATGGATGTATTGGTGAAAATGGGAGAGAGAGAGAGAGAGAGAGAGAGAGAGAGTAGTTTAATTACATGTCACTATCAATGCTTCTCAATGCTTTTAAAGTAGAATAGACTGTTGGAGAGGAAACGAGCACAAGAAAGGTGGACAGAGGTGAAAGGTATCTGAAAATGCACCAGCAACTGATGTAGATATCCGTAACAAATTGATACATTAAATTTAAGTTAAAAATTAACATGCAGTTTTGTTGGTGGTTTTGCAGAAGTCGAAATGCGCTTTCCGTTTTCGTCTATTTAATCCATCGGTGGAATTATTCGTGGCTTCGACTATATTTCTTTAACGAAAAGTAGTTTTCAATAAAGTATCGCTATTAAAAGAACCACCTTGAGTGCAACTTCTAAACCGTTCTCTCATATTCCGAAGCAGTAGTAGTTGGGAAGAGAGAAGTATGTTCGTGTGTGGCTGATATCGTCGTGCCTATGTCTGTAATTCCCTTTCTGTTTTGTGCTCATTTGGCATTGTTTTTATATTCCATTTGTGAAAGGTCAAAGTTTTGATGCATTGTGATGTTATTTTGGTGACACATCGATACAGGCAAATTTTAATATTTTCCTATTCAAACAGAAAACAATATATGGGTCAAAATAATATGAATAATAAAAGCATTAGCAAAAATTGGTAGTGCATATTGGTCAGTAAGCATATAAACATATCTCACCTTCCATTTAGGGGCCGAATAGTTGGTTACAACAATCTGAAGGAAAAGTGGACAAGAGGAGTAGTGCACAAGGCAAGCTTCCGTCGCTTCTACTCAAATGAACATTGCGAAGTACGGATGCAGAGACAAGAGGGCGGGGTAAGATGAAAATTAGGTGACAAATTAATTGGATTACGAGCGCAGAATACATCCGCGTCAATCTCATTACCACTATCGCCTCGTGCAATACTCATTATAGCATTGTCTCGAGTCAATGTACCGATTGAATTTTAGGTAAAATATTGTGCGAAGAAGCATTACCTAAATTTTAAGTTAGGTAGCTCAGCCACTGGTTACATTCTGTGTATTTAATCAATTAAAAACAGAACATCTACATTCCTCTGGAAATATAGCGTAAACGGTTGGAAATGTGATATATTATTCTATGCTAATTTTATCCTAAAATTATAAGTGAAATACGATCGGAGCCTTTTGTCTCATTTTAAAAAATTTCTAGCTTTCTTTTCCAGTCATCCTATTTTAAGCAAATCAAATCCCTTTGAAGTTCTCACAATAAGATTAGAATTTGAATTATAGCAATTTATTGATAGGTTATCTCTTTCATATAGAGAATTATTGCGAAAAGCCCGCACTAGAAATTAAATTTAGTAGAAATGGTTTTGTGTCATCTATGCATTTGAATAAAAGAAACCCTGATTTTAATAAAAATTTTGACACTAGAATTTTCTGCTTATTACTATTTTTTTCCAGTTTATTTCAGCATTTTTGCCTTTTTCCCATCACATTATCTTTTGAAAATTTAATTAATTTGTTAGATTATAGTGGTGGTATTTGAAGCTTCAGAACTGCTTCAGTATCAGTGGAATTAATAAGATGAGAATAGACATCAAATTTAATTAGCTTCAAGTTTAGCTATTCTGATCTGATTTCGATCAAAAATTTTAGAAAATACCAAATTTTAGAGGGTCAAATTTAGGAAAAATTTTAAGACAATATCAAAAGATCTTTATTAAATAACGACAACAGATCTAACAAATGATATATTTGAATATGACAGATTAATTTGCTACATTATGACAACAGTTGGGGACAATTCGATATCACAGGAAATTCACTGACTGTGGTAGATAGTCTTTTGTGTTAGCCGTAAAATAAAGAGAAGTGTGATATCATCGCATTTGATCTGAAATATATGATTCATCGAGTAGTATCGTGAATGTTAAATTTGTTTTAAAATTTAACCGCTTATTGGACAAACCGCCTACACCAGAATTAATCTAAATAGAGACAGAAACAATTTCAGGTTTTTTTGTAATTTTTTCAAGCAATCAACAAAACTTTTTCAATAATAAAAGCAATCAATGAAACTTTTTTCAAGCAATCAATAAAACGATGAAGACAGAATTTTCTCAAATGGCTGCAAATAGTTGGAATATTTTCCATTCCAGAGTGCACTTTCAAATGAACAATTTAGAAGGTTGGGCATTTATCTCAATGAATGCAAGAAAGAAATCAGTCAAATTCTTCTTTTTATATTTTGAAATCACTTCAAATTGTTCATTTCATTATTTATCATTTAAATCAATTTTCATCCAACTGATATCATCAAATATTCATTTTTCCATCTATATAGTGTGATAAGAAATATCAAATGAAGTTATCATCCTTCTCCTAGTACCATCTCATCTCATAAATCCATTTTCATCTTAGCATTGAAATAAGTAGCCGTGATGACCATCACAAATACGTTGGATCGTCATACGATTGCATGGTGACACTTAGAGTACCAACTGGATGGTTTTCAGCAATTATATCATATTCCATGGACCGCGTATCATTATCAACGCTTTCCACAACATGCACTACACCCAAAGTTCGGTCACGAATTGCTCGCTCTTCCATTAATGCTATCAAGAAGTTATGAGTCATATCTCTCCTAAAATTATCACAGTTGCAAGATAGGAATATTTATTCAAACTACCTGTATAATACGTCAATATGAACACATAAGCCTTTCAAGTTTCAAGCAGTTCTTACTGATCATTAAAGAAAAGTAATGGTGATAAAGTCATGGGAGTATGCTCCTGTACGGATCATATCAATTGGTTCTTTAGCTAGTTAATATATAAACTTCCGTCCTCAAGAAAAAGTTATTTCCCAGTTCAAATTTATATACCGATAGTGTTGAAAGGCAAACCCATAAAAAATGAAGCATTGGTTCCAGAAGACTTTGGTACCTTCAACCGTTCTCGTTCGTACCTCTTCCTTATCACAGTTGATAACAACATATGTACGTGTTGCTGTAATAACAAGAGAATTAGTCGATGTATCGCTTATAGATTATTATAAATTTGCGAGCAGAAAACGTCATCGTTCGCACACGGCAACAAATCGGGAGTTCACCGAATTTAAACTTGAAAACTTGAATAATGATTATTTCATGAATTTAAACTTCCTAATTTTTTTATTCTTCCTAATTTAAATTGGCTGATTTTGATTTTAAGAGATTAACAAGCAAACCTTCGTTTTTGTTATTCAATTTCGCACCAACAACAGTAATTCGAGCAATAGAATTCATTTTTTTACAAGAACACAATCCTCGACTGGGTGTATCTTTCTTGAGTAGTCGGGGAGCAATATTTCGTTCCGAATAAATTCGAAGCAAAAATTCAGCAAATTCGCGAGGTGCAAATGTTGTCGGGAGTAGGATGTAACGGCCCTGTTGTAAATTCTGGCAATGTAAATACACTGAACGACCGTAGTTATAATCTGATGTCACTTCCGGATTTATTGCCTGGAAAGAAATTCGTACCTTTCACGAAGTCATTTATTCTTCCAAATAAATCAAACGTTTTTACACCTCAAATTGTTGAACGCTCCGAGCAAACTTGTACTAAGATAACACATTTCCAACCAAAGAGTCGCACATGAATTTTTAACAGCAATTATTTGATGTCTAACATTACTTAAATGAGAAATGCATATTTCCGAAGGTTGTTCCGACCTTAACTCACAGGTAATTTGCAAACCTGATGTATCCTGTATATCCGATTATTTTCTACTCTCATCAAATGCATTCCAATAGTCACCAGGGGTTCAAGGTTCTTCTCACCTTCATCCTTCACTTTTTGTGTTAATGAGAATCGCACTTCAGAATTATCAACATCGATATCAAATCGGTACTGAAACACTGCAGTTGGTATTAAACTTTCGGTATGGTATGAGGTCATTAGTGAAATTCATTCCCCCAAAAAATTATGGTACTCCCTGCTAAACTTAACTTACTTCATTAGTCTGAAATAAATTTCTGATTAACACATTGTAAATAAGAAAGCATTTCTTCTTGCACACTAGCAGGAAATAAAACAAATTTGTTTTTTTAGTTTATATTAAAAATTAAAATCAATTTCAAAATGACATTCATATTAACAAAAACAAAATCAATCCAATGACGCAGCGCAGTACTTCTGTTCGTAAGACGAACTAAGTTTTTAAATAATCCTTCTGAAATGAACTTTCACCAATAGCTGAACTGTGGTGACCTGATGCGTTATAAATGAGAATATTCCTGCATCCGTACACATTTTATTGTCATATAACAGAATGTCAAACTATCGTGATACTGTCCTCTGTATCATAGGTTTTGCGAAGGGACTTCACATTTGTGAATTTCAAGGGAATGACAAAACCTGTGGATTGCAACAAAAGGTTGCCATGAAATTGATACATCCACCTGCTCGATCATTTAATGCGCCTTGTTTCTCTCCATTTGACTTCCATTCACCGAAAAATTTCCATTCGTAAAACTTAGAGCCCAAGTTGAACAAGGAAGTGTTGAAAAGTTGACATACGCTGATGTCAGTGAAATAACGGATGAACTCATTCCACGGCATCCTGCAGCATTGTCCATCGGTTCATTTACATACTTTTAAATCCTTAGGAATTGCTAATAGCAATATAATATTAAGGTTTGCTTTAGAAAGTTGAGGGTGCTCTGTCGAAAGTTTGCTTTTGTTTACAAATGCATGCAGATAATTATAACAATTCTTGTTATAATTATCAAGTAATTAAAGAAATGAGTACCAAAACTCGCCATCCTCTTCAACGATAATACCGAGTTCCTTTTTATATGCATCTGTTACCTGCAAATTCTTCCCATTTTCCTCGAAACAAGAATTTCTTGAATCTGTCCTTATTGAAAGTTAAATAATTCCAAAATTTTCAAGAAACGGTTTTTGAAGTTGTTTTCATGACATTAATTAAATAACAGTTGGGCAAGACTGAAAACAAAATGAAATTTATCCAACAACTTCAATCGGAAAGCAGTGACTCAGTCGTTGATCTTAAAATAATCAAATGAACTGAAAAAAAAAGTGTTCAATTGCCAAAAATATTTAAAATTAATCCAAACAACATCTTTTAAGCAGAAAAAAAATTTCTGCTAGAGAAATTCAACTATGCAATACATAATGCTTATCGCTTAATTTCAGTAGTTGAGCGCAAAAAATCTGAAACTCACTGGAAAATCTCACCTGTTCCCATTCTTGTGATCCATCTGACCAAGGTCCATTCCACTCCTTCTCTCCCCATGGATTCTGCAAACGTATCATCATCTGACGTTCCACCGTTGTGAAAAGTAAGAATGAACGATTTCTGGTATTCAGTTCGATGAAACGTACTGCGGTGACTGCATATGCATGACCTTTTACTAGACCACATCCCAAGACTTCTTCAATCTCTTCTTTATTCTTAGCCTTAAAAATTTGAAATACACCATCAAGTTGAATTATTTGTTACCAATAATATTTTGATATTACTTTTTTTTTACAATTTTTTATTCGATAAAAAATGTTCTTATTGAACATAGAGTATTTCTTTACTTATATTTGTATAAAGAATAACATTTCCTGCAAAGTTTGTTTTTCCAATTGTATCTGACCATCGGCCACTCATTGGAATTTAACTTTTTCGGGCTTTCAATGTTTTTCAATTAGCAATGCTTTCTTACATGGTTTCTTTTAGTTAGCAATGCTTTCTTTTCTTAAAAAAGGGACGAATAATTATCAAGGATACTTGTACTAATATTCGCCATCTGATTCAAATTCGAACTAAGCATTTGATCAAAGTTTGATTCATTGATAGCTGAATCTTCATCTTACTGTTAGTAGCGATTTCCAAGCAATTTAAATATTAGATCAAACTGAATCCAAATGGTCATTAAACTTATTAACAGAGACTTTCATTTTTTCCTTCTCGGTAGCTCTTATAAAAAATTGATATTTAATGTAATCAGGTTATTTTAGATAAGTGTCAACTAGCTTAGTCCAAATTCCTTTCAGTAAAGTTAAACTTATTCCACAGCTCTCAAAACAGTGCGTAATCTTCCTTATCACTTGAAAAATAAGGGATATTTTTTAAAATGATTTCGAAATTTTACTTTCAAAGCAATAACTGCCTCATCGTATCAAGTTTTCTTATTTCTGTTACTAAAATCTGATAAAAAATGAATTGATTCTAGTTTCAAGGTGAAGTGACTCATACTCATTAGTCACTGGCAACTTCAAAGTGTGAACAAAGTCTAATTCGTTAAATATGAAGGACCAGAAGTAAGTATACTCTCAAATTTAGAAATAGTTGGTCAGAATAAAATTAGCTACTAATAAATAAGCAACCTTTTCGCAACCTTACACGAAATTCAACTGAATTTTACTTACATTTACTTATTTATGGCATAATTTTATGCACATAAGGATTTCTAATTGATGCGTATAGCTGAGTGGACGCAAAACAAGCGTACGTGTGTCAGATTTAGGGATTCAAACTAATAAAATAAATTTGAACCAGTTCGCGTCACTTTTACAAAAGAGAGTCAGTATCGACTATACAGCCGTGATCATACATTGAGCGTACAGCAATTGCAGCGACGATGAGTGCCTGTTGATCAAAAGCTTCTTTAATTGCACAAAACAGTTTTCCGGAGGAATCAGTCGGGTCGTTTAGCAACTGTTTTTGGACTTTGATTGTTTCCGCTATACCACCTGAAATGTCTTCCAGTGCATCAGCTAACTGGCCGCCAACCAAATTTTCGTAACAACCGTATAATCTGAAACAAAGAATTTTCTTAATCTTTAGTTCATTATAAACTTTGTTTTTGTATCTGAAAATCTCCAAAATTGGATCATAAACGAGGATGGAATGCATAAATTTCGTCTTGTTATTAAAGGATGCGCCATCAGAGACTTTGATGAGATCGAAATGATAAGCTGCGGTAAAAACTTTAAGGAATAATCAATGAGCACTACTAGGTTTAATGAATAAAAATATTTTTTTCGAAATTTTACCATCATAGGATTATTACTTATTGATGAAATTATTAAAGTAGAAACTCATTAGATTTAGCAAAATATATTATACTTCAAAATGGATGAAACATGTTCAGAATATCTTAAAATCATTACCAAAAAAAAGATGTCGAAATTTACCGATTTTATTTAAGCAAGAAAAAAAGACAAACTTGGCGAAAGCCTTTTCGAGCAAAGCACTCCAGAATTCACTGGATGATTTTGACCGTGCAAATAGTAGCTTTCCATCTCGAGTTGGCAATAAATCATCAATAACTACTTCAATCCACTGATTGAAACGCCAAAAGCAAAAGCGGAATATACCACAGTAATAGTTATTGTCCGTCCACTCTTGTCTAGTAGCATCCGGTATCACCTGAATTTGTTCTGGTACGTTTACTTCATGATTTAGCTAAGTTTCATTAAGATACCAGTGTAGTGATTATCATTCCATTAATATCAGAGCTATTTTGATCAGTAAAGCATCTAATTGCTTTTCTCCAGGATATTCTTCAATTTTTTTTGCTAGTTGAAAGGTCAACAGTTATGTGAAATAGCTAGACAAGTTCGAAAACAAACTTTTTTGAGCAGTGCTTGGTTGTGTGTAAGCGCTGAGCAGGCAGATACGAACCAGCAGTTACCGAGTACACCTTGAGTTACATCATTCGCCGTGGCACCCTCCACAAACAAATGTGGCTTTTCAACAATCTCCTGTAATTTAGTATTCACAGGTAAGGAGGCATACGAAAGAGACATTTCATCAGAAACAATCTTTCTTCTTTGATCCCGTGACCTCAGCTTCAAAATTCCACTTTTAAGTTATCATGTAAGATGAGAAAATTTTGATAAGATGCATATGGACTATGACAACATGAACTAACATCAGCGCGTTCAACGCTACGTAACATTAATTCACTTAAGTCAAGAATTTCACTTAAGTCAAGAATTTTGATTAAGTCAAGAAGGCGGAAAGCAGTGGAACAATGATAGAGTTAATACAACGAATTCTTTCTCATCAATCGCTATTCTTTCACATTACATATGCACTTTCAGTTCAAGCAAACGGACTATCACCCACATTACCGTTTAAATTACTATTCATATTGGTGGCAGATGAGGTAAATTAAGTAGAAGGATTTAGTCAGTTTAGCACTGATAACTCTTGCAAATAAATGATGGACTGTTGTCATTAGATTGTGACCAGTTTGTATGTTAAATTCAACCTTTCCAATTGGAAGCATTTGTTGATGATCATGAATATTTGCATGATCTAAATTTTAAGAGTTAAGATTAAGTTTAGATTGTTTATGTTTAAAATAGTTTTTGTTTTAAGTTAAGCCGATAGATCATTCTAAAAAGGCTGTTATATTACGAAATAAAGTTAATAAAGTGGTGGGAAAGAGTACAGTTCCCATTCTTCTAGTGAACATTTTAGCCGCTTAGCAATGCTTGCTTTGCTTTGAAAAAGAAATTATCAGTGGTTCAGAAGAACGATTATGCAAATCTGCGAAAGCGAGCAAAGAGATTACTTACACCTGGTCGTTTCCATATGATATCATCGATTTCTGGATTAACTGATCCCACAAACAGGGAATCACTAGTAGGTGGAAACTGGACATCCACAAAAAGCTGTTTCTTTCGAATGCATTCTGCTTTTAGACGTCGATAGTTTTGTGCATGGAAGTGTCGTCTTCCCATAACGACAATGTTGCTGTGACAATGTTTGCTTTACAGGACAGACGACGACAGTCGCTATTACTACCAGCACTGCAAATTGGAAGCATTGGTAATTTAGAAGGTACATTAGGAAGGTGTGTCTGTCATACAGTCATAGACATGCACTGCAAGACGTAAAAACAACACCTGTTTGCTTCCTACAGAAAAGGTCAAAAAACATTTTTCGTTCTCTAAAGTTATTCGTAGTATGTTCGCAATTTCTGTTATGCACAACAATTTTCTCTTCAAATTCCAATCGCTTTAGGATTTAAACTGTAATGTTGTAGTTGATGCACAGTATGCGATCTACTTCGGGTACTTACCGCGAGAAGTGAAGGGAAGGTATTTGTTACAGGATTGAAAGAAGCTATTGCTTCAGCATATGTTTTAGATTTAGATACAAGTCAACATCACGGGTAAGAAATGTGAACATTACAGAGAAGTTTTCTTTTAGAAACATAATTAAAGCGATCCTTTCAGTGTTTCAGATGTCTGATTATAAAAAAAAAATAAGGTATCAACCACCAATTGAACTATCACTTAAATAAGTGATCTTATTTTAATGATAACTTAATTGGTGTTTGATAACCTTATCTCATTCAACTCTCAGAATCATTTCTATTCTACCAGCAACTTTCAACCATTTTAAAGAATAAAAAGAAATTCATCATACGGCACGACATGATAGATGCTGTGTTGACACAGTTAATAAGTATTGTAATTGTACCACATCATCTTGACAAAATGTGACAAGGAATATGTATAGAAAACAGGTATTCTTTTATGCGCACCCTTCCTCCGTCACTTTTTCATGCAAGAATTTCGAAATATCTATGAAATGCCATACCGTTCGTACATGATGTTTCTTGTCACTCCTACAGATCCAAGTATCGGTTAAGGAAGCAATGTACGATATTGTAGGATGTAAACTCTTTTAACAATGAAAAGAACAAACTCTATAGCGACAAGGTGTATCACAGTAAGCTTTACCCTTCAACTTCACTTCTATTACTTTATTCTTATATGTAAAAACACAGTCTATTGATTTCTGTTCAATAACGACATAAATTCGGTAGTTAGATCAGATGCCATTTTGACTTTTTAAGTATTATTTTCTTCTCAGCATTGTATCGGTTAAACTGCCTTAAATGTTTGTATTACTTAAATATAAAACTTAAAAATGTTAATATTATCGTTATATGTCCATTTGCAACTTCAACTTCAGTATTATTCCTTCTTTTATTTGACATTATTCCCTAAACAAAGGCAATTAGTGAAGAGAAGGAATGGTAACAAATTGTAAAAGTTCATTTCGAAAAAAGAAAGGTATAAAACTACCTCATAAAGAAGGTTCGTATCTTCATTACTTCAACCGATATGTTAATTTGATTTAATAGGAACGAAATTTCTTTCTTTTTGACAACTGTCGTCACACGAAAAAATTTTTATCAAATGTCAGATTACTATGCTGTGTCCTTCGCCTTCTAATGACTTACAATTCGGAAGTAATTGATGTGTGAAAGTGCATTCACTTACCTTCACTGAAAATTTTCAATTTCAAGCACTCTTTCGCTGAAGAGAATCGTAAACAACAACAAATAGGACTGATTTTTTGTTGTTTACGAATTTCCTCAGAAACATGTTAGAACACTAATCAATTTTGAGACATAATCTTTCGCGTTTTACTTTCTCCTCGGTGAATTTCAGGCAGTGCAGGAAGAGAAGATAAAGTATATTGGATTCAATGCAACCAGCACAGAGAGGTAAGTTGCCTGATTCCTTGTCAATTTAAATTAAGAACGACCACAAATAGAGTCCGCTGGTCAGGTATTTCTGTTTCGATTAATGCAAACAACGTTACTGAAAAACAAAAAAACCGGCTAGCCAATTGATCAGAGGACACTGCATTTTTCTTAAATCTGTTTTCCGGTTGTTGACTCCATTCTTCGGCAAAGTTTCCCGAACCTGTTCAATCCAAACAAGTTTCATTTATAAACTGCCATTAGTTAGTTGGACATTCGGCAACAACAACCCTAACTAAAACAAAAGCAAATTCATAATTGCTCTTTGAATTAAAACACATTCACAAGGATTACACGTGAACTGCTGGCAACAATAGCATGAATCCCTAAAAGGGGTCATCCTGCACTCTTTTGTTCTTGGAACTGCATTTTGACACTTTACCTTTGTGAATTGTTTTTTTCAGGTTACAAAGATTGCCTGTTCGTTCATTTATTCCACTGCGACACGTCCACCCTTTCAGGTGTTGATAACTACAGCTACCAATTGGAACTCGTAAATCCGTAGGAAAATAGAGCAGACTAGAGATCTCAATATCATCAAAAACTTATTCAGTGAGACTCACTCTAACTTAAACCAAAAAATTTAACTCATCTAAAACTAGTTAAATTATTAAATCACTGATGGATTTTAAAGAAAACGTGTGTTAACTAAATTTAATTATTTAATTAGATTTAGAAATAACTCTGAAACTACCATTGACTTAGCGCAGAAATAAATTAAGGATATGCATCAGTTTCTACCTTCATCATATAAGCTATGCTTGTTCATAAGAAGCATGACTTTTTCTCTTGGCTAATGTTGTCAACCCAATCCCGACTTTGCCAATTTAATTTGGTGGTTCCAGATTCCGCTGAACTATTCTCAGGAGAGATTATGGTTATTTTCCAACTCCCATGTATGTGTAGAATCCACAGTTCTCATCCTATAACTTCATTTGATTTCTTAGTTCGGAAACCACGAACTTAAAGTGCAGTAAAATTCAAGTCTGTAAATCTTTAAGCAAAATTGAAAGTAACAAATTTTAAAGGAAAATGTTTAGTAGCAAAATTGGTGCAAAAAATGGTCAAAATTATCACTTAAAGATGTAAATGAAATTTTACCAATAAGGGATCACCCCGTTCTTTGATAATTACTCTTGAGAACAAAAATGGTTTGTCGACGAGCTCACAAAGTTATCTTTTCCTGCTTTATTTGTTGTCTTCATTCGCTTTATTGTCTTCATGCTATGCAACATTAGATGAAATAACTGACATTTATAGTACAATATTAATTCAGTGTTGGAAACATAAAACTATGAATGCGCTTTTGCAGACTTCAATCATTCACAGTAGCTACGGTATTAGGTTTTACTTTGTTGATATATACATCGGGAATGGGTCGTTTCATTCCTCTCAGTAGCTCTACAGTACTTTGACCCCGTTCCTTACATTCATATTCGATCATCTGTCGCCAAAATGCCACATTTGGCGATATAAATGGCCTTTTATCCAGCACATCGTAATATGCTTCCCTCAAACTTAATCCTTCGTTGAGTACCAAAGCCATTATACACAGCGACGAAGAGCGGCTGATTCCAGCTGCACAATAAATTAATGCTTTTCCACCCTGTAGAAAAAAATTCTTTTTGATGGCAATTTAAATTTTCCTTCCAAAACTCGAAGTATATTTCATCATACCAAAATAGGCGTTTCACTATGATATAATGTAGATGAACTCAATCTTGATTATCTAAATCAGCTATCAATGATAAACTTTTTGAAATTCTCACAAACATGTTATCGTACTTTAGAAGTATGTAACCGTTATTGTCATTAACATTTCTTCACCTGGTCGAATTCTGTGAATATTAAAATTAAGTAAACTTCAGCAGCCAATTCTTATAACAAGCTAAAAAATTTTCGCTTGGAAATCATATTACAACACCTTTTTTTGTGCATTCCGAATAAATTGTGCAGCATTGCCAAAATGTGGAGTAAGGTTGGCGATCAATGAGTCATCCACCATGATGTGCAGAAACTCGATTCCTTCATAGTGCGGATTATGGGGAAGATTGGTAGCATCAATTATATGTGTTATCCCAAGATCTCGTAGTTTCTAAAATAGATCCGTGGAAATATCTGAAGATAAAGCCATAACGATAGCAGTTTCTTAGCTTCCTCAAGTTTTGAAATAAATCTAGCCATAAAGATAGCAGTTTCTTAGCTTTCTCAAGTTTCGAAATAAATCTCTAGCAGTGCATTAATCAGTACAATGTTTTAGAATGAAAGAGAAAAAAAAAAACTTTAGAATATTAACAACACTTTTCCTTTATCCAGTTTTTCTAAAAAGCATATTTTTTAAATTATAAATATGTTTTTTAAATACCAATAAGCTGAGGCGAAATACTTTCTTACAAGTCTTTCTCGTCAATTATGATTTCTCATTGATCTTAGCCCAAGTTTCAATTTCAGTGAATCTTTATTTTTTGAATATATCGGGAAGAGATGGATTTTATATGCAACTCTTTCCGATGCATTCAACACACAGTAATCAATTCCATTTAGTTGCAACTGCAAAATTTTCAAAAAGCCGGTGACGACCCTAGTTTGTCAAACCACAATGAAATCCACCAATTCAAAGATAACACAACAATGCCAACATATCAATGTAAAAAAATCCATCATATGAGAAGACGTTAGCGACACTAAGAAAGTGACTACTCCACGAATCCATAAGGTACAAAATATATTTCTTATGAAAGACTGAAAATACTTTCTTCCATTTTTTGTAAATTAAATGCTAGTAAAACACCTAAAAATCTTTAATTCACTGTCTGAGAAGTTAATATTTATAATCATGTTCTTTTTTGCTACAAATTAAAATTTGCTCACCATTTGGCAAGATTTCTACTTCCTTTTAATTGTTATTCAGATTGACTTACTACTTCTCTTTCTTCGACAGGAATTTTGACGATCTGACGAGTTTTGTTTCTTTCTTTTTTTATATACCCCCATAATAATTAGTTGAGTTTCAGTGTAATTACAGAATTATGAGTGGAAAATTCTCCCGATCCTTACTCAGAAAAATTATGCGATATAGATGATCGCATAATTTGTGAC
The DNA here is from genome assembly GCA_005281725.1 of Wuchereria bancrofti. Taxonomy (NCBI): domain Eukaryota; kingdom Metazoa; phylum Nematoda; class Chromadorea; order Rhabditida; family Onchocercidae; genus Wuchereria; species Wuchereria bancrofti. The sequence continues at coordinate 11,790,172 of SSBO01000012.1, read as the reverse complement.
GGCGTAATAAATCTGTCCCAAAATTTAAATTAATCTGTTCCTCAAATATGATATTCCCGATTAAATGATTTGTAGAAAGTCGCCAAAATTGTCCAGAGATTGTCTCTTGATAGTAGCTGTAGAATTTTATTAATAAAGCTCACCTTTTCCGTAATACAACCAAAACCACTTAAGTAAAGATAGGGCCGAACTTCCGAGACATCGCATAATTTCGGAGTAACCATCGATTGGTGTAATTTTGTTGTTCGTTCCTTACATAAATCATATACCCAAGAAAACAATGGGTTTAAATTTCTGGCAGTGCTTGCTCAGTAATACCAAACAGCCTTTAACCTGAAAGTAACACAAAAATACCAACTATGCTTGTTTACTTTATGCGATGAAGAGGAACTATAAAAGAGACTGACATTATATTAAACCAGCCGTTAAATTATTCTAATAACACTGAGCAGTAGAATCAATGGAATCGGTGTTGTTGTTTCTAGAAAGATCAAAAGATCAAAGAAGCAAACAAGCATAAGAAAAGAAAAAGTGCTGTCTATACGGGGACCATAAACATCAATTTGTAATAAAATGAAACGACTTGACGTCATCAATCATGGACGCGATATTTCTTGAAGTTGATGCGGCCGAAAAGAAATTAAGTAATCCTGAATGTTTGCATGTCATTGATCCAAAAGTATCTCCAAAAGCACCGTATTCCCCAACTTTCTTCTACTCGAAACGGATGAAGCAGTACTTTTCATGCCTTTTTGATATGTGTGACAGGAAATATCCAATCATGTTCTGAAAAGCTGAAAAAACTGAAGAAATCCAAAAAAAATTGTTGAAGATTTTCCCGGAAACTTTGGTATCATTATTCGTATCATTATTCTTAATAATTTCCTTATGGTCATGTGCAGCGAATAAAAGCACGGCTAATCAAATCTGTGCTTGAATTTGTTACCTAAATCATTCACAAACATAAAAAAGTGCATCATTTTCTATTCAAATGAGAAGTTTTACAGTCGATGATTCCGCTTTGGCATTCGTGAAATTTGTATTTTTTGAAGAAATTCGGGAAAGAAGAGGGAAGGTGATTCATCTTCGAGAGAGATCTAGTAAGGTAACCAGCATATATATGCACATAACACTGACATTAGAACCCGATCGCTGGACTTCACATCCATTATTTGTACTTATATCAGAGAAAATGTAAGGCAAAGTGAGGTAAATATTTCGACTAAACTATAGAAATATGAAGTGTGACAGATGTAGTTAGTACAACATGTTAAATTATAATCCGAATTTAGTAACTTCAGAACCTATTCAACGGAAGGTGAAAATTTCACATATACTTAGAAATGGACATTTTCTAGAGGAATATTAAGCATAATGTTTGCAATCCATGTTTACACCGATATCCTGTAAGGTGGATTTGCTTCATCCTACTAAGTACTTTAAAATTACGGTAGAAGTCGGCGTGCATGATGAGTATTTCTCTTTTTTGAGTTTTTAAAAAAATGTATAACGGTCAACATAAAGTGCATCTGCGATAATGAAGATAGATCTGTCTCGATCTCTCCTCATTGAAATAAAAATGAATCATTCAGGGAATTACAGTCAGGGAATTATAAAAACAAACTCTCTCAGGGAAATGACGGCAAGTATTCCTGAAGACGGAGAATTGAAGACTGTTGAAGATGGAATGGAATTAAGTAGTAGTGCAGCTGGTGAAGGAAGTTATGCCTGAGATTACATTTGAATGAAGTGAGGTAGGGATAAGTACTGTCAAGAGAGAAGAGTGAAAACAAACGAAGCAGAGAATAACTGACATTAATTTATGGATAATTGGAAAGAGAATTATCGAGGCCGTCCCAGTCAACCATATCCCAGTGGTAGTTCGGTTCACCCACACCTGAGTCCGAAGGTCTCCGTTACGCTCTCTACCGACGAGATCACCTCAGGTACTTGTACAAGTATAGTAGCAAGGTACCGGACTGAAAGGCACATTACCAAGCTTTAACTCTCGGATGAAACACGGCGCGGCCTGCATGGGTTTGTCTACTGGAAGGATTTGAAGAGTTTGCTGGTTCCTGAGACGCCTTGATGCTAATGTGTGTTACGTAATAATTCCTTGGAAGAGCTTCTTGATATATAATTTAGTTGGTGGAATATAAGGCCGAATTAAGCGTGACACAGTGGGTCGTATGTCGGTCACGTTGCAGACGACATTGGGCAATATAAAAATCGAATTGTATTGCGACTTATGTCCGAAAACGTGTGAAGTAAGTATTATTATTTGGTTACAAAGGCATGATGATATGTTACATGTAATTTCTACGTTTCACGTCTTCTTTTTTCAACAAGTATATTTTGAAGAGAAAGATACGTAACTATGTTGCATAAATAAAATTATTACAAGTTTTCCACTGCATACCTGAGATTACCACACGGATTTTGCTCTGTATATGATTACATATAATTGTGTTAAGTAATGCGAAATCACGTGAAATTCCTGTTGATGTGAAATTCTTCTGCGTTCTATCATTAGTGACACTGTGGAAAGTTATTTTTGCAAATTCACCAGACTTATCTCTTTTTAACAGTAAATTGCGATTTGCAGAATTTTTTGGCATTGTGTGCAAGTGGTTATTACAATAACTGCATTTTTCATCGTAATATCAAAGATTTTATGGTACAAACTGGTGATCCAACTGGTACAGGCAAAGGAGGTGACAGTATCTGGGGCGGACCAATTGAAGACGAATTAAACACAGCTTTGAAGGTATTTTTTTTATTGTGATGTGGCTCATGCTGTAAACAGTATATGTTCTCTTGTTTACATGTTTTCATGCCGACATCATTTATTTTCGTTGTAATAGCTTTTGTGAGCTTTTCTAAATAACTTAATTTCTGGGTTGTAGAAGTGAAAAAATGTTTTTAACATCCCAGTATATCATTATAGCACGACGCCAGGGGCGTTGTGTCTATGGCTGGTAACGGACCAAATACAAGTCGATCGCAATTTTTCATTACGTACGCAAAACATTCAACATTAGACTTGAAATATACTGTTTTCGGACGGTTTGTTTTGTTTTTATTTGTAATTTTTACTTTAGATATGTGCAGATTTATTAATGTTTCTTTGTTTTTTGCCAACATGTTTATTTCGCAGAATGATTTGCTCTGTAAGTTTTTATTAAACGGGTCAAAAGATTCGTATCGTCCTTTCGTTCTTTTTACTTTGTTTGTGCGATAACAGCACTCAAAACCAATGTTATTTGCAGTGTAATAGACGGGTTCGAGGTACTGGACGAGCTGGAAAAAGTCAAAGTTGACGCCAAATATCGACCAGTTGTAGAACAGAAAATTCGAAATGTTATCATCCATGCTAATCCGATTGCCGAAATGGCGGTCACTTCCTAAAATCGGCTGTTCGAGTCGCGTTTCATCATACAATATTACACATTATCATTTTATTTTCGCTGCTTCACGGTCGACCAGAAATAGATCAGCAAGTTTTTATTTCACAAATAGGATTGTGTTGCGCCATTTAACCGATACAAAAGATATAAAAGCTGTTGAGCAGCTGTTGAGATCCGACGAAAGATATCCGATCGAGGTAGAAAAACAAATGGATTTAGAAAGAATTCGAGAAATGCAGAAGTATTTCGAGCAGTATACTGAGGAGTATGTTGAGGTGGAAACTGAGTTGGAAACTTCATGCAAAATTATGACGAAATCAGGTATATATTGTCTAACTTTTGACCTGAAATTCGATACCAGTCAACATCGATTTAACATCTGAGAACAAATAATATGTTTTGAAACAAATGTGTTCTTGGAGTAGCCGAAAAAGTGGAATTATGTTCGTCATATTGTACTGCTAACGATTCCCTTATTTTCTTCCATTATAAATATATATTTAGCCTTACTTCGTGTAGTGCGAGGTGATATATACAACGTCCAAGTTTTCTTTAACTGTTTTACTTTTTGCAGATCGCTTACGCCAACGTCTTGAACCTTTGCTAAATTTCGAACAACATTTTTCATCAAGTCCGTTAAGTGTGAAAGAGATTGTGAACATACTGCGAGCCGAGCGCGCTGAAGATATCATTTGCATCAGAGTGCCTATAAATGACACAGGTGACAGATATGTTATTATTTGTACGCCTCATAACATGAGACACGGTGAAGCTATGATTCTCGCTGTACGGAAATGTTTCAAGCTTAAGACTACTGATCATCAGGTTTGTTATACTACATCCCAGTCTTTGTCCCATGGTTCAGTTTTTCATAAACTGGAATATGAACTCACTTCTAGAGACAGTTTCTTAATATTTTAAATAGGAATTAATTTTGCCAAGTTTTTTTTTTTTACTGTCTTCACTGAAAGGATAATTTTATGCAAGTTTAAGATAAAGGAAAGGCATTTCTGGTAAGTTTTACTTTTGTTTGCTCTTTATTATGAATATCGTATGTCTAACCATTTCATGTCATGGTTTTTTCTTTTTCGTTTTTCCTTTTTCTTTAAGATTCTTCCTGAAAGAAGAATTTTTGAATTTTAAGGTGCAGCCACCGAAAAAAGCGAAAGTTGGCCGGTGGTTGTGTTACGTTTTCGAGGATATCTCACTACATATAATGACCCGTGAAGCGCGACTCAAATATGATCTTGAAAGCCTTTGGGGCATCGGATGGGTGCAGACGTTAGAAGATGAAGGCGATGTCTCGAATCTAGAATTTCCGATGCCTATTTCTAGTTAGGCTGTTCTTTTTCCCTTTGTATTGTTTTTTTATTGTATGCTTTGTAAAACTCGCAACAGGAAATCTGCTCTGTAAAATACTTCTCACTTTGCAATATTTACTTGTACTAACAAGGAATCATTTTGTAGTGCTCTATATTCCTTTTTCTATCATCCGGAAATATCTATCAATTTTGATTGTTCAGTTAGAAAGAATAAATTTTGAAGGTGAAAATTCTTATTTCAAATATTTTTAAGGATTTCTGGAAGCTACAAAACAAAGCTTCTGTTTCATTTTTATTATATTCTTTCAAATGTTTTCAACTTTGTTGCTGTTTATAATATTGTTAAAGAATTAAAATTGGAACGTTTGGGACTTCTTTATGGATTTGATGGTTCCTGGAGCAAGAAAAATTTGGCACCAATAATGTTTGTCATTGTTCACCCGAATGATAGTTGTTCTGAGGTTCTTAACTTCCTGAATTTTTTTTATTCACTTCTTTATTCCTTCTTACCCAACAGTATTTTATTCATTGAGTATTACCATAACTGTAATCTTAGGACAGATCCTTTACATCTCTGCCCAGATGCTTCGAGTTGTGGATTTTTTTAGCCGTGAATTTCAGATAAAGTAAATAAAAGTAATTATCTGTAGTGAAAGGCTGACGAGAAGTTTAAAAAAGGAATAATGGGGAGGTGTCGAAGTGCCGTTGTTTGGAATGGTGATAGAATTTAAGAATCTTAGTTTAAAGTTTGAACCACTCCTCATTGTCAAGGGATAGTTGTGAAGGCTGTTTCCCAGTAAAGGACTCATGTTAGCCGTCGAGTGGAACTCATTTAAATTTCACTTATCAGTTATTTATTTATCGATTTATCAATTAAAAACGTTTAAGGAGTGATGTGGTGCAAATAATGAAATGGTAAGAAAGATCCTTTTAAATGTTTTAATGTTTCGAGAAGCACTAATTACCTGCCTAACGAAGGAGTAAGAGTAACTAGTAGTTTGGTCGTGTTACATGCAACGTTACACTCCCTCTTCATCCATAATATTTATATCGCTAGTACAATATTTGAAGGTTCTTTTAAGCGTGTAGTGCGTGTGGTACGTATAGTGGTGACTCAATCACTGATTTGGTGTTATTCAATTACAGCAGTATGCTGCTTTGCAACTTTTAGAGAGCTGCATGGTTATTCACCTAAACTTCCTTTTTACGCCTAAAAAAACTTAAGTCTTATTAATTTGTCAATTTGGTGAAAGCCACCTTTCAAAGAGTAATGTGGTCAATTGTTTTTGGGAAATAATATAACGAGACGAGCCTTTTTCCACTGGTCAGTCGGATACTCATTGCTCTTTGCTATTTGCAACTTTAGCAAAAGTGCATTTATAATACGACTTCAACGTATCGGGAACGTAAGGTACTTGGACGTCAAGTACGTTCCTTGGGCCTTAATGACATGTTATAATTCATTTCGACTGCTTTTAAATATTAATATGAAAATGACGCTCTGAAGAAATACTGTTATTCTCAGACTCCACAGAGCATTAATTTAGGAATAAAAACACCACAATATTGTGCGTTCTTCATCTTAAACATCTGACAAGAGGGGAAGTAGAGGCCAGCACTGTCTTCCTGGCTCTGATTTTATATTACTGCTAGCCACGAACCAGTGAAAGAGGAAAACTGCCTGATTCAGTCATTCAACACATTTCACTTTACTCTAACGCTTTACTAATTCAGTGCTGACTTTTCCATAGCATGAATTATCACACTGAAATGTCATCATTATTGGCATATTTCGTCACCACTTATCATTGATTTGGTAAGTTGCAGGACTCATATTCTTATGTTATTTTGCATTTTGCCATTTAATCTCAACACATTTCATTGTTGAATGTTAAAATTAAATTCGTCATTTATTTGTTTATGAACGTATGTCAATGGCAAAATGTATGTGAATTCAATAAAATCAATGAATTCAATACATTTAATAAATATTATACTAAATTTCTCATTGTTGATTCAAGGAATTCTGTAGGAAAAAATAAGGCTGTTATGATATTCCCTCCTTTTTCTTTAAGGGACGAATATCTGTTTATTTAATTGTTTCCTACTTTAATTTATTCTTACGTCTATTCTCGTTGTACTCTCAGTAGAACTGGCCGAACTGATTGTTTTCCACACCTCAAACTTGGGTAATTAAACCTTTATTTAGCATAAAACAAATCAACATCATAATAGCGCATTATACATATCGCACAGATGCTACACAGTTATAAAACGCTAAACATTACCAGAGAGCTGAAACTCCAACCACACTATAAATATACAAGTGTAAAAAATGACTAACTGCAATTAAGAGATGGTGTTGGAGTTAATTGAGACTGAAGATCAAAAAATGTGAATTTGGGAAGAAAGGAGATTTGTTTAAGGATAGATATCTCTTGTTACAATAGTCTATTACATGCATTTAATTGTCATGTATTTTATACAATGTAATGTGTGTAAAGCGAGGTTAATTTATGAACAAAGAGATTCTTGGCTGCTTCTCTCGCTTTCCAGCTACATCGTTTGTAACAAAGGTTATCCGTTTATCAGTTAAAATCCTGTGCACGCGTCGTCCTGTAAAAAGCCGAAGACCTATCAGCCGAAACATTTATGCACATTGTTAGAAGGTTTGTCAGTAGACGAGGTTTTCCACACCAAATTATCAGTGACAACGCACTTCAATTCCAAAGCGTATTCAGTATAATAACCCAGGAATATGGAAAAGTCAACGAATTTTTAACAAAGAAAGGAATTCATTGGAAGAGCATTACACCCCGAGCTCCATGGAGTGGGGGATTATATGAAAGGTTGGTAGGCTTAACGAAGAGAGCATTTAGAAGAGCGGTAGGAAGAAAATTACTACAGGAAAGAGACCTGGAAACGTTAATAATAGAAATAGAAGGCGTATTAAATACACGTCCTTTAACATATGTAAACTCAGACGACATCAAAGCCATACGACCAGTTGATTTTATCTCTCCAACCGCATCATTAATTTTACCGATGTTTAACGACGATGATGACGACGATGAATACAATCCTGATAGAAGAAGTTTACGACAGAAGCTTATACAATATTGGAAAAATACACTTAAAACCTTAGACATTTTTTGGAACAAATGGAAAGGAGAATACTTAGCCGCACTAAGAGAAAGGACTCAAGCAAATCATGTTCACCCTAAATATACGGTCAGAAACACCCCACGGATAAACGAAGTTGTATTATTAGATGAACCAGGAATTCCACGAGGAATGTGGAAACTAGCAAAAATAGTAAGCTTAAAAGAGGAAAGAGACAGAAAAATAAGAGCTGCTGAATTGAAACTTCCAAACGGAAATACAGTTATACGACCCGTAAACTTACTATACCCCCTGGAACTGCAAGACACGTATGAAATGGAAATACCTGAGGAAGATGAGATCGAATGTCCTAAGAACGAAGCCAACAAGGAAAATGAAAAGGATATGAAAACGTCAGATAAAAGCGTGACGCTAAATGATGGACCAATATCATCCAGAACGAGAAGTCACGTCACCATTCCGGGTTCGGGAGTGTCGGCAAATAGGCCGAAAGTATCAATACAGTAACTAAGAAACAAGGGAGGGCGCTAACACAGGAGTCAAACTGACAAGCAACCAGATAATAAAAATGCAATTTAACGATGTGGATATTTGACCTCAACAAAGAGCCATTTTAAGCGGTATAGCAGGGGCAATTTCTCTTTAGGGATGTTACAACGGATCGGCGAATTGGGGGACAGTGGTCTTAGGACAGCTACAGGACGACGCGTGCACAGGATTTTAACTGATAAACGGATAACC
>SSBO01000012.1:11738653-11778511 GCA_005281725.1 Wuchereria bancrofti | reverse complement strand
TTGATGGAGGTGGTGGATGATGATGATGATGATGATGATGATGATGATGATGATGATGATGATGATGATGATGATGATGATGATGTGATGATGATGATGATGATGATGATGATGATGATGATGATGATGATGATGATGATGATGATGATGATGATGATGATGATGATGATGATGATGATGATGATGATGATGATGAATCATCATCATCATCATCATCAATCATCATCATCATCATCATCATCAATCATCATCATCATCATCATCAATCATCATCATCATCATCATCATCAACCATCATCATCATCAACAATCATCATCATCATCATCATCAATCATCATCATCATCAATCATCATCATCATCAATCATCATCATCATCATCATCAATCATCATCATCAATCATCATCATCAATCATCATCATCATCAATCATCATCATCATCAATCATCATCATCATCATCAATCATCATCATCATCACCATCATCGATCATCATCATCATCATCATCAATCATCATCATCATCATCATCAATCATCATCATCATCATTAATCATCATCATCATCATCATCATCATTATATTTCCATTTTTTTTAAAAAAGGGAAAAGGAAAAGGGAAAGCTTAGGTCAGTTAAGTGCGACTTTCAGATTGAATACCTATGTAATTTATAGTTTACATCTGAAATAGTTACGAGATTCATACTTTGTCCAAATAGGTGATATTTCTTCAGTTCTCCGATTAACAACATCGATTTCGTTGGCTCCAAATTTTCTTTGTTTGTTAAATCTTCTACTTTCGCATGAGAATCACTAGGCACCGATCCACACTGAGTTCATAACTAACCCATTGAATTCAATCATTTGTGAGTAATCTTTTGAAATTTGGCTAACTAATCAGTTGTGAACGACTCTCCGTAAAACAGTGCATTTCTGGCTTTACTATCTCGCTGTTAAAGGTTGCAACGTTCAACTTTTACCTGGACATTGTGCCGTGTGTGTATTCGAGGGAGAAGCGCCCTCCATCATCCGTCTGCTGCGACTGCTCAGGCTAATTTAGCGTTACCGCGGTCTGCAAATACTCGTTCAGACATTCCGTGCTTCCGCCAGTCAACTTTTGTCCTTTCTTTTCTCTTCTTTTCAATTTTTCGTTATCAAAATTCATTCCCAACAATTTGTACAAATGAAAAAAGATGTTACTTATGTAGGACTATTGCCATATTGTGTGACACGGGGATAGCCTAACTGTGATACCATTTCAGTCGCAAAGTATTAACTTTAGATAACTGTTATAATTGTGAAAAAGAAAGTAACTTAAATCCTAAGAATTTCTTCTCAGAAATTTCCTTTTCAGGCATTTTTTCTTGTGCTTGGAATGGTAATCTTTGCAACATTGGTATACTACACGGAAAAACTGGAAAATAATCCCAACAATCAATTCGTTAGTATACCATTCAGTTTGTGGTGGACGATATGTACAATGACGACGGTTGGTACCATCACATCACATCCAGTGCCAACCAATGGAAAACCCAATGCAAACCAGTCCAGAAGTCTGACATCAATTGAGACGAATGATTGATAGGGCAAATACTATGTTCGTTGATAATTAATACGTTGTTTAGTAGCTTAGTAATTATCAAAATCTTGGACATTGTTCAACAAATTACGCACGCAACATTATTCCGGAACTGTATGCCGGAGAAGATTAGACTGCAACCGACAAACCATAAACAGCAAGTAAATCAACCTGTAGAAAATTCCTTGTGTCAATTACTTAATTGCTTAACTAATTATTTTGATCCACCTGTTGATTAAGTTGATTCTCACACAGGTATTCAGCACATTTTTATTAAACTAATCACTGATAAATCAATTGAAATATCAATATCAATGAATCAGTAAAAAAAAATGAATTCTTTTTTATACATTTCCAACAGTCATTTTCACTTCATCATTTTATTTCATCGGTTTTTTGCATCAGTGAACGGTGTGAACAGTAACTAATGAACCTATTTCACACCTGTTGACCTAATTAATAAGTGTAAGGCTCGGAAGCCATTAGAAATTAAACAGTTATGGGATAATTCGATCTGAGAATAGATGTAGACAGTTGTGAACAGTTATAACACATCCTGTCCCTATTGACCATGGATATACCGCCGACCGACCGGTCGGAATCTCCGTGATTTGATGGTATCAGTTCGCCGTCTTCTTAACGTATGAAATATCACTAACGGTTATGAGCTCCAGCACTTTCAGTAGATTTGACGTCTCCTTGAAAAAGCCAAAATTAAAACGAACCGATGCTAGTGCTGTCATCCTTTCTCAAATAATGTCCAACACTAATGCTCTTAACAATTTCATATAATATCGTACGTTTATCGATGAATAATTGAAATGCATACACACGCACATACATCAAATTCGCCACGTCATGTATCGGTGAACCTTATAGTATGGGGAAAAAAAGGAAATATGTGACATGACGTAACTTGAAACGACGTAATATGATATGATCCATAAATCTTTCAGTTTCATCGATGCTTCGGAAAACGAAAAAGTGGGTGAGATAAAAAGGATGTCTTTCCATCGAGTCTAATTCCAAACTCGCAAACAGTTAATCCCCTCGAAGCATTATGACCGCCATTCGCTCTCGTTGGATCCCTCCTGAGCCACTTTTTATGAATGATTGTGTCGTCAAAGACAGCAGAATATTCACTGCTTCTTAACAATTCTAATATTTTTGGTTTCCAGGAAATTCTGCATATCTCTTTTGACTGAAAAGAAGCAAAATCCAACGGTCATTTTAGAGTAATTAGTTCTAATATATGAATTCATGGACTGTAGAAAAGGTTTTATTAGTGATTTGATTCTATCAGTGAATAGCCGTCGTTATCGAATAATGAATGCATATTTCGATGACAGATCCTTCGTTATTAGTTATTTGAGGCCTACAGTTTCGAAAGCGTTCATTCCATTTTTAATCATTTGAGTAAATACTATTCTATATCCTTTTTTATTCCGATAGATAGAAGTGAAAAATTAATTGTTATGTTGCCGCAGTGGAATAATTAATAGGTCAGAAGGATTCGAAATCGACGAAGAGTTCTTCGTAATTTGAAAGTTGTTTTTGAATGTTTACATGCAGCTTTAATAACTAACTCGTGCAATTGTTACTGATGTCTTGGTGGGTTTGGGCTTGAGGACAGAAGGAACAACGGTAAACGAAAGGCCTTGCCACGTCCGATATCACTTCGTCCGATTCATCTATATCGCTTAATTAGGTTTACTGCTGTGAAATATTTAATTACTTACGGAATTACTTGTTTACATGACAGTATTGACTACTTATTTCATGTTGAGACAATTCTGACATCACTCCGATTACCATTAAAACACCTATCGATTGGTTCAACTAGCAAGAGTAAGTGATAGAATGAAGTGGAAGGGTGGCCAGTTCCATTTATAAAGAATTGTCGAACCAAGTGCTCTTCAGCTTTTTTGTGGATGCAGTTTATCGAACGGATTATTTGAATGACATGGGTCATGGGTCATCATCGTACTGACGTAAACATACGTTTTACATGGTTTGAAGGAAATTTTGAGGTGAATTCACCGACACAATAACGAAAACTCTCTAATTCCACCTGATGTATATAAGAAATAAATTTATTATTTTTTTTCTTTGTACGATCCGATAATAGAAATGCCGTACCGGCGCAAATGGTTCTTTTTATAAACGTTTGTCGATCTGCAAAATGACTTTTTTCGAGCAGCGCATTTGACAAAGATGATAGTTGCAAGGAATAAAACTGGAATAATCAGATGTTGTCATCTTAATAGATTCAAGTATTCCTTTCGTTCTGAAGTTACAATGTCACATACCACGCACGGATCAAGCATTCATCCACTTCGATATAATCCAACTTCTGCTCTCTCTCGCTGGTGAAATATTCAGGACGTTTTGGCGGAATCTTTATTGAGGATACAGTTCGACCTCGTATATTCATGGAAATGTATTACTGAATGACACGTGAAACCCAGCACTTCCTGCACACACAAATAATCAGAAATTTACGACAAAAATTTAATTTCAACTCTTGATTTTCGCATCTGTCGAGACACGTGAATGATTTGGAATTGTACACGTTATTAGCAGTATATCGCGAAATATACGGAAATCGTCTGATTTATTCAGATAGACGCCTGATAACATATCTTTAAGAAGTAAAGTGACCACTATAACTTAGTATGGATTTCAGTTGTTTTGTCAGAAATTCAACTTCATAAATGGTGCTAAATCTTATCAAATTTTCAACTCTATAGAGGCATACCATTGATCGTAAACACATTCCGGTGCAGTAGTTATGTGATGAAGCATCGACCACAGCGGTTGCGTGTCCGACAAGTATGTACTGAGGTACACGGCGCAAAATGACTGCACAGTTCCTACGAACGAGATCTATGAAAAAATCTTTTTTAGTGTCCGAAGTGGATTCTTTACAAATTCAAAATCACCTGAAATCTGATGTTTTCATCAAACTCTTAGGGTTCGTAGGTATGAAGTTCTAGCTTTGGATTAGAAATATAATTTGAATCCTGTGAATCAACAATCACGTCGATTATGTAGGTATTAAATTGCTACCGGATATGCAGATCTTTTCGAAATATACCACATCCTTATTTGGAATGTACTCAGCATTTCCAGTTGGACTAATCGATGTATTGAATAAAATGCACCGTTTATTGACCCGGTCATACTGGACACTGCGACATTCAATCGTAGTAGACTTCCACCACTCAGCTAGAAAACGAAATTGAAACGAGAAATTTCCAAATCACAACCTTTTTGGTTAATGTAATTTTACGTGCATGCAGTTTTGTAGTCACAGAGTGAATCATAAAGGTAATTGCGGAGGATTATGTCTCTTTAAAATGAATGGAAAAAGTGTTACCTTATTATTGCTGCATGTATATAGGCATACATCCGACGTGTCTATCTGAAATGTTGCTAGGTCCTCGCCAATCGCTTCAATACCATCGGTCGCTTCAATATAAGTCGAAAAACCAGGTGCGCAATCTGTAAGATTATGTTTTTGAATAATATATTCTAAAGTTTTGTGTTTATTTCTCAAGGATATAAACTTAATCGCATCCTCTTTTGCTTTTATGATAAGAGGTGTAAAGCTCTCCATTTTTGTGACCCTTATCATCTATATCGAAATCATGATCATTTCTACAATTAAGAAGGAAGCAAAATGTAAAAAGGATCGACACCGTCCACCAAAAAGCGACAATAAGCATACCTAATGCGCTGCTGGATAGACCGGCAACAGCCCGGAAATGATGCTGTTGTTCGTTTCCGGAAGAGTAGTAGTAGTAAGGTGTTGATGCTTCCGGTTTGGATGTACCCATTATCGATTTATTGCCTCGCTCCACGGACTTTCCCTGTTCACTTACATTGGTAGGCCTTTTGTCACCTGGTGCAATATATGCCGGCCGTTTGGAAGTAACGTCGCTACTTACATGACCTGACAGCCCCGAACTACAGTGATCGCTTAGGAATAGGAGGGAGACAATGGCTGGTGCTATGGATGGTACGCATGATTTCCTTCTGAAATGCAATCCGTTTTTTTTGCTTCTTATTGAATGATATGTTATCAGTGCAATGATTCATCTTAATGATAAGAAAGTGGTAACAATGCATGTTGATGGCAAGAAAAGACACAAGGATAGCGGTAATAAACTGACGTAGAATTTTTGTCTTCTCCTACGATCTTAATTTCCGTCGTCGTAATGCGACGTCCTGAAAATGCACGATATACGGACTGTTCATAATCATCTAAATCGAAGTGCAGTATTCATTAGTAGAAGCAATTAATTAAAAATGATAACAAAGAAAAAAATACAAAACGGTCTGGTCTGGAAATCTCAATAAAAATGATAGAAATAATGTCAGAAGCATGGATGGTTAGGTTGGATATCTCACCGTGAGTGTTTACTCCGAATGTATCTTCCCACTTTAGAGAATTTCTAAGAAGTAAAAAATTGAAAATTACCTTGTTGCCAAGAATGTTTTCGCTGTAATGTAACCAGAATACTATACAATTCACATTCTGCCCTGGAAGAACTTCCGGGTAATTAATGCAGATTATAGCTCGGTACAGTTATGACTTGGAAATTTATTAGAACAACCACTAAAAAGACGGTTCACAATATCAGTTATCAAATTATCCCTTTCAATTTATCCAATCTTTTCTAATGCTTGCATATCATTTTGAACATTCCTCGGGATTGAACTGAGGATCAGAAAGCAGAATAGCAATTGTTGATTGATTGAAAGTTGCTGCTGGAATAATTGCTGATCAAATGAAATTTGACGATCCATCATATTTCATGCAGTCTATCAAATAACAAAATAAAAGTGTTCAATTCTTGATGACCTTATTCTGTTGTATTGACACGTTCGGACGGACATTTTCAAGCACAGATCACCACATTGATGCTCGTTGAGTGGAAGACGTCGCTCGTACGCAGTAGCACACGTAATTCGTAAGTTTGGATATGTCTGAATGCATAATTCAGTTTGGTTACCTAGAAGAAAACTAAGACAAATGGACTTTTAAATAATTGCTTAAGACATAAAATAATTAGTGAAGGAGGAAGAGGTAATTAAAAGTGAGAAGTAATAATTGCCATCTTCTTTTCAGGGACGTCATTAAACGTCAAAGACATTTCTCGACTGTTATAAGAGAAGGAAATGAAGTTTAGTATTAAAATGATCTTACCAGCAAGAGTGTTCAGAATGAGAAATGAGAGCGATAGAGAAAATGGATGAATCATGACGAAATGTGGGATGGAATTGTAATCGTTGGCTGTGATCTTTTTGGGTCAATCTAGGCTTACTCCATTTTCATACATAGACTCTGTTTAGTATGACTCATTGAATGGCACAAAATAGCCTTTGAAGAGATGTCGAAACCTAGAGTTGTCACACTTTTAGGCGTGATTTTTATTCTATTGCTCTTTTGGAATGGCGCGCAACTATATATGATTGGTTTGTTGGGATTGGAAGAACCAAAAGACTGAGATGGGAAGGGAAAGTAAGGGTAAGTAGGACAATACACCTGAGAGTGAAGGGACAGATTGTTCAAGTAATGTGGGTGGGTAAAGGTGCAGCACAGAGCACTGGCTGAAATGGCTGGAATGAAATGCAATTGTTAATTAACATTTCAGTAAGCTTTTTCACTTCCTGATTGCATCGACAAGGAGTAAATTATTAAAATAGATTCAATTCAATTATAAGAACAGACTGCTTGTGCAAGAGGGGAAAGCTGAAAGAAGAAAGGAAGGGGCGAGAAAGGTTTTGAAGAGAAGAGATGTGGAGGGAAGAAGAGAGAGAAAAATGTCTAATCCCTCAAATTTTGAAAACTCGAATTTAAATTGGAAACTTTCTAGTCTTATCATCATTTTTAAGTTTCGAACATTTGTTTGCCTTTTTAAAAAAAACAGTTTTTTTCGTGATTTCATTTTTGCAACTGCTCCTTGTAGATGGACGCATTAATGGTTAGTAGCTTTAATAGACGGTGTTAATTAATTAAATGATTGGGTTCTTGCCAACATTAGCTTGGACTAATATCTTTTAGGCTAGGGATTCCCTCATAATTAACAAAAAGATGAGAAATCGAAAGAGGTATGAATAAAGGTCTCATGGAAATAAGATATCTCACTCAAAACGAAAAAACTTGCACCTATCGGTCCGAAATAAAAAAAATAGGAAATTCTTGTCAGTTCCCTGATTTTGAAACAAAATTACTTTTTTTAGAATTTTTGATTTGTCTAAAATTTATTTGTCTCTATAAGGTCGATTTGCAGGGAATTCCTTCGTTGCCCTCTTGCGCATCAAAGAACATCGTCAACGCATCGTAGGGAACTCTGTGAACACTTCATCGTGACGTTGAATGATTTTAAAATTAATTAAAAACAGATGTTCAGTGGTGAATATGGATAACATTAGCTAAGTGAAACAAGCAGACGTCATTACGTCAGACAATCCGCTTTCCAACTTACTACTTACTGCTGCATCATTGCGCTTTCCTTTTATTTTTTCTATTACAAACTTCAAAAAACAAGCAATAAAAATGTATGGAGAGTGCACTTACTGTGAAGTCGACCTTACCTTTCTTTTCTGGATTTGGCAAAGCAAGCGATCAAGGAGGTGAAGGCTGCGTGCGACTCGATCCCTTTTATGTTATATGCATGTATCGCATTTCCATTCTCAGAATTTTTGCTATTTTTCAGTTCGAAAATGTTATTGAGATGAAATGCTGAATAAAATAATTTCTTCTTCAAACTGAAAAAAGAAAAGCATTTCCAATTTGTCATTCTGGCTGCTTTCTTTTGTCATCACGAATTGTCGTCTCTCTCACTGTTGTCATGTTGTCAAGCTCTGATTTATGTCACCAACTGTCTCATAGATAAAGCTCGAAGTTATGTAATGCATTTGAGCGAACACTGATTACCTTAGATTTCGCCAACACTGCTGCAATCAGTAATTTATCACTCGCATTCTTCACATCGGTGATTTTCCGGTACAGTAAGTGCGATCCTTCGCATTCTTCAGAAGAGTAAGAGTCGAGGATGAGAAGCCATCCTTCAGTAAGTCACAAAAAAGATTTCTCACTTGCAAATCCTGCATTACGTTTCAATGATCACACCTCCACTCTACTTGTTTTCCGACCAGGCCTTCAACCTTACACTCCCGGTTTGTTCCGTGGATTGCAGTATTACTAATTCCTTAATTAGTTTTTGTACATTGTAAAACAAGATGAATTTAGCCTAAAATTCATTTCCAGTTTTCAAAGTAACTGAAATGCTCTTTCGTTGTTTCATCTCCTAACAACCGCTTCCACTTGGACTTCCTCTCCCCTCTTTCGAGCGTGTTTTCTCTGACAAGTCAAGTTGATTGATTACTTCAACAAGTCACTTACATCTCACGTGAACTCAGTCTTAATCTTCACGCATCTATCTTCAACTTTAAAATGATTTCTCCTTTAATTAGCATCTACGCTCCTTGCTAACATATACGATTTCAGCTATTCTCTATTTTGCTCTAATCGCGTGTCACTGCGAGGTAATGGATATTTGTTTGAGTTATATACTGCTTTGCTAGGCTCACTTTTTAAGATGATCACTGATTTGCATGGCGTATTTGTCCAGTGTTCCGTCGGACTATGATTTCGCTGAATCTATCACGTCTTCTGCTGCCACTCAACAAGTCGAATATTTCAAAGGGTGTTTAAATTGAAGTTTTATTGTTCACTTTATTCTACGTCCGGAAGAGAAAGAAATGACACAGTTTATCCGGATATTTCTCATTTTTAAAATTGTTCGATAATTATGTCCGTATTTTAACCGCAATATTGTATTCGTAGATAAGTCTTTTTGGGCTGTCCACAAATCTTCCTTTCCGCAAAGTCTTCCGCAGCCACTCGACAGTCTACAAATTCTCTCAAATTGCACTAACTTGTATCGCTGCACGGTAACTGCTTTCTCAAGCATTGGATTTAAATCCTTTTTCTGTTTGCTGGCCAAAAAGGCTCAGCCAACCAACCGATAATCTTCCCTTCCAGCAACTCTGCTGCTCTCACTCAGCTATTACACCTGTAATTTAACGGAGTAAGTTGCGAAATATGTTTGGTCATATTCATGATAACTACTGATATTTACTTTCAGTTATGAGTACTTCTTTCAATGACTTAGTAATTAGATAGTAATTTATTTTGCTTTTTCCATCTGTTGCTTGGTTGACCAGTGCACTTTGTTCCCTTTATTTGAAATGGGAGTTCCTTTTTTCCACTTTCATTATTATCATTATTCACTGATGTCGTACTTACCACTGGGTAGAATGATAAAGATGACATTTGTGGAAGCCATTAGAAAGTTTGAATCGCAGGTATTAAAGTCGCGTAATTTCAGACTTGACACTAATTTTAAGGTAAAAGCCAACAACAAGAAAATGGAGGAAGGAAAAGGTTGTCCTAATTAATTGTTGTAGACCTCTCAGACATTTCTGGTCCTACTTCTGGTGTTCCTTTTCCGGAGGTCTAAACCCGTAGGAGATTCATTACTCATATCCATTCATAAGTTCCTTTTCTGGATTAACTAATTCGGTGATATGCTCTAGTAAGGTCGACATTTCACTGTTGCATAGTGGCAAAAAAGCTCGGAGAAGGCAAAAATCTATGGATGCTGAACTTTTGGAAAATCAAAGGAACACATTGATTTAGCTTGCCACGAAATGATTAGAATGATTTAATGGATGCGCAACCGGATCCGCTTAATGCTCATCACCCCAAGTGACATACTGTCTCCCGAAATGTTCATCAGTTGCATTACTACCAATTTCTTTTGCTTTTTTGTTTCCGCTTCCCTAAAATAAATTGGTTTCTCTGCAGAAATGAACTTTGTGCCAAATGCTGAGTTGCTGCTCTTTTCTGGAAGCATTCCGCTCCTTCCGCAATAAAATTGTTTAACTGTCTGATCACAGAACTAATTTGACTCATCAATGTTTCCTTAAAGCAAATATGGAAAGAAACATTGTGCCATCAATTTTCTTTAGACTTTCAAATTTTTTCTGTTAAAGTCGAATGTTTGAATTTCAAACTTTACAAACTTTTCCGGAAACAGAATTCCAATTTACTGAGATTTCAGGACAAGCAGTTTTTATTGCTTCCAGAATTTAATTTGGTTAAATGAAACAGATAAATGCAAATTTAGCCTAGTTTTCAGGTTATTGAATACTAATTCTGTCTTTAATTTGCAATATTATGAGTCTCTCTCATTTGAATTTCCCCAAAATACAGATGGGGAAAGATAACTTACCCTAATTATTTGCATTCTTAGAACAACAGAAATCTGGAAATATTTTTCTAGATCTGACGGAAAATGACAAAAAAATTATGTCGCCGTCGTATTCAGATTCTTTCACATGTGTGCTTTCTTCTGATCAGAGAGATTTTATAATACTGAAAATCTTTACGCAGTCAGGAAGGGCTCTTTTCAGGATGGCTTATAAGAGACTTTGAGGGGCAGATAACTGGTTTATTTGGAAAAGAAGGGAGGGGAGAGGGGAAGAGAGAGAGGGAGAATGAAAGAAGTGCAAGAATTCATGGAAGTAATGTGAGCGAACGGAAACCGTGTGTGTTTCAGGAAAGTCTTGTGTAGTGTGTATCTATGGACAGTTGGGGAAAAGGGGAACCTGTCACCTCGTACCGTTCAATCAAACAGACAAAAATTCCTCATACACTGGGCTTTTGCCAGGTGCTTCTACGACGTCTCTATTCGATATAGTTTGGAATTCCCCTTTCCCTCAAATGATCGACAAAATATGTAACGGTAAAGCTTTGAGCTAACTCTCTCTCCTCTCTGAAATGTCCTTATCAGTAAAGCATTTGATCCTTATAATAGCTTCTGTTCTTTCAATCAGTTAGCTTTAACCTGATTTTCCCATGTTTGCTTCCTCCCCGATGGTTTCTTCATGAAGAGGTGATCTCGAAAAGATGAAATACTGGTCGGAGACGATGCGTCACTCATCTCACGTATCAGTCACTACAGCACTGTTTTCATATGAAACCGTGTCCCAAGGCCATCGCATTTTACACTTTTCAGGAGAGAAAGCCTAATCTAAAACACACTTAGCTTTGGTGCAGTCATAAATAAAAGATAACATAAAAGTGAACAATTATGAAAGACAGTGAGTCACTGCCGTATTGCAGTAGGAACACTACCTGATGTCTTGAGAATGCGCTATTGCCTACCCTTGCCCGCACCTCTGTTTAAATTGCGTAAGGCGCCGATGCTTGTGCTGCTTGAGCAGTCACCGCGCTGTGCTGCCAAGGCGCTGATGACAGGATGATTGGTGGTGACAGCGGTAAGTTAATGCATAGATGGTATCAGAAATGTGATATCCAGTATCACTATTAGTAGTAGCAGTCTCTGAGTCACTGATAAGGAGAGAGAGATGTGAACCCAGTACCTAGGTAAGCACGAGTGAAGCTTTTCATCCAAACCTAAAGTAGCGGAGAGGGAAGAAATGACTGGGAGAAAAGAGCAGGGTGAAACTTGGAAGGAGGGAGATGGGAGGACAAGAGAGGAAAGATGGATGTAGGTGAGACGCCACATGTCTTTTTTGAAAATGCTGTTTGAAAGTACTATGTTAATTTATGATCAATAACAGAAATTCTTTCTTCCCTTCCTCTCCTTGCCTTTTCTCTCCTTCTCTTCCTCCCCGATGACAAAGACGAATACTGAGAGAGAGAGAGAGAGAGAGAGAGGGGATGGGGAATGAGTGGCAAAGTAGATATTTATAAATAAATTTAGATGGAGCCTGACGTCTTTGTTAGCAATCATACGATCACAACGTTCTATGATCTCAAACAGAGGAAGGGAAAGTTTTTGCGGGAACACAAGAAGGACGATGGTGTCGCTTTCGACATTTCGATGGACGTTTGTGTGTTCTGTCTGTCACCGCATACCACGCTCGGTCGGCCCACTGATTTATGGTACATTTCGGGCAGAGCCATTCGCATTATGAATATGTTTACTTGCAAGTGCGTGCAGCTGCGGGTAGTAGTTAAGTAGGTGCACAGTTAGCAACTCCATCGTGCTGCACTGTATCGGACATCACCGCCAACTCTTAGCCCGAAGACGCCAGCTGGTATCACCCGCGGGAAGAAAGAAGGCTCAGTGTTCTTTCTCTTCGTTCTGATAATCGCAATGACTTGGCATCGTTGCGTAGCGCACGTGACAGTAACAAATGAACACGGCTTGCCACATACGAGATGTCATTACACTAACACTCCCACAACTCTCCCACTATGAATCATCGTCACTTCACACACAAGGCTACGAGGAAAGGAAGGGAAGGTTTGCGAAATGACGCGCACAGTGAGCTTAGTTTACTCGCGGACATTTCCGCTCCAATGAAATGACGGCATAGTCGAAATTCGTGACTGCGCAAGGTGACGACGGTGCTGCTTGTGCGGTATGATGCGGTACTGATCAGTCTTCCATGGAAGAAGATTCTAAGAGTTATATAGAAATTTGAGCATTACTACAGTTTGTGATATGGCACGAACAAAGTACACATTTCTTTCTCTCTCTTACCCATCTAAAATGATAACCCAAATAGTGCAATGGGAAGGAAGGGTAGGGCAGAATACATGATTTGGGGTAGAAATATCCCGAGATGGTTGCATTGTGTGTGTGAGATGATAGATGACAGTTGATACAGATGTGTTGTTGAATGGCCATTCGGTTATAACGATTTTGACCGTGGAGGGGTAGGGCAAATAATTCATGTTCCTAACAAGTTGCGGGTAGGGAAAGGTACAATCGCAAGTTCCCTGACGGATTTACAGGTGGGGAGGACCGGAGGGATGTGTGTCTGTGGCGGAGGAATGTGCCCGCTGCTTGGATGATGAGTGACGGTGGTGTGCTGTCTCATCTGCTGTAGCAGGTGTCGTCCTCCTATCGACGGGATTCTTCCTGGCTCGGGGAGAGCTGGAAGGGGTAGCCCCGTTCCCCTCTCCAGCACCATCATTTGCCATCTCTGCAATGCAACATCAAATTTTACATATGCGCTGATGACGTCATAGCACACTTAAAATTTCATCTATAGGATGGGAATAGAGTGGATGAGAAAGAGAAGAGTTAGGGAGAGTCGGTAAGACGCCCGCTGGATATTCTCGCTTTGGAGTGAATTTCGCATCCTTTCGAAGAGGTGGGCAGGGTACCCTATCCTCGACCATTCCACACTGCTTGCTTGCTTGTCTAGGAAGTTCGTCTCTCCCCCGCCCTTCAGAGGTGCGTGCCGTGCTGCCCTGCCCTACTCGAGGCATGGTGTCCCCGTCATCCTCCAGGTCTAGGCTCTCCTTGGCTTGCAGCCTCACAATCCCCACACCACACTTAGCAGTAGGCATACTTATTCCCCTTACAGGTATTCCATAATGAATTCTCTCCACTTCACAGACATGCACCTCTCGCGCTGATGGTTGTACCGGTAGGAAACATAGTCGGAATGTCGCTGACTCCTTTGTCACCCATCCACGCACTCTCCCGTAAAACATTTGCAAATCTTTCCCAAACGCACAACTTACAAGCCTTCTAGAATTATTCACACATGTACACACAGACACACACACACAACTCCATTCTGAGAGCACGCAGCAATCGAACTGAACCATCGTCCGGTCTTTCTGCCAAGCCCTCACTATTGTCGTAGTTGTCGCCGATTTCTTGATACCGTTCTGTTCAACGTATTATTCAGAAAGGACCACACTATATTACGCACTTTCCTTCTCTGCCCAAATATGTATATCTAAGAGATGGATTTATATATATATATATATGGATGTGTATGCCTGTGTCGTCGTCTTGTCTATCCCATATGTGTGTGCGACATGGCACAACGTGATGCTTTGTTGTTGACATGTCTATGGCATAGTTTTCATCAAATATGTTAAACTAATTTGAGTGTCTTTTAATTTAAAGTTGCTGTTGCGATAAATGGAATTGTAGGGACAGGGCTGGCAGTCCAAGCTTTTTCATTCCTACCTTTATAGGTGGACGGTTCACGGAGCGAAAAGGAAGATGTATTAAGTTGGAATAAACAACGCACCCGCAAGTGAGTTGAGTGAATTATTTGTCATTGTATCACTGCACCGCTGTAGAAAGTCTTGCTTGTCACACCTGGCGTACCTGGGAGATACTCCCCTCACCTGCACATCACATTTCTACGATGTAGGAAGGAAGGAGTAGTCATTGTTGTTCAACTTCCAATTTTACTGCCATTGCTTGTTGCCTCCTTCTCTCTCGTCGCTTTTTTATCTTTCGCCACTTTCTTCAAAAACTTCCTCTCTTTTCAACTGTGCGAGTGTCATTGTAGTATTTGGTAATACTGCGAGAGAAGGGAGGGGGAAGAGATAGATGAACATAGCTAGAAACGAACCAGTGTTTACTGAGGTCATCCAGTGAAGGTCAACAAGTCATCGGAAGGTTGAGAAGTTGGTGCACAAAAAGTGGCAGAGGTCAGTCTTCTCCCAAGGCCTGTCACATGTTTAATTCTATGGACGAAGGGAAGAGAGATCCTAAAATCCTACGCCAGTCCTGTAAGTGTCACGGTCTCTCAGAGATTCTCAGATGGACATAGTTGCATTATTGTAAACAACGCTATCCTGTCAATATTCTGCTTTTGCCTCCTGCAATTCTACAGCAGGTGGTGTCAGTCAACCCGGTAGTTTTGTCAAAGAGGTCATTGATTTGATTACATTCTTCTGTTTGTCGCTGTTTACTTCAACCTTGTCTGCCGTGCGGGAGGATTTTCAGTAAATGTTTGTATGTTTACTGCAATTTTGTTGTTCCTCTCCAGTTTTGTCCACTCACTGTTGCTCTCACCATTCTCCCTTCTGTCGGTTTTCACCGAAATAGAATCATTGAAGGATTAGTGGTTTAATCTGTTCGTGTAGCTTTGTTCTGTTTTGTGACGCTGTGGATGGATGTATCGATGACTTATTTGGACTTATTGGACTATCTGATGAGTCACTTCGCTCATTTCATTTCCTCCTTTATCACTTATCAGTATGTTAGTGTTGGTTAGCCTATGAAATCGTGGCTCTTCATCATCTTTTTCTTTGGCTCAATCTACGCTGATACCTTCGTTTAATGATATTTGTTGATAAGGTTATGTTTCTGTTGTCTTCGCTTTCACCATTGGCAAGTAATACTGAGGTTATTCCGGAACGGTTATTGAGAGAGAGTAGAGGAGTGAAGTTAGTTGATGTCCTTTGGTTTGTTCACTGCGGAAACTACTCCGGACAATTGAAACTGCGGTAGTTTGAAAAACGTGGGTTTGACCATTCTTTGATTAAATTTTAAGTCTCTTTTCTTACAAGTATTTTTCTTTTTCTTTCTTACAAATATGTTACTGTGAAGTTCACTACTGTCCGAGCGTAACATACAACTATTACTCTTCAGTATTACTTATAAATAATTGCAATAGATGGAGATCTTATTAAAATTAAATGAGAGATTGAGCTAGGTGGACATCAGTAAGAGGAAGTCGAGATACAGTCAGTATGAGAAAGCATTGTTGTCCTTCCGGAAAAGGAAAGATTGTTGGAGAGAATTATATTAGATATAATCCTACTTCGTGTCCCCATCTAGCTTACCATGGCAACTGCTCAGCGGTTGTTGTTTTAGTTTACGGAATGATTTCAGGAGGCTAAGCAACAGCCGCACAGATCCGTAAAGGGCAGCGCTGCTACCACTAACTTTTTACTATGCAACTTCCATTGACAATCGATCGATTCCCTGCGGAATGAGCAACTAGGCGGATTTCATTATTAAACGTGTCAGAGCATCTCATATGATGTCACGGGCGGGGAGAACGGCTGACTTCGGTTAATGACAGGAAAGGGGAGGCGTGTCACACTGCTGTGACATTCTCGAGTGGTCTTCCACTTAGTCCAGATTCACTCACACTTCCACTCTTTGAGTAGTTTTTTTGGAAGATTCTAGGAAAGTTTCCAACTTCAACAAGAACGGAAACGCGTCGTGGTTGTTACATTGTTTCGGGTTTCCCGGGAAATTGTCAGACATTACTCACTCTGTGCTCTCTCTCTCAAGATTCTTCTGCTTCCCTTCATCTTATCTCACATTTTCTAAAACCAATCCAATTGTGACAGTTCCTGTCACAGAATAGAAGTCGATAATGGTCGATGATTAGTAATATACCGTCCGGCCGTTTACAGTATACCTAGCGTCGGTCTTAGCAACGTTTTATTCCAATCTTCAGACGGACGGAGAGCACAGAGGACGGACGTATGAATGACGTGTCTCGGGACTCTGCACTCTCTGCCTGCCCTCTCTGTCTCCCTCTCGCCAATTGCTTGCGAACAGCGAGGAGTGAAGGAGCGAGAGGGATGAGAAAGAGAGTGTTCGCCTTCTCTCCGTGGGAACAACGATGCACGTGACGTCATATTAGGTACAAAGCTAGTCCCCAACCTCTTCACTGCCACCCTTACACTTGCACTTCTTCTTTGATGATCTGACATGTGTGCTCTCGGCGCATGTGCTCCCACCCTCTTTCGCACATTGACTCTGCTTACGCATGTGTGTGTAGGAAGCAATGCTGTCGTCTGGCTGCAGTACTATTTAGGGGATGTTTGCTGATGTAGCGCTCTATCCTACTTGAAGTGTGGCGTCATTTGGCTGCAGTGAGTAAAGGGAGAGAGAGAGAAGAGACTCCCACGATTGATGGCAGAGAAGGGAAGACAGCATCACATCTCCCTGTTCCCATGCTGCTTCCCTGACCTGCTCCAGTGGTCTCTCCCGCAGTGTCTCTGTGCGCACTTTCACTGCACATTCCTTCTGAGTAAGCGACAACTACGGGGACAGAACTCTCCAGTCCGCTCCATCTCGTTGCTGCGTGTCGTGGGTCGCTGTATGCCTCTCTACGTGTACTTCACGTGACTCACTCAACTTCCCTAGACTACATAAAATCATCGGCTATTAATTCATATGTCGAATCTAACATAGTAAACTACCAAATCCTTGTTCCTTTTGTATTTAGTTAATTACGATGCCTAGAAGAAAGGTAAACTTTGTCGGTTTTACATGTTTAATTTCAAGGACTCAGTTAATTGTGCTAAAATGTACAATGATGCTTTCCCTATCCTCGTCACATTGTTTTGTAATTATTAGTGGTGATTATAGTGCCATCTTAACACTTGGGTACTGAGATTGTTCTGGTACATCCGGGTGCTTCCCGCGGGGAGTTAGTTCCCGCATAATCGACAGGAGAGTGCTAATGTTGATAGCTATAGGAAGAAAAGGGAAAGAAAGAGGGAACGACCCAAATTATTTTGTTTATGCAGGAAAGCAAAGACCTATTGCCCTCCCCTTTATGGCACCGTACACTCCCGTACATCATACATACATGCACACACACAACCAAGAAGCTGTTGACATGTTGGCACCTTCGGTGCTTTTTTCCTCCTGAAAAACTGACAGACGGTGTTTGTAGATGCATAGAGGATAGCATGAGAGGATGAACAGTTCAACAGTGGAAAATCTTATTTGTTACGCTGACGTGTCATTGAAACGGACGCTTTAACGTAAGTCTCATACAGGACTGGTTTACCATTCCCCCTTACCGTGTTTACTTGGAACGCTATCACTGCAAAACAAGTTCAGTCTTGTATATTTACCATTAGTTGTCTTCAGAAAGAGGCTTCTAGATTCTCTGCGGCTGTCATTGTGGTAGATCGGATATCACCAGCCATACACACATTACTCAATACTTATTAAATATCAGGCGGATGAAGTTATTTTAACTGTTAGGTCGAGTTCTTGTTCCTTAAATTTAAATTTACCCATCAAACTTTACCAAATAACGCAGTACTGAAGAAGAATCAACTGACGCACTCTGATTTGCAGTGGTCCTTTTCTGTCTTTCCGTTGTCCACCACGTCCAATCCGCTTTATTCATCATTCCTGTGTCCGTGATTGTCATTCGGCTAGTACATCACTCGATGCTCATCCTGGGATGTTACACTCATGTATTATTATTCTGTTATTGCTCAGTAGCAATTAAAATTTGATTGTGCTCACTAAACAGATGGGGGGAGACGCTGTATCACTGAGGGACTTGTGTTACATTTTCCACTCTTCATTCCCGGTAGTAATTTGTAGAAATTACATCACTTTCCATTTCGTATCTTCTTTTCATCCCATATTTCTTCATCAATGAAAATCATCCAGGACAGAATTGCTTACTTCATCTCTCGTTGTGGGTACAATTGAGAAAGAACTCCCCTTCAGATGTGTCAAAGAGGAAAAGGGAAAACCTGCACTGACCACTTCAGGCTAATGTACTTTCTCATTCTCATGGATAGACTAAAGAGGTGAAATAATTATTGGAATTTATCACAAAAATAGTATGACTAAGTTACTGCACACAGTTGCGTGCTTCTGCTTGCGTGTTTCAGTTTATTTATTTACGTGCGCGCACCTATGCATCACTGTAACTATGTGTGACGTAATATTCAGGATTGTAAAAGGGCATTGAGGTGAAAGAAGTCTTCAAAAGAATAGAAATGTTTGTTACACGTATCACTGCTGTCTCCAAAATATCATCGCTTACATTTTCTTCGAATAAAGTGAGTTATGGTGAGGTGAGGAGAATTATTAGAAAGCATCGAAATGTTTGTAAGGCTGCCACGTAATAAAGTGGTGTTAAGTTGATGGGCTCATTAGTTGCGGTTCATTAACCATAGATTTTGCTCAATGAGGACTCATTTGACGATTTTCAGCTCTTGCTTTCTTTCAAGATTTTTATAAATCCTCTACTGGCTGAAGTTTTCATGTCTGTCTATATCTGCTACTAGATACAGTGGACACTACATTGACACTTTGTCCGAATGAAACTGATGAACCTTACTCCGCCCCTATCTCCTGCTCCTCACTGAGACATAATGAAAGGATTCGGATGACGGTTATCATTTCTCGGTGTTCAAATAATCGATGCCTCGAGATGTGAGACGTTTCTTTCTCAACGAACCATATTGCTTTGTTTACCATATCCTCTTTTTACCTCTGTTTGTGGTCCAAAGACAAAAGAAACAAAGACAAGAAGGTTCTATCTCTCATAGTATTCAAAGATTCAGTGTTTGTTTTTGTAAAGAATTTGGTCAGGGAATATTTTTTCTCTCTTTTACTAAGACATCCTTTGAAGTTATTTCATTTACCTTTTTTATGTTATCTATGTTATCTTTTCAAGTTCCGCGTCAAGTAATTCTTTATTCAGTAAGCCTGAATTGATAAGTGGAGAGGTATTAAAATTGATTTTGCTTGTCTTCCTGATTTATTCGGGTCTCATCCCACTTGTCTGGATGGGATACTAGTGCTGTTATTCTATTCCTTCAATAGTAAACAAGTAGGCAGTAATTGTTTGTGTATCACCGTTCTATGCTGCGTAACTGATTTCGTTAGTAGCGTTATCCGAGAGTAGGGTTATTGACATAGATATTCGTTTCACAAATTTATAGTTGGGAAACGCATAATATCGAGAAATTTCCCCACTGTATTTCATGTGATTCTTTAATATGTTTATTCTCATCCATCGATCTCTTACCGCAAAGCGGGGAATGCGGGACTACTACTGCCCGACTAAATTCGAGTGACAGTGGTAGACAGAGCTGAAAATAAATTCGTTCCCACTGATTCACATGAATTTCAAATATACTGCAAGGAGAAGGATAATTAGCAGTAACAGTTCTATCCTTTCGTAACTTCAGACTTGCCCTTCGTTCTACATCTACCCGCTCCACTGTGACAGTAGCGCTGATGGCGCCAATGGCCTTGATAATAACTGGTGACTGTGAGCGTTCTTCTTTCTTCGGGCTTCTGTGCAACATGCTAGTGCTATCAGAGCATTATCAGCAGTACAACTGTCAGGTGTAGAAGCATCTCACTGCACAAATATCTATTTCCACCCTAAAAATCGAACTCTCATTTCTTTTGCACATCATAATTCAGAGATATCTTAAGAAAAAAACATGCTTAAAATTAAGTCTTCGACATTCCAGTGTCTACAATCTAACTTTTTAAATTGTGGATTAACTCTCAATCAGTGGCTTGTGTGCATATGAGTGAGAGCAGTGTGTTATGAACTTTACTATGAAGTAGTAATTTTGTAAAGTCGGGATTTAATTCAATGAGATTTCTTCCAGTTGGATTGTTTTTTTGTGGAGAATCTCGTCCATTAGATCAAGCAATTGGTCGAAATCGGCTAACAGAAATTTGATAGTTGCGATGAATTAGTTGCTACTGAAATAGATTAATGTTGATAGTCGTTAATGAACTTGCGTTCATCCTGACTGGTGAATTTGAAGGTATTACAAACGATAGTCACATAGAAATCATTTGATCCAATAATTATTCATAACGTTAAAATGAATTGTTTCCATGATCGGATGTTTGGGACAGGAAAAAAGGGCTTGTTTTCAGGCTTAATAATTTTGCTAGGAAAACAAGGAAGAAGGAGAAACTTCATCAAATAACTATTTTCATGTAAGTTTTAATCAACTTTTTGCCGACATTTAATTTCTGGTTGAGATGATCCAAGGATATTTGTATAAGTGTTCGTGGATTCCAAAAAATAACGGTAAGGAATGGTAAATATGTGGATTATACGGTAATTATCAAATGTTGGTTGCAAGTGATTTGTATGAAGTCACCATCCCCTAAAAAAATCAGAATCACCGTTTTTTCTCATAGACAAATGGTATATTGCTGGTCGTAAAGAATGAAGATCATTTGGAGCTCTTCTTAAATTGACCAAAAAATAATTTTGAAATAATAACAAAGTCAGTCTCAAATTTTGAATTTGTTTCGCTGTTTCATTTTCCATTTCAAAAAAAATTACTACTGCAATGCAGCAATTACATGTACCGCCCCTTTCCCGTAGCGGGAATACGACAATCTTATCCTCTTACTCATTTACGCCTTTTTCTGATGTTCATTTTTATGTATTCCGTAATTCATTTCATTGTCCTTGTGCCTGTCCTCCAGTGCCAGGTGGATATAAAGTCATTAACAAATTCACATTCTGAAGATAATTAAGTCAGCTAAATTGTTTCTCGAAATTTATATCTCTGAAGAAGCCAGTTTTTAGGCCCCTTCATGAACTGAAAGTTGATACTTGCTGCTACTGAGTGGTAGTACTAAGGAGGGTAAATGATGAAAACAGTTATATAGAATTTCAAGTTCGAGGAATAAAACATTCATATTCTTTTTAGATATGCCAAAATGCCGGTTTCACACAATTTATAGCAAACTGTGTACGGACGAGAAAGGGAAGGTGTGAGGTAAAATTTTGAATATTTGCAAAAAGATTTCCATCCAGTAGCCGATTTAATTTCGAGACGTTCATATTCGATGTTTTTCGATTATCATTATAAATTTATATTTTGATGAAATATAATTTTAATCTTATAGCAAATTTTTAACGTTTTTCATATATATTAGTTATTATTGTTACCATTGCTATTATTCTTACTGTCGTCGTTACTTTTATTGTTTGTCTCCAGTAATTATTATGATCATTGTCGTTATTACCAGTACTGTCATTATTATTTATTGCTACACTGATTGCTTTATTTAGATATTTTTCAGAAATGGCATTTGTATCCGGAGTGGGAGGCGGTGATGGCGGTGGAGCTGGAATTGGAGGAATAGGAAGTGGTTTACCGACGGTAACACAATCAGTAGCAACACCCTGTGGCATACCGTCTGCGTCATTACGTCCTCAGGTCTGGTTTTACTTAACACTTTCCAGTTGAAACACTATTTTCCGTTCCTCTTTGTTTCATTAGGTTATGTTTGGCATTTAAAGAGCTGCATGTAGTAGTGACACAGCAGATTAGTAACACTTAACAATAAACAAGCTGATTATGTTGTAAAAAGTCAAGTCATAAAAGCTGTGAACCACGCGTAACAGTAAAATGAATCTAGATTAGAAATCGTTTCTCATTAAAACTTTAGGATGCACAAGCGATGTCACCACGTGGTGCAGCGTCACTTAGTGCAGCAGCCTTGGCAGCTGCGCAAGTTTCGGCAACTCCGATTCCTGCAGCCCATCTGCTTTACCAACAGTTTCTTTCGGCCGGAGCCGTTGCAGCGCAGTCGCAGCTGTTGCAAGGAACTCCAACAGCTGTAGCTGTGTCACAAACGGCACCATCACTTCCACCGACGCAAATATTACCACAAGCTGCTGCAGCGGCAGCAGCAGCGGCAGCAAATGCCGTGGCAGTTGCTGTACAACAACAACAGCAACAACAATCCGTTCCGTCTCAACAACAGCAAACAGCATCCGCACCACAGTCACAACAGCAGCAGCAACAGAATCAAGCATTTGTACTGGCAAATGCAGCGCAAGCGCTTGCAATCAATCAATTGCTACTACAACAGAATCCACTGCAGCAACAAGTAAGCTTGCTTTTAATTTCAGCGCAGTACGTTTCATGTTACTATACTGAGCAACTTATGTATTTGCTAGACGTGGACCTATTTCTGATTGCATTTCTTGTTGGTACCGCTTGCGCAACAGATTACTTCTTAGTTACTCGAGCGAAAAGTACGTAGATCTTTCTTCCTTTCTCTTCCTCTTAGTTAGACTCAACAAAATCTCTTCTTTCAATAAGTAGCTGTCATGTGATGTCAGGTGCAAGCAGCATTGGCGCAACTGCTCAATCCATTTGCCTACTATCAACCACACTTGACAGCTTTACTGCAACAAAGTCAACTTACTGCTGCTAGTCACATACAACAATCGCAGCAACCATCTCAGATTCAAGGTACATTTCCATTTCCTTCGCTCCGCTGACGCATTTGATATTGATTAATTTAGTCAGCTCATTCTTGGATAGCTTTTCTGATCTCATGGGTATCGATCTGGCTGACGTACCCGATTAGTGACTGCTTATCATGAGCTCTGCACGGTATTGGTTATCACTGGTTAGTAATGTACTTCGTTCGATTTTAGTTCACAATGGTATTGGGACATCGGTAGCTGTTCAACAGCAGCAAAAAATGATTGAAAATTTACTGGCAGAACAAGTGGTCCGAAATCCAACAACACATGACAAAATAGGTTTGTTCTTTCAAGGTAGATGCCTCTGACTGTGAGGGCTTGAGTGCGAAGTGCTGTAGGTTAATTAAAGTAAGACTTTGAAAAAAAAAACGCAGAGATTTAACAACATATGGGAAGGACGAAAGTAGATTTGGCTAAATTTGATATGTGGACTACGTCATCAATTTTTTCAATGTACAATTGACGACCACAAATGATTGAATTAGCGTTAGTTTGACATGAAAAATACATTCTGTTTTGACCCCAAAATTAATACATATTGGAAAGTCTTTAAGATATATCACAGCCGGTCGTGGCGGATAATAGAAATGTTGGATTGCTGACAAGTGCAGAGTCAGTGAAAGAACACATATCGCGGTTGATTAGCGAGAATGAAGCAATTCTGGAACAAAATCCGGGTCTTATCAAAAGGCGTCCATATCATCGTCAGGTGGGCTCGCAGTCGTCCGTCGAACTTGAAACGGGTATTAGAAGTCAGAGTAATTCACCAGGTATTCCAAATTCATTTTTGTTTCCATTTAAA
Source organism: Wuchereria bancrofti (assembly GCA_005281725.1). Classification (NCBI taxonomy): domain Eukaryota; kingdom Metazoa; phylum Nematoda; class Chromadorea; order Rhabditida; family Onchocercidae; genus Wuchereria; species Wuchereria bancrofti. The sequence goes on along the minus strand of SSBO01000012.1, from coordinate 11,754,276 downwards.
TATGAAACTGATGTGCTTAAGTGTATGTGCAGGAATGGGAAAATATATTTTTATTAACTGTTACGTTAAAGTGTAAGTATCGACCCTTATATAGTGCCATCATTATTAAGGTTTGCGTGACGTACGCTTACAGTTCACACATAGTCAGTCGTTCTATGAATCACACAAACCACTTTCTGTTCGAGTTGCCGGTGGTCCATTAACCAACGGCCATCCAATCGTGAAAGCACCGGAGAAATGTATATGCAATTATTGCGAATTAAAGTTCCCAAATGATGCTGCTCTAGTCGCACATGAAATCCGTTGCAGCAAGTTCGTTTTATTTTTTATTTTTACTTTATTCGTACAACTTTTATGGATTGTTTATTCATTGAGGTTGTTTACTGTTATCCTTAGTATCATCTGTCGTTACTTTCCATTTCACTCTAATAGTTCTTTCTTCTCTGTCACGGACCGATCTTTATTGGTGTCACAGTTATGAGAACGTTGCCAGCATATCTATCAAAATATAATTTATTCCGGCATCTTCCCATGTCCTGTCCAATTTTCTTCACTTAAGCTTTTACTTTTTCGACCATAGAAATTAATTTGAGTTATATTATTTCACATAGCTTTTATTAACACGTCATATTTATCGTTTGTTTCTGTGAAGAACATATCCCTTTAAATTCTACAATGTCACTGAGATTAATTATTTCCTCTTTTGTTATGACGTTTATTTCCTATAAACATTGAATTTCATAATTTCTTATATGCACGCTGTTCCGATGACAATATGGTACACGTTCAGTGTAATTGTATTGTTTCTTATTAACAGAAGTTTGAGCCATTTCAAAAAACCAAACAGTTTGTTTCAAAGGGATTTATCGAACTTTCTGAGGGAAAATCGTCATTCTGTCTCTTTCGAGATTTGTAGAAAAGAAAAGAACAAGGATTTTATTTATATCGGCAGTCGAAGTAATAAAAATGAGTTCCTTTTGCTACTCGTGTAGTAAGACATATTGTAGTAAATAGTGGATGGATACGTTCTGTGAAAATGAATTACAGTGTACCACCTTATTATCCAAATAATATTTATGATAAAGAGTAATATTGTGAATTAATGCACTTCATCTATATTTTTTGAAGACGGGCAGAATTACATTCGCAAACAACATTGTCATCAGCATCATCATCATCAACAGTAGCCGCTGCACATTTCCAATTGGTGCAGCAACAAAATCCGGTGAATACTGTGGTGGTTGATAGAGCTGGGCGTAAGACGAATACCTGCAACAGTAATAGTATAGGTTCTTCTGTATTGCACGAAAATCGTCATCCACTTAAACGGCGGCTTCTAGCAGCTGCGGAACATCTCGACGAATCACATGCATCCACAAGCAAAACTCCAAAATTGGTATAAAATTTGATGCTATATTAAAGTTCTACGTTTTTTTTTTTTTTTTTCGCAATATTTTTTTTAATAACATTTCACTTTTTTTTTAAATCAATTTGGTAATATAACTCTTATTCGTACTTGCAAAATGTTTGTTTAGTCTCAGGTACTGTCTAAAAGTATATGTTTTATTTACTTGGCAGTGTTCATATGTCTTGTTTTCAAAAATGTGCCACGAGTCATCCTGACCAGATCTCATGTTGTCAGAATAGAACCTCTTATTATTAAGGTCGGTGTTAACATGAAATTAAGATTTCATTTTCAGGATACATCCAAACCAAGTGTAAATGTTATAAATCCAATCTGTATATCGTTACCAGCCACACATTACAAAGCATCAGTAGTTTCCCAACGAAGTTTCAACAGCAGTAGTAGCGTCACTGCTGTTAGTGAGACTTCTGTTCCTGCTACACAAACACTGATAACGGCAACTTCTCATCCTACCAATCAACTTGTAGCTTCAAAGAATGTACAAACGTATCAACGAATATACCCTGTTTCAACTATTCCACAGGTGTGTTTGCACGTTTCTTTCATTCCATTTAAATATATCACGTGAGAGCTATGTTCTCTTTTCTAAAATACGAAGGCAGATTTTGGAGTCTTTTTTTTTCACAGTCACTTTTTCCTGGCCATTCGGCATGTTTTATAAATATTAATCGGAATGTTGTTGGTAATGACTTGTGTCACTACCGTTTGCATAAGAAATGTATAAAACGGTGATATGCATGGGATATGTTCAATTTAAGTTTTCATCGTATTGTTTTTCTTTAGAGCACTAGTGCAGCGGCCAACAAGCCATACATTTTAACGTTAANCGTGGAATTTCTATGACTTTTGTTGGCCATCGACTTATAAGAATTTCCCATGTTTCATTGTCGTCATTCTCCAGCGGTTGGTCCCATGATAATTTTCTTTTCCAAAGAGTTTGTAAGAATAGTTTGAATAATAACATTGACGGAATTAAAAATCCCAAAGGATCATATTGAGAGGCAATGAATTGTAAAATTGTCCTTTTTGTTGGGGTTTGGTTATGCCATGGTTTTAAGATTATTCCAATAGAATCAATAACTGGATTCCAGTTGATACCCAGAATCTTTTTTATTTGACTTACTTCTGCTCGGTCGTTCTCGGGAATAAGTTTATTGAAATCGTTGTCATTTGAAAGGAATTCTCGTATATTCATTGAGGCATTCATAAAGATGTCCTTCATTTCGTTGTAAATTTTGAGTGCTTCGGGAATAGGGTTATTGAAATAACGCTCCGGGAGTAGGGTTATTGACATAAATATTCGTTTCACAAATTTATAGTTGGGAAACGCGTAATATCGAGAAATTTCCCCACTGTATTTCACGTGATTCTTTAATATGCTTATTCTCATCACCGATCTCTTACTGCAAAACGGGGAATGCGGGACTACTGCCGGACTAACTTTGATATTAACAGTGACAGTGCTGGAAATGAATTCATTCCCACTGATTCACATGAATTCATCGCTGTTTCAAATATGCAAAACGTGAAAAAGGAGAAGGATAATTAGCAGTAACAGTTCTGCCTTTCGTAGCTTCAAATTTGCCCTTCGTTCTACATCTACCTGCTCCACTGTGACAGCAGCGCTAATGGCCTTGATAGTAACTGGTGACTGTGAGCGTTCTTTCTTCGAGCTTCTGTGCAACATGCTAGTGCTATCAGAGCATTATCAGCAGTACAACTGTCAGGTGTAGATGCATCTCACTGCACAAATATCTATTTCCACCCTAAAAATCGAACTCTCATTTCTTTTGCACATCATAATTCGGAGACATCTTTAGAAAAAAACATGCTTAAAATTAAGTCTTCGATATTCCAGTGTCTACAATCTAACTTTTTAAATTATGGATTAACTCTCAATCAGTGGCTTGTGTGCATATGAGTGAGAGCAGTGTGTTATGAACTGTACTATGAAGTAGTAATTTTGTAAAGTCGGGATTTAATTCAATGAGATTTTTTCCAGTTGGATTGTTTTTTTGTGAAAAATCTCGTCCATTAGATCAAGTTGGTCGAAATCAGCTGACAGAAATTTAATAGTTGTGATGAATTAGTTGCTACTGAAATAGATTAATGTTGATAATCGTTAATGAACTTGCGTTCATCCTGACTGGTGAATTTGAAGGTATTACAAATGATAGTCATATAGAAATTATTTGATCCAATAATTGTTCATAACGTTAATGAATTGTTTCCATGATCAGATGTTTTGGACAGGAAAAAAGGACTTGTTTTCAGAATTAATAATTTTGCTAGCAAAACGAAGAAGAAGAAACTTCTAATCAGATAACTATTTTCATGTAAGTTTTAATCAGCTTTTTCTCTACATTTAATTTCTGGTTGAAATGATCCAAGGATATTTGTATAAATGTTCGTGGATTCCAAAAAATAACAGTAAGGAATGATAAATGTGTGGATTATACGGTAATTATCAAATATTGGTTGCAAATGATTTGTATGAATCACCTTCCCCCAAAAAAAACAGAATCACTTGTTTTTACTCATAAACAAATGGTATATTGCTGGTCGTAAAGAGTGAAGATTTGGAACTCTTCTTAAATTGACCAAAAAATAATTTTGAAATAACAGAGTCAGTCTCAAATTTTGAATTTGTTTCGCTGTTTCATTTTCCATTTCAAAAAAAAAACTACTATACAATGCAGCAGTTACATCTACCATCCCTTGTGTGTTCTTTCTCGTAGCGACAATACGACAATCTTATCCTCTTACTCATTTACGCTTTTTTCTGATGTTCATTTTTATGTATTCCGTAATTTATTTCATTATCCTTGCGCCTGTCCTCCAGTGCCAGGTGGATATAAAATCATTAACAAATTCACATTCTGAAGATAATTAAGTCAACTAAATTGTTTCTCGAAATTTATATCTTGGAAGAAGCCAGTTTTTAGGCCCCTTCATGAACTGAAAGTTGATACTTGCTGCTACAGAGTGGTAATGCTAAAGAGGGTAAATGATGAAAACAGTCATATAAAATTTCAAGTTCGAGGAATAAAATATTCATATTCTTTTTAGATATGCCAAAATGCCGGTTTCACACAATTTATAGCAAACNACGTTAATGAATTGTTTCCATGATCAGATGTTTTGGACAGGAAAAAAGGACTTGTTTTCAGAATTAATAATTTTGCTAGCAAAACGAAGAAGAAGAAACTTCTAATCAGATAACTATTTTCATGTAAGTTTTAATCAGCTTTTTCTCTACATTTAATTTCTGGTTGAAATGATCCAAGGATATTTGTATAAATGTTCGTGGATTCCAAAAAATAACAGTAAGGAATGATAAATGTGTGGATTATACGGTAATTATCAAATATTGGTTGCAAATGATTTGTATGAATCACCTTCCCCCAAAAAAAACAGAATCACTTGTTTTTACTCATAAACAAATGGTATATTGCTGGTCGTAAAGAGTGAAGATTTGGAACTCTTCTTAAATTGACCAAAAAATAATTTTGAAATAACAGAGTCAGTCTCAAATTTTGAATTTGTTTCGCTGTTTCATTTTCCATTTCAAAAAAAAAACTACTATACAATGCAGCAGTTACATCTACCATCCCTTGTGTGTTCTTTCTCGTAGCGACAATACGACAATCTTATCCTCTTACTCATTTACGCTTTTTTCTGATGTTCATTTTTATGTATTCCGTAATTTATTTCATTATCCTTGCGCCTGTCCTCCAGTGCCAGGTGGATATAAAATCATTAACAAATTCACATTCTGAAGATAATTAAGTCAACTAAATTGTTTCTCGAAATTTATATCTTGGAAGAAGCCAGTTTTTAGGCCCCTTCATGAACTGAAAGTTGATACTTGCTGCTACAGAGTGGTAATGCTAAAGAGGGTAAATGATGAAAACAGTCATATAAAATTTCAAGTTCGAGGAATAAAATATTCATATTCTTTTTAGATATGCCAAAATGCCGGTTTCACACAATTTATAGCAAACCGTATACGGACGAGGAAGAGAAGGTGTGAGGTAAAATTTTGGATATTTGCAAAAAGATTTCTTTTCCATTTAATAGCCGATTTAATTTCGAGACGTTCATATTCGATGTTTTTTGCTTGTCAATATAAATTTATATTTTGATGAAATATAATTCTAATTTTATAGCAAATTTTCAACGCTTTTCATATATATTAGTTATTATTGTTACCATTGCTATTATTTTTACTATCGTCGTTATTTTTATTGTTTGTCTTCAGTAATTATTATAATCATTGTCATTATTACCAGTACTGTCATTATTATTTATTGCTACATTGATTGCTTTATTTAGCAGTGCAATATATTTTTCAGAAATGGCATTTGTATCCGGAGTGGGAGGCGGTGGTGGCGGTGGAGCTAGAATTGAAGGAATAGGAAATGGTTTACCGACTGTAACACAATCAATAGCAACACCCTGTGGCATACCGTCTGCGTCATTACGTCCTCAGGTCTGGTTTTACTTAACACTTTCCAGTTGAAACACTATTTTCCGTTCCTCTTTGTTTCATTAACATAATAATGTTATGTTTGGCATTTAAAGAGCTGCATGTAGTAGTGACACAGCAGATTAGTAACGCTTGACAATAAACAAGCTGATTATGTTGTAAAAAGTCAAGTCATAAAAGCTGTGAACCACGCGTAACATTAAAATGAATCTAGATTAGGAATCTTTTCTCATTAAAACTTTAGGATGCACAAGCGATGTCACCACGTGGTGCAGCGTCACTTAGTGCAGCAGCCTTGGCAACTGCGCAAGTTTCGGCAACTCCGATTCCTGCAGCCCATCTGCTTTACCAACAGTTTCTTTCGGCCGTTGCAGCGCAATCGCAGCTGTTGCAAGGAACTGCAGCAGCTGTAGCTATGTCACAAACGGCACCATCACTTCCACCGACGCAAATATTACCACAAACCGCTGCCACGGCAGCAAATGCCGTGCCAGTTGCTGTACAACAACAACAACAATCTATTCCGTCTCAACAACAGCAAATAGCATCCGTACCACAGTCACAACAGCAGCAGCAGCAACAGAATCAAGCATTTGTACTGGCAAATGCAGCGCAAGCGCTACTACGACAGAATCCACTGCAACAACAAGTAAGCTTGCTTTTAATTTCAGTGCAGTACGTTTCATGCTACTATAAGTTATGTATGTGCTAGACGTGGACCTATTTTTGATTGCATTTCTTGTTGGTCCCGCTTGCGCAACAGATTACTTCTTAGTTGCTCGAGCGAAAAGTACATAGATTTTTCATCCTTTCTCTCAGTTAGGCTTAACAAAATCTCTTCTTTCAATAAGTAACTGTCATGTATGTCAGGTGCAAGCAGCATTGGCGCAACTGCTCAGTCCATTTGCCTACTATCAACCACACTTGACAGCATTACTACAACAAAGTCAACTTACTACTGCTAGTCACATACAACAATCGCAGCAACCATCTCAGATTCAAGGTACATTTCCATTTTCGCTGACGCAATTGATATTGATTAATTTAGTCAGCTCACTCTTAGCTTTTCTGATCTCATAGGTATCGATCTGGCTGACATACCCGATTAGTGACTGCTTATCGTGAGCTCTGCACGGTATTGGTTATCACTGGTTAGTAATATACTTTGTTCGATTTTAGTTCAGAATGGTATTGGAACATCGGTAGTTGTTCAACAGCAGCAAAAAATGATTGAAAATTTACTGGCAGAACAAGTGGTCCGAAATCCAACAACACATGACAAAATAGGTTTGTTCTTCCAAGGTAGATGCCTCTGACTGTGAGGACTTGAATGCAAAGTGCTGTAGGTTAATAAAAAAAAAGACTTTAAAAAAAACGCAAAGATTTAACAACATATGGGAAGGACGAAAGTAGATTTGGCTAAATTTGATATGTGGACCACGTCATCAGTTCTTTCAATGTACAATGAAGCAATATCACAAATGACTAAATTAGCGTTAGTTTGACATGAAAAATACATTCTGTTTTGACCCCAAAATTAATACATATTGAAGAGTCTTTAAGATATATCACAACCGGTCGTGGCGGATAATAGAAATGTTGGATTGCCGACAAGTGCAGAGTCAGTGAAAGAACACATATCGCGGTTGATTAGCGAGAATGAAGCAATTCTGGAACAAAATCGGGGTCTTATCAAAAGGCGTCCATATCATCGTCAGGTGGGCTCGCAGTCGTCCGTCGAACTTGAAACGGATATTAGAAGTCAGAGTAATTCACCAGGTATTCCAAATTCATTTTTGTTTCCATTTAAATATGAAACTGATGTGCTTTAAGTGTATGTGCATGAATGGGAAAATATATTTTTATTAACTGTTTCGTTAAAGTATAAGTATCGACCCTTATAGTCCCATCATTATTAAGGTTTGCGTGACGTACGCTTACAGTTCACACATAGTCGGTGGTTCTATGAATCACACAAACCATTTTCTGTTCGGGTTGTCGGTGGTCCATTAACCAACGGCCATCCAATTGTGAAAGCACTGAAGAAATGTATATGCAATTATTGCGAATTAAAATTCCCAAATGATGCTGCTCTAGCCGCCCATAAAATCCGTTGCAGCAAGTTCGTTTTATTTTTTATTTTTACTTTATTCGTACAACTTTTATGAATTGTTCATTCATTGATGGTTGTTTATTATTATCCTTAATATCATGTGTTGTTACTTCCCATTTCACTCTAATAGTTCTTTCTTCTCTGCCACGGACCGTCACAGATATGAGAACGTTGCCAGCATATCTATCAAAAAAATTCCGGCATCTTCCTATATCTTGTCCAATTTTCTTCACCTAAGCTTTTGCTTTTTCGACTATAGAAATTAATTTGAGTTATATTCTTTCACATAGCTTTTATTAATACGTCATATTTATCGTTTGTTTCTGTGAAGAACATATTCCTTTAAATTCTACAGTGTCACTGAGATTAATTATTTCCTCTTTTGTTATGACGTTTATTTCCTATAAACATTGAATTTTATAATTTCTTATATGCACGCTGTTCCGATGACAATATGGTACACGTTCAATGTAATTATATTGTTTCTTATCAACAGAAGTTTGAGCCATTTCAAAAAGCCAAACAATTTGTTTCAAAGGGATTTATTGAACTTTCTGAGTCTTTCGCATTCTGTCTCTTTCGCGATTTGTAGAAAAAAAAGAACAAGGATTTTATTTATATCGGCAGTCGAAGTAATAAAAATGAGTTCCTTTTGCTACTCGTGTAGTAAGACATATCGTGGTAGATAGTGGATGGATAAGTTCTGTGAAAATGAATTAAGTGTACCACCTTATTATCTAAATAATATTTATGATAAAGAGTAATATTGTGAATTAATGCACTTCATCTATATTTTTTGAAGACGGGCAGAATTACATTCGCAAACAACATTGTCATCAGCATCATCATCATCAACAGTAGCCGCTGCACATTTCCAATTGGTGCAGCAACAAAATCCGGTGAATACTGTGGTGGTTGATAGAGCTGGGCGTAAGACGAATACCTGCAACAGTAATAGTATAGGTTCTTCTGTATTGCACGAAAATCGTCATCCACTTAAACGGCGGCTTCTAGCAGCTGCGGAACATCTCGACGAATCACATGCATCCACAAGCAAAACTCCAAAATTGGTATAAAATTTGATGCTATATTAAAGTTCTACGTTTTTTTTTTTTTTTTTCGCAATATTTTTTTTAATAACATTTCACTTTTTTTTTAAATCAATTTGGTAATATAACTCTTATTCGTACTTGCAAAATGTTTGTTTAGTCTCAGGTACTGTCTAAAAGTATATGTTTTATTTACTTGGCAGTGTTCATATGTCTTGTTTTCAAAAATGTGCCACGAGTCATCCTGACCAGATCTCATGTTGTCAGAATAGAACCTCTTGCTGTTAAAGTCGATGTTAACATGAAATTAAGATTGCATTTTCAGGATACACCCAAACCAAGTGTAAATGCTACAAATCCAGTTTGTATATCGTTACCTGCCACACATTACAAAGCACCAGTAGTTTCCCAACGAAGTTTCAACAGCAGTAGTAGCGTCACTGTTGTTAGTGAAACTTCTGTTCCTGCTACACAAACATTGATAACGGTAACTTCTCATCCTACCAATCAACTTGTAGCTTCAAAGAATGTACAAACGTATCAACGAATATACCCTGTTTCAACGTTTCAACAGGTGTGTTTGCACATTTCTTTCATTCCATTTAAATATATCGCGTGAGAGCTGTTCTCTTTTCTGAAATACAGAGGCAGTTTTTGGAGTCTTTTTTCTCACAGTCACTTTTTCCTGGCCATTCGGCATGTTTTATAAGTATTAATCTTAATGCTGTTGATAATGACCTGTGTCATTACGGTTTGCATAAGCATGGGATATGTTCAACTTAAGTTTACATTGTTTGTGTACGTTTTATTGTTTTCCTTTAGAGCACTAGTGCAGCAGCCAGCAAGCCATACATTTTAACATTAAACGATGTGTCAACAGGCCGAAACGATGGTATGTCACGCCGAAGTCGGATGCGTAATATTACTACGGAAACGTTTGCCACGTTGAACAAACCACAGCTAATGTTCTGCGAACATAAGCCGAAGTTAAGCATGTATAGCAACTGGCAACAAGTTAATTCTTTTTTATTGTAAAACTTGTTCATGTTTTTTAAGATATGAGTTGCACTTATTTAACCGTGAAATTTAAGTTGGCTTTTAATTTCATGCTTAAGGGAACAAGTCCGTTCATTCCGTATTTTTCAAATAAGGTGAAAACATAATGGGACATCTAAATTTTTAATTTCATCAGATGTTTTGAATTTGTCCACTGTTTGGTTTTGCCTTGTTTTTAAAGTTTCATTAGTACAGGAATTTTGTGGAGACATGTTCATCAGATCTACTGATTAGTTATTCTATACTTGCAGAGTACTGTAGATTCAGAGGAAGCAAAGTTGAATTTACTGTACATAAGCACATGTTCGACAAAGCCGCGGATGGGTATTAAGCAGCTATGGAGGTATACGACGGCATTACGCGAAATGGGTGTGCTCAAAGTGACGCATTCTTCATTTTGGGATTATTCGACCAAGGTATGTGATCTGCGAAAATAACATCCTGCTGTTTGTTTCCAAAAATTTTAGAGAAAGAAGAAAAAAAAATATTAAAATGTATCAAATCAAAACATTGCAGTTATTTGGTCCGAACAAACTCCTCACTTTATATATCCAAAAATTTACAGTTTTTGGATTTTGATGTTGACTTAATAATACTGTCTAATAACAGGTTTCTCTTTGATTTTGTTAATTTTTTGGTTTTTTTTTTTGTTTAAAGCATACATAAAATTAAATCTCCAACTTGAATAATTTTTGAGATGAACAGTGAAAGTGAGGACGAGAAAAAGAGGCAAACTATTACAGATACGCTTACGTCAAAATGCAGCAGCTACGGCAACAACGGTGACACCGATGAATTCCCAAACAGTGATTGCAACCTTTGTCCAGGAACGTTCATCTACAATGACATCGACATCAGCAACTGTTTCTGCCACTAATGCTACCACTTTTGTACCACGAAGCAATCCTTCAAGTGGAAGGAGTGATAGTGATTCAAATATCAGTGATAAAGAGAATATGACAGTGGCGGAAAGGGATCGAAATGCTTTGACTTCAAAGTACATTTCTCTCGTTTAATTTCAAAAATTTTTTAAGAGAGATTCCAGAGATTCAGAGATCTCGCATTTAATATTGCTTCAGTGCATCAGTTAGTCTATAAATTGTTAAAGCAGTAATGTTGAGGATGAACACCCATATATCTCTGAATTTCATGTATTATTTGCAAACTTACAGTCGGCAATTAGGTAAATATGACTTCGTTAGTAAACTACACCCTGACATACGAGTTAGTAAACTACAGAACAGCACCAATGACTGTGATAAATTAGTGAATAGCATTTTGAATAAGAAATCCAGTTCGTTTGAGTCGAATCTAATTTGTATGGATTTCAGTCTGTTATTGTCTAACCCGACGAAGCATACTAAAAGCGATAAATTCACAACTTTTTGCTTTAGAATTACCAATAAACACAACGAATTCAAGTCACAACGAATTCAAGTTACAAGCGAGTCAGCAAAAACGTTATCTCAGAAAATAGTGGGAGGCTGTTTCTCAAATGAAGTTTACGTATACGTCCGTGGACGTGGCCGTTATGTCTGTGGCCGTTGTGGAATACGTTGTAAAAAACCATCGATGCTAAAAAAGCATATCAAGTCAGCTATTTTTCCCTCATTTCTTCACAGATCTCAATTTTTGTTTGAAAGAATGTCGTACTAGTTCACATATACTTCCATTCCTTTTTTTTGTGTCCTAATTGAATTTTGCAAATGTTTGATCTGTCAGTAATGGATAACTTTTATACTCTTTATAGATCTCATTCGGATATACGGCCATATGGTTGTAAACAGTGTAATTTTAATTTCAAAACAAAGGGTAACCTTACCAAACATCTGCAGTCGAAAACACATCGTCGTCGAATGGCTGAAAAAGAGAAGCAGAAGATAGCTGAACAAGATTCGGAAAACGATCATGACCGGTTAGAAATTGCAAGCCCTAGCGGGACTGCTTCAACGTTTAGCAACGATCCACTTTCAGACGATGAATGGTAAATTTTTCATTTGTAACCTTTCAAGTTTCAAATTTAGTTTTTAGTGTTATTTGTGATCACAAGTTTAAACAATTTCTACCAGACAAGCATTTTCTCACTTATTTTTTTCAGTTCGTCAGACGAAGAATTGCGGCCACCCTGTAATGACAAAAACAATATGTCTCGAAAATTTGGTCAAGGTAGTCTCTTTTTTGTTTTAAAATTACAACCCCTAAATTTATGCTAAGGACATCAGTCCTTCTCACCAGAAGCTTAATTGTTAACCGTATTGCTTGCGTCACAAAATTTTGTTGTAGCATATCATGGGGCATACAGGCCAATATGATCAAAAACAAAAAAAATTTTTCATTTATCATGTTGTACGTATACATAATATAATACAATTGTTCTGATCTGAAACGTTTCTGCATAATTCAAATCCTTTTTTGAAACTGATCGGAAATTCTTTATGATTTACCTCTTGTCCATTTAAAACTGTACGTAGTCATTTATTCAGTGGAACATGCGTTATCACTTTGCAATTTGTGAATCTAATCTTCACTAACATTCAAGAAAATACATTAATGGAACGAACTGCTCATACACCACCAATGTTATGGATTGTTGGTGAAACGGTTTTTGATTGGTCGATTCCGAATTGCTTACGATCATGTCATAGCGCACCACCTAGTGCGCGATATCCATCGAAGGGACGGAAGCAGCAAAAACTATTGGAAACCAATTTTCTATTAAAAAAGGTAATATCTGATAGGCTTACTGACGATTCCGATTCACTTACCAAAATTTACCGTTCATGCATATGACAATTCCAAGTTTTTTTTTTTAAATTTAGGATATCTCTGAAGACGTCTGTAGCTCCGAAGTCAAGCAACCGACAACCTGTGTTGTTCAAACTTTAGTGCCCACAACCAGTGGTTGTCCACAGTTTCATTCATTGTCATCCTTCCTTACAAAGCAGCAACCTTCAGTAGGAGCATTTTTTGCTAGGGAGGTCTTTTTTTTTGAAATTTGTTTATTGTGTAAAGCAAAGTTGGTAATTTTTGCATAGAATTAATGGTGACAAGGAAATATCTGTTTACTTTCTCAAAACATGACACATATCGGTGTATGCTGCTTATAAATTTTACTTGAACAAGCGTTCATCAAAGTCTTCGCCTTCTTTCGCATAATTTTTTGTTTCATGAAATACTTTGCATAAGAGAAGCAAATTGCACTAAGATATTACTCGAATAAGTATGAACAGAGCATCCTTCTTTTTTTCCTCACCTAATCTATTGCTATTTGGTTTCATGAATATAGAGCTTTTTTCTTTTCAAGACAATGATATGCGATATTTGTAAGCGTGTATTTCGAAGCTCAACAGAGATGATATTGCATTGCAAAATCCATTTGATTGTACCGTCAAATTCACGTATACGATCTTACCAATGTAGCGAATGCAAATATTCGGTTCGATCACGTAATGCTTTGCAGCGACATATGGAAGAAAGGCATGGAATTGTTGAAAATTTGCAAACAGAACAACTAATTGACTCGGATAATGGTATGGGTTTATAAACTGCTACTTTAGTAAAGTCTATTGTCCTGCAAAATATCCAATAAACTACACAACTGGAGCACAGTGTACATGTCATCACCTTGAGATAATTGTCAGGGATCAGATTAAGGGACATTTGGCAGTGAATACATGTATATGACTTAATGTAGGAAATGGTTCAACTAAATTTGTACATAGTCTGGCTACCGTCGTGAAAGATGAAATAACCTGAATCAGTCTTCGAAAAAATTGTTTCAGAAGAAACCAATACAAATTTGTCATCGATGAATCCACGATCATTTATGTGTACTGATTGCAATATTGGATTTCGGAAACACTGTATCCTTGCGAAACATTTGCGTTCTAGAACTCATGTTATGAAGCTGGAAAGTTTACGTATTATCCCAGAAGATTCGCTGTCACTGATAACACGTAGGGAAAGAGGTGTATATTTGAACGAAATCGATACGACGGATTGTGAACGTGCACGAAAAAGCATCCTCGGTTAGTTATTTGGTTTTTCAGTTTCATTGTCGATAAGGACATTAACCTGGAATGTACTGCTTTGGTAAGTTACGCCTAACTGCAGCTTTGAAGAAGCGTTAGTTATATTTCGTAAATTGATTAAATACTGTTTACTTTTCAAGCGCAAGATTTTGAGACTCTATTGTTCAGATGATATTACTCGATGAGTAAAGTTTTTTCCAAGGAAGAAAAAATTGCAGGAGATTGTCATCTGTCTTTGAATTTGTTAATCATTTGTTTTCTAACTGTTAGCCAGGTTATAATCAATGTTTGTTCGTCGGCAATCAGCGTCATATCAACTACGATTATCTACATTAAACCTTTCTCAAGTGTAAAAATTGATCTCTTAGAAAATTGAAATTTAATATAATTATCAACCAGTAAAATTTCCTTTTCAGGGATCGTTTCAACATTACGTGATTCAAATGCATTGGAATCTCGGGAACAAATGTCACATTTACCGATTCCACTGCAACATACTGTAAATAACAATAACAGCAATAGTCATAACAGCATCAACAGTAGCTATTCGTCGCAGCAGTTGGTATCATCCACTAGCCAGCCATTTGTTGAAAATAAGCGATTGTTAACCGGTCAACAGCATACATTAAAACGTCCCGACGCCTTAACAGCAAAAATTATGGTATATATTTCTCTCTTTAATTGATTGAAATGCACTGGAGTAAAACTGTATGCATTGGAAGAAAACTAGCATCCTAAAAGGCTGAAAGGAGAAAGGACGTTGGAAAAAAATATATGTTGATATTGGATAATTATTTATTTGTAACAATTTTTCTTCAAACCAATTCATTTCATTAAACAAATATGGTAACATTTTAGATTGAAATGTCATCCAGAAAATGCGATATGACAATATCGCAACGAAAAACAAATGAATTTAATGGGAATTCGATTACCGCAAACGTTTGGATGTCACCGAAACTTGATGTGAATTCGGTATTAGTTCCAGTTATTTTGTACCAATCTTCATCTTTACCTTTATTTGCTAGATCTCAGAAGGCATGTACAACGCAAACTTCCATTTGTTGGATACAGAGTGATTATCAAAAATTCGGTGTTTTTATTCATCCACCTTTTTTTTATTTAACAATCCCAGCTGATAATTTTGTGATGGTCATTTGGCTTTTGATCTGATAATTCGAGTTATGCCTTTGAACTTATTACTGCTTTTTTTAAGTATAATTCTCAATTTTTTTATTCAGACTTCTGATCGTCGCTCTGTTGATATAATTGGTCGTTCAACAGTTGACTCCGCTGCACTTTCGGATAACGGTAAGTTTTGGAATTTAAAGCAAATTAAATGTATTATTGCTCAAATTAAAGTTACACGAAGAATATCTTGATTGTGCAGTGCATTTTTCGAAATGTCCTAAGATTATCTTAGAACTTTGCATGACTTATGAATTTAATTATCAATTAA
>SSBO01000012.1:11626425-11738637 GCA_005281725.1 Wuchereria bancrofti | reverse complement strand
CGGTAAGTTTTGGAATTTAAAGCAAATTAAATGTATTATTGCTCAAATTAAAGTTACACGAAGAATATCTTGATTGTGCAGTGCATTTTTCGAAATGTCCTAAGATTATCTTAGAACTTTGCATGACTTATGAATTTAATTATCAATTAACTTAAGTTTATAGGAATTAGTAATTGCATTTTTTTAATGGACAGGTTCCTCCGTACGATCAGAAGAAGCAAATAGTGAAGGAGCTGGACTTAGTGAAAGCTCGACACCAACGCAACGTGTTTTGGCTGGCACTGCACCATCACCCCTTTTGCCAGCTTCTATCAGGTGCAGCCTTTGCGAAGTCACCTACGAATCCAGTTTTGATTTGCAGGTAGATCGTCTTAGCAATCACTTGCTTTTTATGTAATTGAATTCCCGAAGTTTACTGAATATTAATGCCATTTTAAGCTCTAAGATACATATTTAATTGCTGGATTTTACAGAAATCAGCAATTTGAAGTTGCGGGATTTTTAACATTTGATAGTGCAAATATAATCCAATAATAAAAATTACCCCACAGAAAAAAATTAATCTGTTACTGTCCGTCTTGTGTGTTATTTATTAAAGGTCAGTTTAGGTACATCTTCACGCTGATCATGTAATGTTACGGGATGGAAAAGATTTTTGTTGCCCAAAGAAACAGTGTGACAAGGTCTATCCAAGTCGTGAAAATCTTAGGAAGCACATCGCCGCACACTATCATGGCGGTGTTATTGCACCGTTACCAGGTTCTGTTTGTTTCTTCACTGTTGTGTTTCGAAGGAAAAGATCAGACATGGAAATTTTCTTTTTCATCTGCTGCAATTTGAACTTTCATAATTGTTTTATATATATATATATATATATATCGTTTGCAGAATTCGGATGATGGTTCTAATATTGCTTTTTAAGACAGTCGGGATGAGATCGAGAGTGCACTCATGGTATTGTCAAATGCAAGCGATGCAAGCGATACATCCATAGTTCTGCATCGTAAACTAACGAATCCAACACCTGGGCAACATATGCATTCTATACCGAATCACAATCCGAATGTACCAGAAGAATCTCATGCATCCTGTTCAAAAACATCTACATACAGTTCTACTGTAATATTATCGGTGAATTCTGGTGATGCGAACAATGGAACCACTGTAACGAGGTTTGATCTTTAGTAAGAAGAAAGGAACTTCAATAATGCGCCATGGAGAGATAATTGAAAACTCTTTTTAACCTACTATTTTATGGTAGAACTGAACAAGACAGGAAAGAAGATTAGGACAAGAAGATTAAGAAAAAAGTTGTTTTACGCTTTCAGCTTCCTTATCCAGTTATATTGGACTTGTTACCTTTGTACAGATTTACGGTGCATTTTATTTCGTTATTTGCAGCAATGGATTAGTAAAACAATGCCAACGAACAAAACTGAATGAAGTCAAAAAAGCGAACGGATACGGAATTTTGGATGCTGCTATCCAAGTAATTTTCACATTTTCATAATCTCTTTTCTTTTATATCGGTGATATAACATACATTTTTATATCATGATATCAGTGATATACCATACTTCTCATCTACATATCCGACTCATCTGAGGTAGAATACAGTCTCTATGCAGATGTGGAAGATATGCCATACATTAAATCATCATGCCAATTTGAACGTTTAGAGTGGGATGTTATGTAATTTGAATATTCAAATTTGTTATTTTGCTGTTTAATCGAGTCGTTTTGAACCTTACTTCAAATTTAGGTTGGGAAGCGGCCAGCATCGACGCAACCAACCGTAACATCTGCATCATCCGTAAATACCGCAACAATATCGACAGCTTTACCTTGTGCCATCTGTGAACAGTCATTCCCGGATGCATTTGCTCTGCAGCGACATTGGCTTTCGCATGTTTGCGATCGACCACATATTTGCAAACGGTGTGATGCTGGATTTACAACTGCCGCCGCTCTAAACAGTCATACATTAACGCATCAAAACAACAGACGTGAGCGGTGATGTATATGCATATATATATATATATATATGCAGACTGTTACAAAACGAACAAAATCACGAGAGGTGGAGAATTGCTGATTGTATCAATTTAAGAGATATTTGTTTCAAATGCATAGTACCTTCTGATTTATCTAATCAGACCAAATTTCAGTTAATATCTTTCTAACCATTCCAATATTCAATATTTTTATGAAACTAAATTTTGTTTGTTTCGAAATCCAAATATTAATGAATTCTTATTTCAACCTTAAATTGCTTGTAAAATCGATAAAGAATGCTGGCAGTAGTCCAGTATCCTGATATTCTCATGTATATACTTAATAACCAGGCAATATGTACGCTTTAAATTGTTTAAACTAAGTGCTCTTCCCATTCTTTTTACAATTTTAAAATCTGAACTTTCTTATAGCGAAGTTGATTGGCTAATTATTGAAGATAGGTTATAGCTATTTATTCTTGGTATCCTTTAATTTTTTATAAATACACATGGAATGATGGAGAAGCTCTAATAGTCCCAATAACTATTCTTCGCAATGCAGGAATGATACAAGTTCCCAAATAAAGCTGCCTTTGTGGCTCATGAAATCAACGAGTTTGTTCTCTTTTCCTTTTCACTTTATGTTTACGATCATTATTCACTAATGATTTTTACTGTCCGTTTATAAGACATTTGTGAATTGTCATTCATTATAATTTTTTACGTAACTCAAATATTTGTGCACTTTTTATCCTTTTTGTGCATACCACAGGTCCTTATTTGGTGCTCTTTAAAGACATTTCTAACATTCTTGCAAAGTATTAGTTATTCCAGATATTGTCACTTATTACATAATTCTTGATAACCAGGAAATATGTAAGTTATTGGATCTGGATGGCACAAAATGCCACAAACAAAATGCCTACATTTCCTTTTCCTGAAACTCAGTTTTTAATTGAGCTGCTGACTGAATTAGCCGTTGCAGGTAGGCAAATAATTACGGGACGGTTGGGAAGTTCCTAATGGTCCTGGTAATTCTTCTTTTACAATACAGAAGCAAAATACTGATAGCACTGAAATCTTTTTTCTTAAGTACTACATTTCTAAATCTTTTCATAATTTTAATTATTGTTCCTTTCAGTCATGTTTTTTGACACGGAATTGTTGTACATTTCTGGCGACCGCTATTAATATGTTTACATTTAAATGCTCATTTTCATATTACGCGTTTTCATTAGCCGGTGTTTTTCCCTATTCTACTTTTCGCGTTTGTTTGTTTTTCGAAATTTCAAGTCCGTGTTATTGACCTAATGTAAGCAGTTTTTTNTATATATATATATATATATATATATATATATATATATATATATATATATATATATGTATATATTTATATATTTATATATATATATATATATATATGTATATATTTATACATGTATAGACTGTTACAGAACGAGCAAAATCAGAGAGTTGCTGATTGTATCAATTTAAGAGATATTTGTTTCAAATGAAGTATCTTCCAATTTATCTAATCAGATCAAACTTCAGTTAATATCTTTCTAAGCATTCCAATATTCAATATTTTTGTGAAACTAAACTTTTTTTGTTTCGAAATCTAAATATTAATGAATTTTTATTTCAACCTTAAACTGCTTATAAGATCGATAGAGAATGCTGGCAGTAGTCCAGTATCCTGATATCGTCATATATATACTTAATAACCAGGCAATATGTACGCTTTAAATTGTTTGAACTAAGTGGTATGCTCTTTCTATTCTTTTTACAATTTTTAAATCTGACCCTTTTTATAGCGAAGTTGATTGGCTGATTATTGATGATAGGTTATACTTATTTTTTCTTGATATCCTTTAATTTTTTATTATAAATACATATGGAATGATGGAGAAGCTCTAATAGTCCCAATAACTATTTGCAATGCAGGAATAATACAAGTTCCCAAATAAAGCTGCCCTTGTTACTCATGAAATCCTTTGCAACAAGTCTGTTGTCTTTTTCCTTTTCACTTTATGATTATGAATTTCATGAGTATATTATTCACTGATGATTTTTACTGTCCTATAAGACATTTGTGAATTGTCATTCATTATAATTTTTTACGCAACTCAAATATTTGTGCACTTTTTACCCTTTTTGTGCATACCCACAATCCTTATTGGTAGCAGTGGATGCTCTTTAAGGACATTTCTAACATATCTTGCAAGGTATTAACTATTCCAGATATTGTCACATATCTCATAATTCTTAATAACCAGGAAATATTAAGTTATTGGATCTGGATGGCACAAAATGCCATAATCTTTGCCTACATTTTCTTTTTGTGAAATTCAGTTTTTAATTGAGCTGCTGATTGAATTAGTCGTTGCAGATAGGCAATAGTTACGGAAGGGCCGGAAAGTTCCTTATAGTCCTGGTAATTGTTCTTTTACAATACAAAAGTGAAATACTAATAGCATTGTAATCTTTTTTCGGAAGTGCCACATTTCTAAATCTCATAATTAATTTTGATTATTGTTCCTTTCAGTCATGTTTTTTGACACGGAATTGTTGTACATTTTTGGCGACCGCTATTAATATATTTACACTTGAATGCTCATTTTCATATTACGCGTTTTCATTTGCCGGTGTTTTTCCCTATTCCACTTTTCGCGTTTATTTGTTTTGCGAAATTTCAAGTTCCTGTTATTGACTTCTAATATAAGCAGTTTTTCTTGATCTCCGAATGCTTCTTATCTTTTTGGAGTTGGCGCACATTGGCACTTGGGAAATGTTCATTCTCTTTTTCGGTTTCAAGTAATATTAACCTTACAAATGTGGAATTACTTTTAAAATGGTGCATTATTATTAAGTAAAGCAGTACTCGAAATATGGTGCTTCATGTTTAGATGAATCAGGATTCCGTTTTATTTCTTCCCTTCTGATGATTGTCTCAGTTAACTGTGGTTGTCATTATGTATCATGGAAAGTACGTCGCATGTACAACCTTTCAAAACAATCATTCCAGGAACAAACTAATCAGCTGACTTCTACTTCGAGGGTTGTTTAAATTCTTCAACATTCTGTGATGATTCATTTCTTCTGAGTGGAACTATAGTCTTCTGATTGTGCTTGTTTCAAAATCGTCAAAATATGTCTGAATGATTGTGTAGGCGACTAATTGCACTTCATATTGTAAAGATTTCGCGTAACGTTTTGTTTACTGTTCAACCTTTACCACTAAAGACGTTGCTAAAGGAGTGGGACACTTACGTAAGTTCATCATCAGTTTGGAATCTGGGAACCTTTTTTTCGGGAGATCTATGTCACATTCGGAGGCTATGGAGGAATTGCGGTATTTTATCGTGGATTTTAAGGCTTCTGAAATGAGAGAAATGATATGCGAAGCGATAAAATGTTTGCTGGGAATGTTCTGTCTCTTTGTACGTTTTAAATATCTTTGTTATTTTATATAAATGTATACTTTGAGTGTTGGTATATTATTCCGAGTACTTCATTGATCAGTTATTTCAATTGGAAATTAATGATTGAAAATTCTGTACGGTAGTACTGTGGGCATGCAAGATGAACTACAGTGAAGTGTCTGAAGCTTTAACAAAGACCAGTCCCAATATCACTGTAAAATTTCTTTTATTTATTTGGGTCTCGCATTTCCGGGTGTTTGCAAGATCTCTACAAGTTGCTTGCTTGTTGAAAGCAAAATAACTTGGACTATCCGTTCTTCAGAAAATCTAAATACCCTCCGGCAATGGAAACATGGTTAAGGTGTTAAAATTTTACCAGAATACGAAATTCGGATCTATCTGTTACATTAGTTTAATTCTTCAGATCTCCAGTACGGTCGAGAAATGCATGTCTTATGGAAAAATACGGAGTGTCTTGACGAGGCATGGAATTCCGCCCGCTACAGGTGGAAATAAGCGACTGAAAGAAATCTTAGAATCGAAAGATAATTCATCCATCCATCATGAAACAACAGAATTCAAGCGAATCAGTTATTTCTCTTAAAGAAGTTGAACTTAAAGAAGTGAACCATTGCTACTAATTGAATTTATCTAACTTCATTTTACAATCTGACTGGAAAATTAATATTAGCAGCTGACGATGGTTCATTCCTTCCAACTGAAAACAAGATGGATTTCCACTGGGAATATGTAACTCTGGTTAACAAAATGACCATCTGTAATCTTTGATTGCCATAAGGAAATAAATTATGAAATTATTTGACAAACAGAATGAACTCTTAAAGGCCATTTTACAGTGAAAGTTGAGAAGACTTGGCATCAAATTTTACTTTGTAAACGGTAAGTAAATACTAATAAGTATTCAGCAGATAAGGCATCATTGGCAAATAAGCAATAGATATAGAATATTCGGATGAAATGTGATACAAAATTTACATAAGTATAACTACTCAACCTGGAGAAAATATGAAACTGTTGCTGATATTTATAAATTATTTAGCAGTAACCTCACTTTAGATACAAGTTAAGATTCAATGACATCGTACGATATGCTAAAGAATAAGATAATCTTCACTGAAGTATTTAAAAAGAGAAAATTTTCTATTTCAAATTCAAGGATTTGCATTTAAACTTCTTTAAATATATCGACTGAATATGCAATCACTTCCATCTTCATCTCGTTCCTATTCGCTCTAACAATTCACAGAAAGAATGATGGATTCAAAGAAAAGATAAAAACGTACAAAATGACAATTGTCGGTTAATAATTCCCACTGTTTTTTTTTTATCAAGTTTCTGATGAGTCTTGAGGAATCAATGAAAATCGTAAAATTGAAACATTTGAAATGTGGCAGACACAGCAATTTGGAAAGTGAATGAATGTTGACATTTCATTACTGAATAAATCATAAGACTCGTAAATGTGGTAATTTTATTGTATATGTCTTTTTTTGAAAAAGGTAGAAGACATGGTAAAGATATTCGGAAAAATTCAAGCTAAACTTGTAAAATGTTATTTAAATTTCTAAAAAGACGTCACCTGAATCACACCTAGACTATTTTCTGTGATAAGATGTTAGTCATAGTCATGGAATTTCTTTAATTATACAATTCGTCTTTGAAATTGTTTAGAATGAAAACCACTGTGAGACCGAACTCACTGGTAATTAGATAGACTTGCAGTGTTTGTTTGATGTCAACAAAACTTGAAAAGGAATAAAAAAGAAGTACGACATCCAGAAGAAATTTAAAAGATTCCCGAAAAAGTAAGCAATATAACAACAACACACCGGTAAATTAGGCTAGCAAATGATTTCAACCATATGGAATAGTGAAGGTAAAGCAGTAAAAGCCAAAATGCCTCAACAAATAAGCAATTGGATATTGAATTACGCACAACCGTAGGATGATGCTGTGAATCCTTCGGAAATACGCCACTCTGATAGTATTTTTCCAGCAATTCATCCTTAAAAAAAGATATTTCAAAAAAGATAAAATTGTAACTGCTCTTGAGGAAAATAAAGGAGATAACATATATGAAAAAATCCCAATTAAATTTTTTTGTTGGTGGAAGTGAACTCAACTTACCTTTTTTTCATAGATGTCATACAACCAATGTCTTAGCATATTTTCGTTTTTCCACTCAGGCCTTATTCGATAAATCTGCAGCTGAATATATTTCAAGCACCAGGAGAAGTTAATAAATCAAAGATAATTGGCTGATTTAAACATTATGAAAATTCGTTGAATGCGTGTGAAACACTACGTTCCTCAGTCACCATACTCTATAATTGAAATCCGCAAGGAATGTCAATCGAATATATTAAAGAATTGGATATTACTAAATTAGATCCCATTTTTTAAGGGATGACTAGCCTGTTAAGTATCTTATCCTGGACTATTTAAAAAGGTATCTACAATCCAGATGAAAAAGTTGAATAATTTATCTGATTTACATGGAAATTTAAAAGAAAATTAAAATTGAAGTTAAAGAGAGATGTACGCGGCATGAAGCAATAAACAAAACTTACTTTATAGTGAACAGCAACATTCGGAATTCCATTCGGTAATTCTCCGAATAACCAGTTACCGATACTGGGTATATCGCCGTTCTGATATCCCAAGGTACAATCAATAACGTATTCCAATGAATCGTTGGTATCCTCAACCATTGCTGAAGAAGTACGATTCCGAAAAGGAACTGTTATTTAGTCTGATTTCATAAAGTTACCATAATTAGCAGTTGCCGTTGTTTCGATTGTAGCATGAGCAGCGCCAGTACGTGGTAATGCACAATGCCGAAAGATCTTGTAACCTTCGCGAGCTGCGTATCGTGCATTACTTTCTTTGATCCGATATAGTCTTGCTCCTGGAATTAAAACTGATAACTTTTACTTAAAAATAGAAACCTTATAGGAATGATAATTCGAAACTAAATATGAATCACGTCAATGCCAATCATAACGAAAAAGAAAAGAAACGAAATTCAATGAAGTCCCAAAGAATTTCAACACAGTTATCCATTGTATCGACAGGATTCAATTCACTGATCAAGATCGATAAATCGGTCATGCCACAAATTTTCTGCTAAATTAGCGAAGATTTTTTACTAAACTAAATGGGAGTAAAAAGGTTATCAAGAAGTGAAACGTAATGTTATTACCTTCCGGGTACATAATAATCCATCGATGATCATATTTCCAATAATTCCTTTTCAAATGTATTTTGAAATCCTCTATCATTTGATTTCGTTTTGCAGTACCACCGTCAACAAAGTAATTGCCGTGAATCATCCACATCACACCCATTGGTGTCATTTTCCATATATTGTATATAACCCAAAGATACTGAAGTAATTCGAACGATGACAAACTGACATTTTTCAAAGACTTAATTTCTTTGAATTTCTGATTAACACAATTTCTTATGAGGAAAAGAGTCAGAAATAGATTAATAATGCAAAAACTGTATTAAAAATACTTCAACTGAAGATGTGCACCTTTTCAACAACAGTTCCTTTGTTTCGTAACGCTGACATAATCACGAAATGATCAGCAAGACCCAAATGATTAGCAAGAAATAAAACCCGTTTTTCGGAGAGCTGAAATATTCTGGTTATAATGTGCATCTACGCATTTAAATTTAAAAGTTATTTAAATTTCATTTGAGTAACTTAATTAAGAGCCCTACCAATTAAGTTGCTTTATATGAAGTCTTGTTGCATGACCACCAAATCAGTAGTCAAGGATGAAATCTGAAACAGCGAGCCCACTATCTGTTACGTGAAAATAAGTGACGCTCAGCACAACCACTTACGGAAAAAGTAATCAGGCGACAAGACATGAACCGAAAAATATGCGAGCTATTAGTGTAAGTAAAAACAGCCTGGAAATTTTTAAATCCATAAGATAAAAGAAACCTTTGAAATATCATCGCCGTACTCCACAATATTAATACCTGCAATTTGTATAGCAGAACTCCAATGATCGTTTACCATACGGCAAAGTTTGTGATCAAGCCAGTTAAACCATGAAACACTGGAACGCTTATGGAAGATGAGTAAACAAATTCCTGATGTCACGTAAATAAGCAACAGACCAACCTGATACAGAGAACAGGTACCATGACGGTAAGGAACGTTGCAGCAATGATACCGGGAACAACAAAAACAGTCATAATAGTCCAGTAGAATGCACCAATCAGGGCAATAACTTTCCTCACATCCATTGAACTGATCATCACTTTTGTCAGAAAGCCATCCTCCGCTGTGACAGTTGGTCCATCCAGACCGATTCGAGCATCATCCGTTTGCAACATTTCCTAGTATTGGAGCAAATTTACTGTATCAAGTACTCAAGCAGATGTCACATTCACCACAGATGCAACCTACATCAAATCACGGAATCTGACAGATACTACAAATGAATTGTCCGCTCTTTGTAATGTCCCAATTATAAGTCTTTTCTACCACATTACTCACTGCATTCCGTATCAGACGTTGAGCACCTCCAGAGCCTTGTGTAAGAATAGCTGGGATTGTTCCATCTCTTTTACGAAAAGTTCACTGAAAACAATTACGCACTAAAGCAGTTGATGACACCTCGAATTGTTGTTGAACTAAATTTAATGTACTGTGTGTGAACCGTCGAGAATGGCGAACTGCTCAAAAGATCTCTTATCATAAATACTACTGATAAGCACGTACAATCCTTATCAAACATACTAATCAGGAAAGAAACTCACCACACTACTGCTAGCAAAATGTATAATTACACAAGCGCTAAGTGTGAACGATGACAGAAAACATCTGATTGGTTTCGAAACAATAGGAGATCGAGCAACTCCATAACTGTACCGTGCTGTGTGGAGAATTCAATAGCTCTAGGTCACTCGATTCGGGAAGAGGAGTGCAGGGGGAGAGATGGTGGTGATATGACGGTGGCAGAGAAATTACCTTCGCGACAAATTTTTTTTCAACAAACAAAGAGAATAGATTCTATTCTCTTTATTTCCAACAAAAAAAAAGAAAAAAGAAGAATCGGAAGACAGGAAAGTAAGTAATGGGAGAATGAGAAGAAACGAGGAAAGACTTGACGGAATATCTTGAGTTATTTCACTTTCGAATTCAATCGGATCGATTTCTAATACTATACAGCACGGCTAACACTGGAAAATATATGGCTTGGAAAAGTTTCTCTAACTTACAAACATTCCTCCAAACCATTTGATAACTCATTTCAACAATTTAATTAATTAGAACGGTGTAAGGTATCAACTGTTTTGAATGGAGGATGAGAGCACATTGAGCAACATCCCAAAAGAGAATTTGAGGGAGACAGAGAGAGAGAGAGAGAGAAAAAGCCTAGGAAAAGGTCGAAAAGGGGCATGTAGGATGATTCAGAGGCTGAACAATACTTCTGTTTTCCTGCCGGCACCTGTTATTGCCACTATCGATCTTACGCTTCTTACAGTCTTTCTCATCATTGCCTACTGTCAACAATTTGTTTACCGATCCAATCGCCACTGGTGATAGCCAACTAATCAACTAACCGCTAATTGTCAACGTCGAGGCCACTTTCTTGAATCATTACTAATATCCTTGAGAAAACATAGCATTTCCGTAAAGTCATATCATTGCTGTTCCGGCCCATTTTCCTTCCGGTGCCAAATACTTCTCGTGATTGCCTTTAATCTATACAGCTTTTCTACGATACAACTGTTGCTTATGTGCTTCGTAGTAACCTATCACAATTTGATATCTCACAAAGTACAAATAAAAAAAAGTAAAAGGGAGAACGAAACCCGAAGAAGCTATCTACTCACCACTAATCAATTATTACATTGTATGTGGCAGTTGCCCTGTCGAATGAGGCCTAATGAGTGGTCGTATAACAAATATTTGTTCCCAGCTATTGGGCTCCACTGAATTATGCACTTATGATAGGTGCTTCCGTTGTATGTTCAATTTTCCGGAAGTCTCCTCTAATAACCCATCGGCTGGTAATTCCCCCATCTTTCATTCACCTCCATAGTCGGTCAATGTCTAGTCCCTTTTTCATGGCTAGCTTACATAAGAAACGCCGCACAACGGAAAACAGTTTTGGACACAGTGTCGCTTGTTGCTTCTAAAATAGTCCTGTCGGGTACAAATACTTCCAGCCAGATTGCCGGGTATACTACGATGTCCCTGGAAATGGCACCGACCAGCCAAACAGGATACATTTCCACTTTCGTCTATCCTAAGTCATCCTGGATTTGCCATTGTTCGCTGTCGTAACCTGAAAACATATCCCGCCTATATTTAATTAGTTGAATTTATCGACAACTATTACAGGAAGAAAGCATATTTCTGAACTGTTCAACTTTCAGAAATGGTCTGGGACAGCGCATGGTCATTTTACCACTAACTGCACTTGATATTATTTTTATTGGATTACTTTTTCAAAATCATTAAATAAGGAAGCATATTCTTCGAAGAATTCTATAAAACTATTAATTTGCAATTGGAACGACTTTTTCCTTTCCGGAAATTTGACCGGAACACCTGGTAGAGGACATTTCTGACCCTGACATTTCCGACGTCAACTGATATATGGAATATGAAACTACATTTCCTCGGCTTAGTTCTATTTAACCGCATATCATGGTACATGACAGGAACAAAATTTGTTTAAGCTTTGAAACGGTAATTAGAAGCAAATGAAGAGCTTAATTTCATATTCAACGATGAACTTTTTGATAGATTTGTTCCAATAAGTTTTCGGGAAAAGAATAAAACAGTTGGTCTCTTCCTCCAAACTAAACATATATTTCAAACAGAACACTCCAACTACACCTTGCTTCTTCACAAAACTATCTGCTGAAAAACTGAAAGGTTGAAAACAGCTCGAAGTGAACTTTTAAGCATCCCTGCTACTGTTTGTCTACTTAGCTTCGTATTTCTCATTATGATAGGACCGAATATCAGATATGCACCAGTCTACAACAAAGGCTATAACAAATCTTACGGTTTCAGTGTATGGTTCTTTACATCTGTTCTTATCCGAATTTATGCTAATATTATTACGTCAGCTTTTGTTAGTACAGGGCCGCTCACCTGGTGCTTTTTATTTTGTTGAATTTGAAGCATGAGTAGCATCTCTGAGTGGTACTTTTAATCTCTTAGCTTTAGAGCAACGCTTACAAAGAGGACGCAAAAGCTGTGGTAGTCGTAGTGCAACTCAAAGCTAGGAATTGGGTTGGGCTTCGAGGACAGTTGGTAAGTCATTTGAGATCAGCGAACACAACACAGTTGACAGTTGGTCACTGGGAAATGTGGTAAGCTCAGGTGGGAGAAGAGATGAGCGGAAGAGGAACAACAGTGACTGTCAGAGTGATTCCGCAATGTGTGGAGGAATATGATGAATTTTCATCTTTGGAATGAAATAAACAAACTGAGAAAAACAAATCGTTTGAAAAATACGACTCAATTTAGAAAGTGAGGGTGAATTTCTCATGAGGAATGTAATAGTGACAAGGTGAAGGTGGGAGTCTTACCAGTCACTACGACAGAAAGTGAATAGCAGTCTTGAGATGAAGCAGAGAAGGCTACGACACGCAGTTTATTCTTCCTCAAATCTCCGCAGCTATTAATATTTTCCTCCTTCCTGAAGATAATAAGAAGTACAAGTTAAAGTCTTCTGGATGTGTCTATTTGAAATCTTAAATAAAACAACTATGAACAATTCAAACAGCGTGCGCCATCTATGTTTATTGGGCTTTAGAAGAAATGAACGATACGTAAACAAATACTTGATACGTAAGCGTATATTACCTATTCACGCACGCATGTAATCTATGCATTATTGTGACACGTAGAACCGAGATATCTCAGGTCAGAAAGGTGGTGACAAAACGCTCTCGCACTGTTGAATTATTGAAGTAGGAGAAGGAGAGAGAGAAGATGAGGCCGAGGAGCGGCAAGAAGAGCGGTAGTTCAGTTTTGTGCGAGAAAGAGGACTGACACCGACTGATAGAGGACAGGACTGTGATCCTTGGAGCTCGCTTGCATTTATTTTTGGTGTGTTCATCTGTAGTGACTGTAGGCATGAGTGGAGGGATTTGGAAGCGATAAGGACTGACTGTAGGCACTGATAACGGTTGATGGTATCAAGATATAGTGTTGTTCAAGTGATTTT
Source organism: Wuchereria bancrofti (assembly GCA_005281725.1). Taxonomy (NCBI): domain Eukaryota; kingdom Metazoa; phylum Nematoda; class Chromadorea; order Rhabditida; family Onchocercidae; genus Wuchereria; species Wuchereria bancrofti. Next base: position 11,724,984 of record SSBO01000012.1, on the reverse strand, counting down.
ATCAGTTGTCATAAAAGTACAAATATGTTATCAGTAAATTAATATCCTAAGTTACCATGATTTTATTAAACGGTGTATTCAGAATATTTCTTCGGAAATGTATTCTGTCACCCCACATATTCTGCAATGTTGTGATGTTGTTTTCTGCGCCATCCTTAATGAATCTTCTTTCCTGTTTCCTAAAAATAGACTGGGAAGATAAAATGGTTATCAAGAAGTTGACATGAAGCAATGGCCACATTGCATGCTTAGAAATTGGAAGCATAAGATGATATAACAAACGAAATAATTGAATTTAAATCTCTAGTTTCATAAACTCATCGGTTTTCGAATTCTATTAATATGATGATAATGACGTAAGATATGTTCTGAACCACTGGCTCGCAGCTCCAAAAAATCCATTTCAATTTCTGATTATGAGCAATTGCATATCTTATCACAATATTTATTACAGATGAGGCATTAATTACGGACGATACGTGTATTGCCAATCGTAGAAAATACTTTGGCCTTACTCGGTACAAAGATTGTGACAGAATTGTTGATGGAAGCTCATTTCACTCCTGGCAAAAGTATCCCGAAAATGAATTTCAGATGAAATGAACAGGAATCATCATTGAATGCATCCACTAACACCTGTCGCAAAACCGGAATAATCCATAATACGTGGAAATAATTTTCTACCAAATCCATAAGATAGAAATTTCTAGATCAAAAACTATTTTATTTGAATATTTTCTAAACAAACATCAAGCTATCGCAATTTCATATCTTAAGTAGAAATCATTTATCCAACACTTATTTTCCTATTGTAACTAAGCTTATATGCGTTGCCTAGAATGTTACAGTCTGTTAACCAATACATTATCAGCTGCTCTAATTCGATTGTTAAAAGACTGTCAACTCTTTACTCAACTAACCTTCTTTGTTATAACCCATGCAATGTCAATTATTATAGTGGTTATTGTAGAGGTATTGTATATCGAAATATTATAGGGGTCGTCCAGTTTAATAGTTACTCTTATGACCAATTGACGCAATGTTATATAAACCAACTCCCATATCGGAAAAATAAAATTATAATATGTAGAAATAAAATTATATTAAATTCATAGAAATAAGGATTGTATTACTTGAGTATTCCTTGGACAAATGTTCTAATGTCACATAAGAGATCATTTATCTGAAATTCATCTTTCTTGTAGCTATTACCAGCTCCTTATTTAGTTGACCCCTTTTATTGTTTGTCGGTTCCTTGCTAACTGTAAATTATATTAGAATTTGACAGGGTTAACAGCTCTTTGTTTAGCTGACCTCCACTGTGGTATTGTAAATAATGCGTCTTAATGCTTACTATATAACCTTTACTGAGGTTAGGTTCTCTGCTTAGCAATGTGACATTCACCGCTCTTCCACTACTTGCTCAAACTTTCTAATACTGTTCAATAACTGCGATCAACGATAATCTTTATCTCAATAAAATAAAGGTTGATTAAACGTTGCTTTCTCTGCAAAGCATTAACTGTTAGGCTCTACGATCTACTCAGACCCTATTTCACGACATCATAAAGAGTAAAGATCATGTGAGGGTGACATCTCATTACTCAGTGTAATCATACGCTTGCTCTAAACCAATGCTCACTATATAAGGAGTTAAAACTTTGTTTGTATATTTCAGGCTTTGATCCGGTTCGTCTCGGCACTCAATTCACTTCCAGGAAACGACGGTTTAGCAATAGTAGTACCAATGATTTTAGAAGAGATTAGTGGACTGTTAGTTTAATTTAATGTCCACCTTGCCATTCCTTCCCTATCACTGTTCAAACGCGATATTATAGGATATCGTGAAAGAACAATAAAGCTATCGCCACCGACGTTGTGGAATTATGACAAAATTTTTCGTAGTGATTGCGTCTATTGGAAATGATAAAAAAGAGTAGAATGTTTGTATTTTTCTCGGATGTAATCGTTGAGGTGCAAATTGAGGTACTTGAAACTTAAGTAATAGAGATAACTGTAAACAATGAAAGTCTTTGCCTTTGAAGAATTAAAGTGCTAAGAATACAAATTTGTTGCGAAAATACTTGTTGCAATAAGAATTTATTAGCAATTAACTCAGTACAATACCATTTCTGCAAGACGGAAATAATGCAAATTCAAATTTCGCTTCATTCACCATGGAAACGACTACTCTTCTGTGTTTATGATAAATCAGTGATGCTAAATTTATAGTTTGCAGTTGCGTAACTTTGTTTTTTCTTTTCTCTAACAAACGTTTGTTTAATCTGTCAATTCCGAGAAATGCAGAAGGAGGGATGTCCTTCATTTAATCAGAAAAAACCAATAAATCGAATTGAAAACAGTGAATATCAGATTGGGAAACCCTTTTCTACTGGTTACTCGTATTTCAGTTGGAGACTCGATTACACGGGTATGAATGATTTGTGCTTGGAAGCCCTCGCACGACATAAAATGACAATATTTTGCTATTTACCGCTTGTTGTGATGGGCATTGTTTTAATAACCTTTTTTATACTAAAATTCACTTTGTCTGAGGTGAAGCAGATAACATTGCACAGGTAATAGTCTTTCTTTTTCTCTCAGGATAGAGGGTACTTTGGGAATGGAAAGAAGCAAATGTGCCTAGTTGGCTGGGATGAGCCCAGTTTAGAATCATCCAGTCACCTTGAGAGAACAGTAGTGAGTTCATCTGAATAAGTGAGCTACGGCTGTCTGTCTCCTTTCTCTTACCAAACAGACTAGTGTCACTTATCGAAAGCAGAAGCAACAATTTACAGAAATTCACTCATACTTTTACAAAATATGAATATATCTGCAATGTTGGTCAGTCTTGGTGGAACAATTACGACGGCACATGAAATCTATTTGTCCAGCAGGTCACTGAGTCCGACCCTGTGACCTTCTGATGCCTTACACCGACTGTTTTATCATTCGTGCACCGCTTGTTTTGGGTTCCCTCAATATTCCTTTTCCATTGAACGACTGTTTGCTACCGTGAAGTAAGTGTATTTTTTGGTGATGTGTCCCTGTAACGAACATTCTTCAACAAACGATAGATAAAGAGTTCCACTGCAGCTAGCAAAAGTAAAAAGACAGACCAAGCAGTGGGTGTAAATTCAATTCTTGAAACATGACGTCCAACCTGCTAATTCTAATAAAAAACCGTTTATTCTTGCTTCGGAACTTTTGGGACAGGACACAATTTCATTGCTTGACCTTGACCTAAGCCTATACATCTATTTGAAGTCGAGTACGAAAAGTTTCGTCATATTACAAAAAAATTAACATTCTAAATGCTTTCAAGGTTGGTCCATTACGAGAAACGAAAAGATACTTTTATTATTGCTACAATGATAATTTTGCAGTGGTGTTCTGGAGGACTGATGCTTATTTTTTACGCCATCGGACAGGTATCATAGTCGAAAATTACTCGTTTAAAAAAAGCTTTCTTAGTATATTAATAAACACATTATAAAGCAATTTGGGAGGTAAACAAGCTTTACATGGAGCATAGAACAGATTAATTGTCATCTATTGGAAAGTTAACTAGAAATCAGAATTGCTCGATGGACGTTTTATCTTTCGGTTTTGATGTTGATAAAATTGTTCAAACAGTAAAATCGCGTTGCAGTTTGGAACCAATCTTCGGGTGTCCATTTGTGTTTTGAGTGCAGCAAATAAGTTATATTATCGCTTCATTTCCTATGCAGTGTTAATCAATGATATCACTTCCTTTATCACTGTACTCGTCCTTCTGTCCTACAACAGAAAGTTGAAAAGAAAAATGACCAGCAGTCAGTGCAGTCTGTCGATGCGCTATCAAGTAGGTTCCACAGGGTGCATTAAGTAATGATTTCCTTTCATTTCATATTTAACTCATTCTGGAATGCTTTGTTTGTTGGAACAATCTGCAAATAGTATTAAAGAATTGAAACAATTAATGCCTGTTATGAGATAACAACTGAATTTACATCACTCCTTATGCCAGAGGTTGTCGCAGAGAGGTAAAATGAGCTCCCGTCAACAGTTCTGTCACAATCTTTGTACCGAGTAAAGCCAAAGTATTTGATCACGCATGTTTTTGATGACGTTTTGAGGTTCGTGAAAATACCCGTTTTCTACGATTGGCAATACACGTACCGTAATTAATGCCTTATCTGTAATAAATATTGTGATAAGATATGCAATTGCTCATAATCAGAAATTGAAATGGATTTTTTGGAGCTGCGAGCCAGTGGTTCAGAACATATCTTACGTCATTATCATCATATTAATAGAATTCGAAAACCGATGAGTTTATGAAACTAGAGATTTAAATTCAATTATTTCGTTTGTTATATCATCTTATGCTTCCAATTTCTAAGCATGCAATGTGGCCATTGCTTCATGTCAACTTCTTGATAACCATTTTATCTTCCCAGTCTATTTTTAGGAAACAGGAAAGAAGATTCATTAAGGATGGCGCAGAAAACAACATCACAACATTGCAGAATATGTGGGGTGACAGAATACATTTCCGAAGAAATATTCTGAATACACCGTTTAATAAAATCATGGTAACTTAGGATATTAATTTACTGATAACATATTTGTACTTTTATGACAACTGATAAAATCACTTGAACAACACTATATCTTGATACCATCAACATCTTTGTTTCCAAATTAGACTACTGAGGGAAGTAGGCCATCAGTAAAACACTTTCCTAAGTCTAATCGTTATCAGTGCTTGCAATCGGTCCTTATCACTTCCAAATCCTTTTACTCATTCTCGCAGCAATTATGCATTGGAAATTAATTTGCTGTTAAAAAAATGTAATGTAGCAATTTATTATAATAACCGGCAATTAGCCAAGTTTTCTCTTTTATGTGCAATCTTTTAAGGAAATTTATCTGCTGAAGAAAATGATAGTTACTAATTATGAAATGGTCAAATAAACGATGTTTTGTTTAGAATTCTAGTTAAGTATTATCTTTGTAGTAAGAAATAAACCTGCAATGATTCATCTTTGATCATTCGTGAAGGAAGTCAAAATTTTTTTTTTGACAAGTGTTAATATTCTCTGAATGGCCTTGCTATCCAATGTCTTAACCAGTCTAATAATTACTGACCAGTGAATATCGTGTGGCGTGGCGAACACCTGTACAGGTGAGAGATGGAGAGGCATAATAATTGTATTCGGTGTGCACTCCGACGTCAATGTGAAAGCAATTACATGGATGAGTCGGAGCCAAGCATTTATGAACGTACAAACTGAAGGGATTGAATTCAATAATGTTTAGTGCTACTATTAATTTTGCGAAGATTTCAATAAGAAATGTTGAAGTGTTTAATTTATGCAGTTATAGATCAGCAGATACCGTCGAATGACTGTCTGTCCGAATGTTGTCCGAATGTTAAGACACATATTCTTTCAGTAAGATTACCAGAACTAAGAGGAACTTAACAGTCAACAAAGAATGTCTCATGGAAAATTCATAATTAGAGAAAGCCTTAAGCGTACATACTATTCACATCATTACCTGAGAAATGAAGTAGCAGCGTGTACACTGGGCAGTATTTAACAAACCGTTCCATTCTTGTCACAGTTCTGACTTCCTGAGCCGCACGATGTCTGCTCGTACGTGGGAGGGATGTTGGCGGTGTCATGCACTTCCTGAAAGAAGTACGTCATACTGTCTGTCGGTAAACTTCGAATCGCGGTGCTTCTGATTTTCCTCATAGTATGTTTTCGAGTTCAGTGTCTTAAGGTCATGTACGAATAGCCTTAGGTTGAGGAAAAGTTTTGCTAAATTGCGAAGAGAAGGTGAGTGGTGGGGCGTGGAGAGTGACTTATGGTTGAGAGACTTAGAGCTAATATTCTGGCTGTCGAGCCGAGCTGGGCTGAGTGTTAGCATAGCCTAGAGAAGGAGAGCTAAGGAAGCATTGCTCACTTCTGGTTTCCTCGCCTCTTTTGTTTCTTTCTGGAAAAGCACGTCCTTTTAGCAGAAAGCTCTGTTCACTGGTGCACGGCAGTCTTTCTCATAAACACACACAGACACACGCACACATCTATATATACATATATATATATATATATATACACAGCTGTTACTCTGTGATCTGTTCTGTTCACATTGTTTAGATTAAAATTTTTTTCTTGAATTTAGAATTGTTTAAAGCTAATTTCTTCTGTTCTATAAAACGATTCAGATGTAAACAATTTCTTCCAAATGACAGCAAGTTCTTGTAGTTCTTTTATTGTATGGAATATTCTTGTGGAACATACGGCAGATATTGTGGACACATTTGTCACTGAAAATTGCTGACCCTATATTGCACGTATTACTTCACATTTATTTTGTGCGACCAGTTTCTTTTTTCATTTTCTGAAATTGCTTGGCAACCATTTATTTTGTCTTTCGGCTTAGGAAACCAATCTTCTATTATTGTAGTGCGTGTCCTTTTCTCACTTTGTCAAGAAATAAACATTAAAGGAACTTTTTAGTAGTGGCAAGAATCGTTCTGATTTTATCCAGAAATTATATCCAGAAATTGTGAAAGAATGAGGGCAACAGCAAATTGCTTGCATTTTTACAATTCTTATGTTTAACCAGTAGCAAACAGATGAGAATTTATTTGTCAATAAAAATATCGGTCGCGTGAAGAAGCCTATATTTACTGCAGTTGGTAATCATGGTTGTATCTCTTCTCATAGGGCATACTAGAGTATGAAATGAAACTTTTAGCAGCTGTTCAACTTCTGATTTGTTTGTTTATATTTTCGTTTTAAGATTAATAAGCTGACACTAGGTTTTAATGTTGTAATAAGACAAATGACTTGATGGAATAAACGACTTTTTCAAGTTTTAGGGTTTTGTCTTACGTTTCGATCTAATTTATAAGACGGTGAGCCTTTTTTAAAGGCACTGTAGAAGTTATATTAAGGACATATGCACTTATTTAGACAGAACTGTGATTTGTACGAATCAGCGAAGAATTTTCGGTGAAAACAGTCTTATTCGGAGGAAGTGTCATTAATGGTCTGCGGTGGAATGGATAGTGTGATCAACGGTGATTTGAGCTCTGGTTTCGAGAATTTAACATGTGTGCGGTGTCATGATGGCTTTGATTTGAATGAACAAATCGTAAATTCTTCCGGACAAGTGTGGCATTCTGATTGTTTCGTGTAAGTTTTGGTCATTTTATACTCGTCAATCTTTTCTTTAGGAATACATTTGTTAAATCTTTGAGAAGTTACATTTATGAAATTGAAAATTACATATGAAATTTTGCGTTGCTTCCATGTTCGTATTCGAATGGGACTTTTATTTTGTTAGTTGCTTTTTAGCTTCTGTGTTGAATGTCGTTCACAATTTTAGTACAAAAATCGAATAAAAAACCTTCACATATGCTTAAATTCTGCTTTTTGTAGTTCAAGTCATTATTAGAAAAGATTTAGCCTCGAAGAGGTGCCGTACAGTACCCTTAGAAGCATATAGGCGTTGAACTCCTCTCTTTCGGTTCACAGCACTCTGGTAAGTGTTAGAAAGAGAAATGGCGTTGTCAGTAGTTCAGCTGCTGCTATATTTTTGTACTTATTTCTTTCATATTATTGTATACTTTCCTTTCACTTTTACTGAATTGATATATTACAGTTGTTCTCAGTGTTTCGAGCCATTTCCGGATGGCATATATTTCGAATTTGACGGACGAAAATACTGTGAGCATGATTTTCACGTGTTATATGCGCCGTGCTGCAATAAATGTAGTATGTTTTCTAATTCTTCTTTTCTTGATTTTGTGCTGCATTATTTGATGTAGAGTATTGCTGTTTGAGTTTGAAATGTTAGATTTTTCTTATTCCTTTAAATTTTTAAAAAAATTTTTTTTTCTCGTTTCTTTCTCTTCCCATTATTTATATATGGGTATCCGTCAAAGATAACATCTAAACGACATCCTAAAATGTTTCACATACAAACATTCCAATTAAAAAATATTTATGTCGAACATTAAGAAAGCTTTTGTTATTGCATTTGTTCTGTTCAGACGAATTTATTGTGGGTCGAGTAATAAAGGCAATGAACGCAAATTGGCATCCGCAGTGTTTCCGATGCGAATTATGTAATAAGGAACTTGCTGATATCGGATTTTTGAGGAATTGTGGGAGGTATGTTTAAATTCATCCTCAAAATCAAAATAATAGAAGTTAATAATAGGAAAACAAGAGAAAAAGGGTAGATGATGAATTTAAAGTTATTTTATGGAAGCAATACTTGTAAGCATTATCACATTATTTTAGTTGTCTTACGACAATCGCTAAAAGAATAATGCTATTATATATTTTAGAGCGCTTTGTCGTGAATGTAATGAGCGAGAAAAGGAAGCAGGTCGAGGTCGTTATGTATGTCATAAATGCAAAGGCATTATTGAAGATGGTGGCCATATTAAATATCATGGCGATAGCTTCCATCCATATCATTTTAAATGCAAATGTTGCGGGTAATTTCTAACTCGAGTAACCAGAATTAATTAACTTTAATTAGAACTCAAATAAACAGAAAAAGGAACGGTAGATTTTCAGAATTATTGTTGTCAGAAGAAGAAAAGGAGTTATAGTTGATAGCGAAGTAATTGAAATAATGTATTAAAAATGAAAACTTAGAAATGAAGACTTAGAAATGAAATATCAGTATGTGTTTTGCATCTTTTAGTGTGGAACTAGATACAAATTCACGTGAAGTCGGTGGAGAATTGTATTGTTTGAGATGTCATGATACGATGGGTATTCCGATTTGTGGCGCATGCCACAGACCGATTGAGGAACGTGTAGTTACTGCATTAGGCAAAAATTGGCATGTTGAGGTTTGAATATACATTGGATTTTTACGATAACAATGATTCTTTTTCTGGAATTGTTCTCATTATCTGATATTCTTATTCTATTCTCATAGTTTGAAGTGTTTTGGCATATGACGATTTGAAATGTAAGAAGAAAAAACAAAAAATTTGCAGCATTTCGTTTGTGCTGTTTGTGAAAAACCGTTTCTTGGTCATCGTCATTATGAGAAGAAAGGATTAGCTTACTGCGAGCAACATTATCATAAGGTTAATTTTTCAACTATTCATGGTTGTTTGTTAAAAGGCTTACATAGTTGCACTGCAAAGAAAAAGAGATACGCACTGGTGAGCATTGTTTGTTATGGTTGTTTATCCATTTTTATTTCTACAGGTATCACTTTGAAATTGGATTGTCATCTGAATATTCTACTCATGAATATGACAATAAAAAAGATTTTCCGGTACTTTAATATGCTCACCACCATAGTATATCAGTGAAAAGAGAAGATGCCCACCACCATAGTATATCAGTGAAAAGAGAAGAAACTGCCCTATAAATCATTAATCAAATACTAGTGGTTCTGATGTATAATGGTTTTGCTATCATTTTATTAAAAAATTAAAAGTTGCTGCCATCCTACTGTCGATTTAGGATCGTACTGTCGATTTGAATAACTTCAAAATTTAGCTATACGGTAATGTATGTTTCAAATGTGGTAAAATATGCAGTGGTGAAGTGTTCCAAGCACTCAACAAATCGTGGTGTGTTGATTGTTTTGGTTGCAGTCTTTGCGATAAAAAAATGGATCATAAGTATGTAATTTTTTCAAGTATATCTTGTTTTCTCACTTCAAAAAAGTGTTTTATTTCACTGTTTAATTCAAAAAAAGTCTTATGCTACATTTACATTTAATGCAGACGGAGAAATTTTTAAGTACGTTAGTTTCACGTTAGTTTGCATTTTGTTTTTGTATAGTATGATTTATGGTTTTTTGATAAGAAGTAACCAGTTGTGATTGTTGTTGTGTCTTAGATAGAAGAAATAAACTGAGTAGTTCCTTTTCATCTGCGAACTCTTGGTAAATTTCAGTAGATCTAATTCACGGTGTTCATTTTTATAAAAAATGGTTTAAAGTAGAGAGGATATGACTTTTTATCCAATGATCAATTTATTCCGTTTTAAAATTCTGTTTATGAAATTTCAGGACAAAATTTTATGAATTTGATATGAAACCAACATGTAAACGTTGCTATGATCGTTTTCCAACGGAATTAAAGAAAAGAATCAGCGACAGTTTGAAAGAACGAGATCTAGAAAATGAGAGAAACAAAATAATGTTGCAAAGGCGATCCACGAGTCCATTCCAACAGCAAACAAATACCTCTAGAAGATGACCTATAGAGCTGGATCACCAGTTCCCATCAACTTCTATGCTGGCGATGTCAGCGTAAGAAGTAATCTTCTTACTGAATCTGCTTTTATGATTAGAAAAAGAGGAGCACAGAGAAAATTGAATTAATTTGTAAATGGGTTTATTGTCTAGAGTGCAAGATGTAATGATGGAAAAATTGGATTTCTGCTGTTAAAATTTGTAGCACAATTCTTTTCATACCAACGCTCCTTTTTGTCGGTCTCTTCCTCGCATGACATGTGCTTTTTGACTCGCGAGACTGATTTTCCATCATTCGGAGAAATTGTACATTAGTACAGGATGTCATTCTCGAATAGGTTGCCCTAACACTGGTTTTTTTTCTATCACATGATGGTAGAAAACTGTTTAAGAGGTAAAACCGGTTATAAGAGATAAAAATGATAATAATTCTGTGCATCTGCTAATAATGAATCTTTTTTTGCTGTTTAGGATTTGGAAAGCATAGAAGCAAATTTCTTTAGTTGCAGATATGCGTCTTGCTGAATGCAGCAGTGCTGCCACTAATGCTTGTTTCAAGTTGCTGTATAGTTAGCATCGCTTATCGTATTTATCGTTATCTTTCTTTCGCAAAATCATTGCATTTAAATCTATAAGTGGCATAATATTACAATTTCTCAGATTTCCGTTGTTTCGTTTTCAAAATAAAAATTATATAAATTAATCAGATTATTGACTTTCTTATTCTTGCAGGAGTGATTATGTTTAACCCTCATCGATTATTAAGCTAACGTGTTAATGGGTGTAAATCAATAGATTTAATTTTTGCGACCAGGGATTTTAGGATGACGAAAGTCTTTTTTTTAGAAAAAATGAACTCTTGTTTATTTGTGTATGTATTTACAAACCTATTCCAAGCTAAATAAAAGCTTAAATCCCTCATAAACTACGCTAATAACCACTTCGATATCGGCTACTAGTGATTGGTCATTTTCTGTACTTGACATCTGACATCGAATGAGAAAAAGGGGAAAATCCATTACTTAATACATTTCAGTACTGTTCGTCTAACTTCATGGCATTTTAAGAGTTGAAATTGTTGATAAGCATTTGTTAAGCGTACCTAGAGGATATGGAATTACGCAAAGTGCATTAAAATGTACGAGAAAAGGATGGAACCTTGAGATAGTTGATCCACGTAGCAACATTCTGATGGTTTCATTGTTGAGGTTAACGAAAGACGTTTCAGCGGCGACACCTAACTGGTGTAGATCTTTTGTGCAGGAACTCTGGATTCGTAACTTTTTGGGAAGGAAATGTAGAAGTTGAAGGAATTATAGGGTAAGAATTATGTAAACCAGTTGATTTCATTTCCAGCAGTATTGTTGCGTGTAACATGTTTAAACTTGTGGTGTAATAATTGACAAAAGCTCGGACTTGTGAGTTTGATTTAAAATGTTGAAAAGTTAAGATCCATGAATATAGAATTTGAACAATCTCGAACGATTCCGGAACTACAAGTCTGCAGCAGAACCATGGACGAACCACATATTAACCTGTGTGAAGTGCTGTCTGAGGGCGCGTGCCCTTCTGAAAAAGAAATTCGAGGGAGAGGCGTGTGCTCGGTTGGCGTAAAACAAGTGTGGCAGTTTTGTTCAAATCAGTTTTCTCTTCCATTTTATTATTGTCAGTGATAACTTTATGAAGGCTATTATACCTATAAATGGTTTAGTTTTTTGTGTAAATCATTTCAGAGTGTGAAGTAATCATGAGGAAATGGATAGTTGTCCTTATTGCATTAATTGTACCGGTGACTTTTGTCGGATCTAAAATTCACCATCTTGCTTTAAGAGTAAGTTTGCTTTCATAATACTTTTACGATAAGTGAAACGTGAAATGAGTTGACGTACATCATTTGTGGATTTTTATAGGACATTTTAGTATACTATAGATTGTGCTGTAATGCTGTGATTTTTTTTTTTTTATATATTCAGTTCCTGAATGCATAAAGTGTTAATCCAACAAGGAGGGATAAAATCCGTACGAGTTAGGTTTTTAGCACTGAACTTTTATCTGGAATTTGCGAAACGGCTGTTTACCTAAAGTCGGTTTAAGAAAGCAGTCATTTCGTTTGATTTTTTTATTTTTCCTTTTTTTGCAAAAGATATAATGGACGAAAAGAGTTTTTATTATCATCATTATTAACACATCTTTGAATGAAATTAGTCTTCGTATTTGGGGTCAGCTTTTCGCTGGTAACGGTAAGAACACGAACAAATAATTTAGCAAATAAGCAGAGAGAAAGCAGTACAATAATGATAGCTGTTGTGTCATTTCCTTACAAGGATTTCAGATTCTTTCAATATAAATTTAGTATAGCTGAGAAAGTTTGTTTTCGGCTTTATTATAGAATGATGCACGCAGGAATATCTTATTGACAACATTTGGATATAGTAAAGGTGGTACATTTATCTTAAAACTGTACAATTTCACAGTTCCAGCAGAATTGGTGTCACCTGATGTGACACGAGAACAGCGTAATACTGATCGATTCGTTCGTTTTACTCTTATTCTTATCCTATTTTAACCACTATTTATGTATTTATATTTAAAAAATGATGAAACTGCCAAAAAGGAAAAAGAAAGATATATGACGGAGACATAGAATAGATTTTCATATTTTAGATGTAAATAATTACACCTAGTAATTTTACTTACATTTTCTAAACAACTTAATGGGCAACGATTTTGAACTCTGCATTCGTTTTAGGGTGTCATTGGTTTTACACTGTCACGAGGCAAGGACATACTGAATGGCGTTAGATCGAAACCACATGTATGTCAATTATCACAATTTGATCAAGGTGATACTTTACCAAAGATTTTAAGATTCATTTTTTCCTAGTTTTTATGCACTGTAGACCGCAGCTTCTTCTTTAAAAAGTTTAAACACAATATGAACAGTTACTAACAAATCATTGTAGATTTTGATGCACTTTTCTTTGTCTTCAACTTTACCGAGAACAGTTTGAAAGTTATACGTACAGGTTCGGCCTACGATTTGCAACTGTGTAAAAATTTAGAAAGGTTACTGAATTTTTCACTTATCATCATTTTTGGGGCTAGCTCTTGAGCGAGTGGATTACTAATATTCCTCACTTCTTTACTGCATAGCATTGTTTTGGCCATAGCATTTAGTACACTTTTCAAGAGAAATGATCTCTTAGGTATTGGCACAAGTGCTGAAGAAGAGGGTAATAGTTAAAACCTTGTGTTCCCACCAATTAAATTGGTTTTAAAATGTCGTTTGGTTGGGTTGAAATTTAAATGTTTTCATTGCAGTTGTCCAGATAAAGTAGAACGAACATCATTAGAGGCACCACCCAGGGATGACGATAAGCTATCTGTCAAAGTTCGTTTCCTCTTCCATCTTAGATTTCCAAGAATTTTAAAAACAAAAACCCATCTACTTAAATTAAAACAGTTGGAGACTTGTTTTCCATTTTCATTTACTAGAAGTAATTGTTGCAGGGCTCGCCACATACATCAGGTTTTTTCGACAAATTACACGACATATTATTCCCAACGATTACCACAAAAATACCATATAAAGATTATATTCCCTTAAACCTTTCTGGAGATCAGTATTCTACTTCAGTTAGTAATTCATTATTCAATGAGTGATTGAAGATTTTCGTATGGGCGAGTTTATAATGCGTGATTTGGAAAATAAATACGGAAAAAAATGACGTTTGAAATATGAGAATTTAAGATTGCACTAAGATTCGAAGAAGGGCAACAAGGCAGTTATAGTTTCATTTACCACAACTGTTTCAATTACCGAGCGCATGGTTACAGTAACCAAGTTGCTGTGCATTTTACCGTTTGTTATTTTTTTCTCTTTATTGTTTCACCATTAAATCCACTGATAATATAAAACGATATTTGATCATTCAATGCCACGCTTCAGTCAGTAGCGAAACACCCTTCTGTTTCACTCACCTTTCCAGCACGTTCTCTTACCTGTCTACGTCTTCCTGAACTTAGAGTGTGATGCATCTAAAAAATTGAAGGTTGACATAGTCGAGCGTAATCCAGGATCATATCTTCCTGCTGGTGATATAGCAAAGCCAAAGTTGTACTTATATATGGCAGCAATATTTGCAGTTGCTGCATGCGTATGGATACGTAATATGTGTCATTCCAGGTAATGCATGTTTCAGTTACTTTGATTACAAATTGATCTGAATATAGATACAGAGCAGTACGTTCTAATTGTTTCCTTCATCATTTTAGTTCGGGTACGATTTACAAAGTGCATCATTTAATGACAGCATTGGTTATCCTAAAGTCGTTGTCTTTATTTTTCCATGGTATCAACTACTATTTCGTCTCAGTATATGGACATCAACGCGAAATTTGGGCTGTCATTTATTATATCACACATCTGTATCTTTTTATTTATATCTTATTGCAGTACGGTTGGAATTTTGTTTAATTAGTTGTTATGTTAGCGGAAGATAGAGTTTTCAACACTTCCAAATTGATGGGAACAGCCTTCATCATTTTACCGATTTCATTTATTTCTTTTTTTTACAGATTAAAAGGTGGTATTTTATTTGGAACAATAATTCTGATTGGTACAGGGTATACATTTTTCAAGAAATTTTTGACTGATCGTGATAGAAAATTGTTTATAATTGTTTTACCACTTCAGGTTAGTTTGTTTAGACAAGGTGTTTTGCTGGCTTATAGATCGTTAAATTTGTTTTGTGATTAAAACTGTCAAAGTTGGCAAGAATTCCAAATGAGCAGTTATGGTTTTATTACATCATGCAGTTAATGTTTTGATGTAAGATCGGAGCGTAACAGTCATCATGAAGTACAAATAAGAAAGCTAGACAATAAATACATTTTAATTGTATTTATTATCTTTAATAATTTGAACCAATGAAATTGCGATGGAAAAGAAAGTGATTAGTGTGCTTGAATTAGATCATTTGGAATTCCATTTCGAATTCGAAACTTAGCGAAATATGTTTCCAATAGATTATGCGAAAGATGGAGGTACTGCTGCATGCATGGGTCAAGATATGCCGCATAAGTGTTCTGTGGATGAATTGAACAACAAAGTTTAATTGATGTCTTGATGTGCTTTTTTTGGGATTATATTCAAATATTGCTGAGGTTATTCTCAAGGATTATATGAATTCGTTTTTGTAGGTGATCGACAATATTGCAATGATTATCATTGAAGAAAGTGAATTTGGAGAGCAGAGTTATCAGTTCTGGCTACAAGTATTTATATTTTTCGATATTGTCTGTTGTTTGGCAATAATTTTCCCAGTCATATGGTATGGATCATCTGTTGTTACTTTTTGTTTTTTGTATATGCTTACACTTAAAGAGAGGATTACAGATATTAGGAATTCATTTATTGTTGTGCATAGTGATCAAGCACGATCGCGAAGAATTAAGATGAGCTGTAGTGGACGAACTGAAATGAATAGAGCAGTATCGATTTTAGTTAGTTGACAAAATTTGATGATACTAAATGCAATGAGAGTGAAAATCCGAGGGAGGCTATTTGAATTTCGTGCCAAATCGTACCCACAATAGCTGGACGAAATTGGATTAAAATGAACTTGCAATTCATGATACAAGTACATCAGTTTTTGCAATGTTTTTGCTGTAATATGTCTGTGTTCTTCAGGTCGATGCGTCATCTGCAGGAAGGTGCTCGAAGCGATGGAAAGGCAGCTTTTAATTTAGAGAAATTAAAATTATTCCGACATTTTTATTTGGTCATTATTGGTTATGTATACTTGACTCGTGTTATTAGGTTCGTAATTGAGGTTAGCATTTTATATTCCTACCTATTTCTTCACTGAAAATAGTATTTCTTATTTTTCACATTTTAACACACTTTTCCATTTGCACTTTTCCTCAAGTTTTCGTAACTATAGAAATTTTTTCTTGCTTCATATAAGGTCAGAGTGACTAAAGATTTTGAAAACTTATAGCCTAGTTATATATTATATATTGTCGGATCTTATAACATTATCATCTGACTTGTTTTTTTAAGTATCACATTTCTGTACTCATTTCAAAGTGAAAGTTAACTCCACCTTGAATTATTGCGAGAGATGTATTTTGTTCTCGGGAGAACGAAACCCAAACTTTGGTTGTTCGTACTTCGTGAAACCATTATAACAGAGTAAAAAAAAAGATTTTTCAGGCTGTAGTACCGTTTAATTATGATTGGGTAACTGATTCTGTGGTTGAATTCTCAACACTTTTATTTTTCTTAACTGCTGGCTATCAGTTTAGGCCGTTGGAAAAGAATCCGTATCTAAAATTGGCTCAAGATGATGATGATGATGAAGTGTATGTTACTTCTTTTTTTTTTTTTTTTGGAAATTTCAGTTCCACTTATACATCTCCGACTTTTTTTAAAACTATGCTGTTGCATAATTTTTTTAATGTGTTGAAGATAAGTAAAATATAAAAATATAATGAAATATTATCAGCTTCATATTCCTCCCCAAAGACTACTTATTCAGCAAACTATTTGCTTGTCAAACAACGTTGTATCATTTTGTAGTAATGAATATGTATTAATAGTTTTAAATGTTGTCATTCAATTTCAGGTTAACAAAAAATGGTATTTTCGAGAACATTTCACGTCTGAAACAAGTCTCTATACGTGGTGAAACTCTAGGTGATATAACGGGTACAGTGGATGGGAATGATGCTGATTCGGAAGATAGTGCTCCAGAAGATATATTCCAGGAACGAGGGACGAAATCAATCCCGAAGTCATCAATGCTTTGAACTTTGGTGAATTTCTTGGGTAAAAAGTTAATGCTCATTATGATTTATTAACAAATTATTTAAAATTCTGTTTAATATTTGAAGAACGTTGCTATGCTGCAATACAGTTTAGTAAGCAATATATATGTTTTATTATTGAAGTTCTAGTTACATATTCACTAGCAACCATTGCAATAGGTTTCTTTCTTTAATCTTGTTTACCTTTTATTCTTTCTTTCACTCGTTTCATCTCTTAAATCATTAGCATTATTATTTAATTGGCTTGCATTCACGAATGGAATGAAATCTTAAGTTCCTATCATTATTGTATTATTTATGATTAAAAACCGTGCAGTTGAAATGTTAAAATATAGATATGTATGATTAAAAACTGTGCAGTTGAAATGTTAAAATATAGATCCAAACTCTTCAGTTTCAGTAATTCACTTCCTAAAAAATATGATTTCTGCTTAGATAACCATTTCAGTTTAAAGTTATGACATTGAGTTCTATTAATTTTGGTCTCAACAAAATCTCATACAATGATGCGCGCATATATCGCGCATCATCATGCAATAAACTTTCAGTACTCATTTCAGCAATATCTTCGGAACTTAAGGGGGACTGAGATACACTTGTCATCAATTTACTGCATAATTGGTTCTATTTTTTTTTTGCATTTACTGCATTGCATTTATTTTTTCTTGTGTAATTCGACTGCTCTGATTGCAGTTAAAGCTTAGTACTGTATTAGTTTTCTTTCCTCTTCATTTTTTTTTCCAATAATTCGCGATAAAGTAGTCATCTTTCAAGTGTCGAAAAGCCTGCGAACGGACAAATGCTAGAGGATTCGAGTATCGGGATGAAATGATTAAAGATGACGGAGTCAACAACTGATGAAAGTGATGGTGTAGCGGCATGAATATACCAGTTTTTATTAGATATTGAGATTTAAATGAGCGTTTTGCAGGATACCACTTTTCCCTTTTTGGAAATGTGTTTTTGTTTCATTTTTTATTTATACAATCCAATGGAAACATTTTGTTCGACCTGGATCAAAAGAGAGAAGGCGAACATTCTTCCTTTAGATATGGAAAAAGATTTTGATTTATATGCATGTAGCACTAATTTGCATAAAGTTCAAATGCATGTTCTGATATGCGAATGGATGTGGAACTAAATTTAAGAAGAGATTGATATATTAATCATTGTTTACTTAGTGTCATTCAGGTCGATAACTTCAGAATGAATTTCATTTCACATACATTGGTCAAAATTTTCAAAGATTTGTTAGAATTCCTCTCCTCCGTTACTTTCTCACCTGTACTTTGTTGCTCATTGGTATTTCTATCGCTCTTACGGCTAACATAACCACGGTAATAACTCTGAAAAGGCTTTACCTACTGTAGAAAGCTCCATTATAACTGTGGAAGTGTCTTAGAAATGGAGTAGTGGGAATAGTTAACTTTACGAAAGCTTGCAACTAATTAACGACACTAAAGTTCAGGATATGAAAAGACTAGCAGTATCTTTAAAATTTATCCAGACGTAAAATATATTTTCCTTCTAGTTAATAAATTATTTTGAAAATGGACTTTAATCTCTTGATTGTGCATTAAGCCTACAGAAGAGGGAAATTTGTAAGGAAATGAAAAATATCATCGCCGCAGTACTTCACTTCTGGAATAATGCTATGTTACCTGTATTATGTAAGCTGCCTTCGTTTTCTTATCCACGTCTAAGCGTAACTTTTTTAGTTCCTTTTGCGCCAAATGCATTCGATAGGCTCGCTTAAAATTGGGATTCCATTCGAATTCGTTTTAATTTGAATTGAAATAGTAAAATCAAGAAAATTGAATTAAACAAAGCTTACAATATACAGCTAAAAAGTATCAATCAAAAGAGCAATGATGGCAACCTATATAGTAGAAGCTGCTTGGCGCTGCCTAACAATTATATCCATTTCCATAGACTCGACAATTCGATGGCGAAGTCTAGAATAGCAATCAGCTCAGTTTAAATTTAAAGTTGAAATCCCATTCTACGATCTAAAAAAATTAAATTCTATAGCTGCTTTGAATAAAAATTGCTGATGTTCTTACTGTGATAGAATAGATGAATGGCAAGTGACAACAAGTGATGAGTAAATGTATCACATGGTCGATTCTTAAACTGGAGCAAATTTGATTAGAACAGAACCTTCCCAACAACCTTTCATGAGATACTTTGCCAAGTTCTATCATTATCCATGGGTAAAACTCCTTCATCTCTGCTTATTTGTTTAGTAGAGATGGAGTTTTATTCATATACCTAAACAAATGTATGTTTGTTCTTTTCAGTTCAGGATTCGTTGAATTATTTGAACTTAGAGATAGTGACTGACCACTAAGCAAAATTTAATACCAATCAACTGATTTCTGAACACTATTAGATTAGCATTGATATGGATAGAAATACAAAAAGAAGGCTATCAGCATTTGGTTCACTTCTCCATGACACCTCTCACCTGCACGACCAATTAAATGCTAGTGGAGATGTGGAGCGATGTTTGGTGATATGGAGGAAGTTAGGTTGGAAAAAGGAAACGACACATCGATCCCTTTGTCGTTTAGTGGTTATCAAATGATCGCGCAATGAAGTAGGTTTTTTATCCGAATTGCCCAATTGAACGTGTAAACAACAGAATGTCAGTGTATAACAGCAGTTGACTGATGCAAGCATGTGCATATGGGTAGTTTTGAGAACGGAAGTGAGGAACAGTTTACAAGGAACTCTGCGTAACATTCAGATTGAAATCGGTATTTGGAAATTATTTTAAACTACAAAGAAATGCGATGAAGTTGAGTTTCTATCATAGAATAATTGAATACTCTTTACCCGTAGCTCGTAAAAGGATTTCTCAAATTTTTCAGCAGTTGTGATTTAGTGCAAGAAATTACAGACTCACAGTGATTGGTTGAAATTGTTTCATATCTGCACATAATGAATAAACTATGTATCCAGGAATACTCCACTTAACTCGGATGATATGGCATGATATGGCGACCAAATCTGCGGGTTAAGCATTAAAAAGAGTGTTTGTTGTTTGGATCACAGTTCTAGAACAGACCTCATTTACTTTAGCAAACTGAAATAAATATGAGTGCGAGAAGAGTAAGAAGAAGATGAGATGGGCAAGGGCATGTATTATTTCTCTTGGATTTATTCCCAGTTCATCAGTTTCATGTCCGGTAAACCTCTGAAACTTGTCTTGGTAAACAGTTATGTCTGCTTGTTGACTCAGTAAACAAAGGACCTATGAAAAGCTCTAGAACAGAAGTAGTTATTTCGGGAGAGGTACCACGAAGTCACCAATTTATTTCTTCATGATCATCCCAATGAGTTGTAGCGGTAATTGTGAAGTAGCTGGAGAGGACATATCACGCAACTTTAGGGTCATCATCTATCGCACAACCACCAGGGTCACATCCATCCATTTCCTTTCAAGTAGCGATTATGATTTTCCCAAACTAAATTTGGAACACATTTCAGCACTAAATGTTTAATTGACCAAATGAAACAATCTTTCAAATCCATAAATCCTAAGCTAAAGCTTATCATAATAGGACAGCAACTTGGTCGTCTAGTGATAACTATATCATATTCGATTTACTTATCATTCTGAACCCAAAGGTACTTCAAAAAAAAAAAAACAAATTTATTGTGGAAAGGGAAATGAAAGCACAGAGTGAAAAGTGAAAAGCGGATGAGGGAAGGGAAGCCATTTTTAAGTTGGAAGGTCGATAGCTATGCAAGAATGAATCAGTTTACCAATATCTCTAAGCCTTTAGCTTAATGTTGACAATATATACCACTATTCGGTTGATTCCCATCAACTAAAGTGGACAGCAGATTACAGGTTACATGTCGTGTCTTTTTATAATAAAATTTATTTGCTACAATAGTCCTCGTCCTTCGATACTTTGAATTTCTCCCCAGTCAATGTTTTTTTTTATAGCTAAGTACTTCCAAATATTCGATAAACATGGGACTGTGAAAATTTTTAATATGTCAACTACTATCGTATATATATGTACTAAAGTTATACGGTGATTCTGCAAACATTCAAATGTAAGTATTTCTAAATTTATGAAAACTTGAATAGTGATAATAGTCACATGCTGGTCACGAGATCGATGAATGATAAGATTCCAGCATTCACACCCCTTCCGTCTTCAAAGTGAGATCCTAGAGAATTAAATGTTAGTCATCTCTTTCTTATAGTTACAGCATGTAAATGGCTGCGCTGAGAAATTTTGTACTTTTAACAAAAAGCACAAAAACACGGAAGCAGACAAAGCAAAACAAAAAAATGTAATCACTTTTTAGCTTCAACCATGATGATGTGGTAACCGAACTGTGTTCTCACTGGTGGGTCAGTATACACAGGCCTATCGACAGTACTGTTCGGAAGAGTAAATGCTGCATCCTGGAATGCACCCACCATTGTTCCACGAATCATCCAACCGAGATCACCCTGAATTAGTATAGACCATTGACATCAAAAAATTAAAAGCAATTGTAAACATTGCAAGTGTTCGACCGTGTGGTATGTTTTTGTCTACTGATAACTGCTTATCAGAGAACAGAGAATACAGATATGAGCTGGAACAATAACTTCTGTTATTGTTACCACCAATACCGTCCAAGTACAGTGGAAATGATGGAAAAAGAAACCAGTGTGTATTCGCATCTCCAAACCCGAAAACTAATATAGAAACGGTAGACGCATTACCCCCAACTTAGCCTTATCTTCACTGTAATTTGCAGCTACTTCGTTGAATTTTGAACCAGATTTCAATTTCTCGATGGCTTCCATTGCTTTTCCCTGCAGTAAGGTTTTCATATATCCACCAAAAAAATACCACAACACATCCATGAAGAAACAGTGATGTAACTGTTTCTTGAGAAGACAGCAAAACCAAAGATTCTCAGAGAGAAAAAAAACCCACCTGTTTTTCGCATAAAATATGTCTGACTTTGACGGCGGCACCACCTTTGGATTCCTTCTTTACCAAACCACCTCCTTTCGAAGTGCCACTTCCAGCAGAGCCCTTGCCACCACCCTTTTGCGACGGCATTTCTAAGCTGGACACAAGTTCTTAAGGAATCATAATAAATATAAGGAACACTTCCTTTTCTTAATGCAACAATACTTCACAAAATTTCGGATAAACCAACTGACCGTAATTTGAACCAAACTGACCTTTTTTATGCCAACAAACGATCAGCTTCTTCTCAAGCTTAAAACTGCTTTCGAAGAAAACATCAGATGTTATAGTTTCGTGCCTACAATGGCCATAACAACGAAAGAGTTGGGTTGGGTCCTATGGAACTCACTTGTTAGTTAGAAATTCGACAAATATTTCAGGGTAATTTCAAAATATTTTTATAAACATGCTTTAAAGATTGGAATAATAACATTCCTATTGAAAGTTCAGTTCTGTACCATTTCAGAAAATAAGATAAATCTGATGGGATTGGTTTTCCAATAACAATTTTAACGGATATCAAGCACCAAGAAGAAATTATTAACATTTGTAGATTAAAAGGAAATTAAAAAAAAGGTGTAGGAAGTCTTTAAAATTTATAATTATCTTTACACCGACTACAGATGTCAGAGAAAAATGAAATATACAATTTACTCAATATTCAGGACGGTTTTAGAAAGCTATTGAGAATTTCACAGAAGTCAAGAAATTTGAAAGAATCCAAAACAAAACATTGCACAATGAAGTATCATCAGCTCATGAAAAAAGGAAATATAAAAGGAGTTATTAGTTTATCATAAAAAACTTGACGCTCCTAACTTTCATGATGCTGCAAATTCGACCACGACAAACTGCTACCACTCATATCAGGCTTATACATTGCGCATATATGCAACAGAAATCCTGTTAAAATCTCCTTGAGTAAGATAACAGATATTCCCGAGTAGGCTTTCAGTAATAAAAGTAGCAAAGTATTTTATTGTTTGATCTTAGAAGCATCCTCATATGGTAAACGTAAAACTCTTCCTTTAGCGAGACTTTCATCAAGGCGCAAGACCACGGTGAACTTCTTTTCTTCAATCGCCTGCAATACAGCTTTCGTCCCACGATACGCTCCGTTAACAACCAACACCTCACGTCCCACTGCTGGTATCACTGTCTCCACATCTTCCTGGCTCACCTTCAGTGAACAATCTAAATCAGCCTGATAAGTCAACTTGTTAAGTTGTTAGAGAAACGAACATATGCGCTTTAGGACACAAGAAATCACCTCCCTGTGCAAAAATCTTCGAAATGTTAATAATTAAATATCAAATAATTAAAGTATCACCAACCTAATTAAAACTTAAAACTGAAATTAAAAAGTAAACTGATTAAGTCACAGCAAACTGGTAATTCATGAAGGATGAAAACTTCAGGCATATCATCTTCAGTTTCAGTAGAAATGTAGATGTAGAAATGCATATACCAGTACAAACTTTCGCATGTAATGTTGAGAATTCTCAGTGAAAACTTGAGAACTGTTATATATTAAACAGCATACATTCTAAAGTTCTCGATTAAAAAAATCCTTCACCATGGATTTCGCAAAAGAGAAAGCTGCAAATGCATAATGGAAGAAACAGACCTACCGTTCACATCCAGAATGGCGGTGAAATCGTCCACTAATTGTTTTACCACACCTTTTGCTTTATAAAAATCATTGCCAAATTTCTTCGTAATAATCTAGAATTCCAAAAACAAGAAAAAATTTATAAGAAAAATATTGTCCAGATTTCCAACAATATTCATCCCACAGCCATGACTTAAATATATCATATTCATACGAAAATGTCTTGAGGAAAAGCTCATCGTATAACCAATATCAAACCACTATCATCTTATGCAATCACTGTTTATGCTATATTGATGAGTATTATTAGACTTCCATTACCATCATTCCACCACCAATTCATGATGTATTGAAGTAGGACTTCAAGCAGATTTTATGATATGCCATTTGTTCAGAAAAAGAAAAAATACTTTTACAACAATCCCTTCATGAAGCCAATTGTCTCGTCTATTCCGCTTTTCTTTACGACGCTCTTCCATTTCCATAATTTCATCCAAGACATTTCTTTTTGACTTCAGACCTTCCTTTCGACTTTTATTTGACCCAACAGTCAAATCATCTAGGAACAATAAAATAAAACAGAAACATGGAACTATCAATTAAAAAACAGACTATAATTATTGAGTAGTATTTCTAGGAAACAAATATTTACATCGACCAGTATCATCGAAACGTCTCCACATAATATAGATCGAGTGTATTACAACCATAACTTACAAAAAGGAGATAAGAAGTACGTCTAGCTGTTGCAAGAGAATTTAATCACATTTAATTTTAATTACAATACTCAATTAATTTAATTACCATGCTTTTTCCGACAGTCATTTTTTATTTCTCTCTTCAAGATTGCTGTGTTGAACAAGTTATCCCTTTCTTGATGCTTTTTAGATTTGTCCAGAAACTCTAGTTCAGGCTTTGTTTCTCTTTTGATTTTGGTATCAAATATAGAAGACGTCGCAAGAACTGACGCACATGGTCTAGCGAGTTCCTATAAACTTATATTAAAATACTGAGTAACTATCTGTTAGCAATCACCCAGAGCCATTACATATTTGACTGGCTATACACTTCAAAAAATATGAAAACTTAAAAGTCACCAAAGTCCGAAAAAAAAAACCATATTAAAAGAAAAAAGTCAATCTTGCAGATATAGTTAGGAATGGCACCTTACAGCAGAAATTTAATAACTATTCACCTCATCAGTTAGCTTCTTTGTCGTCAAAGAAAAAGCAACTTTCTCGTTATCACTGGCACGACGTAACTCTGTGGGATGGTTTTTGCTCATATCTGATGATTGCTGTCGTTTTTCACGAGCTCTTTAAAAAGTGATACACTTTCTTAGTAAAATTAAGAGTTGAAAGCATGCTCTTCCAATTGATAGCTCTCAAATTTAGATTACAGTGAATATGACTTCATTGAGAAATAACAAGAGTCCCAAATCTGTCTCGAAATTTCTGCAAGTGCTACCCAGTAATAGTTAAATACCTCTCTGCTTGCTCTTCCAATAACTGTTGTAACCGTTCTTCATCATCATGTATTGCTTTGACCTTATGCAATGCTTCCTGCTTTCTCAGCTCTTCTTGTTGATCAATCCATGCAATAAACCAACCTAAAAGATCATCCTGCCCATTTTTGAGATCCCAGATGATATTTACGGGAAAGCAATTATTCAAACAACTATAGGACCGAGGCTGTGAAATATCATCTCAAATTCAGTTGCACGACTATTAATACAATTTCTTTTTTGTTTTTCACAGGAAAGGCTGGAAGAATCGTTCAACGAAACATACTTCTTGTTGAAAAAAACAACAATATAAAACAAGTGAAATAAGAACTGAGAAACTCTAGCAAAGCGAGATTTTAGAACTAACTTACAACATACCGCAAACACTGTGTACATAAACAGTACCAAATGCATAAAATAATCAAACACACATAAAAATGAAGCATTAACCTTTTTCTGTCTGATCAACGTGACATTTGCCAGATTTCCCAAGATAAATAACAAAATTAGTTAAAGTATGCCATTTTGTTGAATTCATATGCGTATGCATTTTATCACGAATGTATTCCTGATAAACTTCATTGGCACGAACTCGTTTAGTACCAAAAGTACTTCGTAATACCTGAAATAGATATATCAACGTAAAAGAATCACTTTTTAATAACATTTTTTCCTTCCTATTACACTCTTTCTCACCTTCTGTTGCATAACTACGTCATGCAGGTGTTGTATTCCAGAAACCTGACAATAATTTCAACAAATTAAACTAATTCATCATTACAACACTGATGAAAAAAGAACAGAAATGTTTGACGATTACAATAATTGCTAAGCAGTGTCAAGCACAGCAAACCTCAACTTAAACGAAGAAACAAACTAGACATAGGCTGTTTAATCTAAAGCTCTATTATCCCAGAATCATATATACCGTGTGCAACCTATGATTATATCAAAGAAAAGAGCAAGAAAGAACAAAGAAATGAAAGGATAAATCTCAAAATTTTTCAATAACTCAAAAATTGCACAAAAGTTTGCGCAGCAAGTCAGTAAAGCGCTACCTTCAAAAAGTTATTTTCAAACTCTTCGCTGTATTCTTTCAGATAAGTATTTGGATTTTCGGCAAACAGTAACAATTGCCGCTGATGAGTTTCACTCGTTAAATGACATTTGAAGCCGTTCTGGTCGCGACACTGCTTTTTGCACATCTGGCAAAACCTGAAATATTAAAAAACAGACTAATGAATTAAGGCAATGCAAAATCTATTCTTTTTTAGCTGATACGATAAATTCAATATAATAATACGAGTTCTTGTACCATCTCAGTTTTTGCAAGCCTTTTGATTTACATCGATTGGCAATTTCCTTCGGTGTTCCTTTCTCGTATTTGCCCATTATTTATCCAATAAATGACACACGCACATTCACGTGAATCCCATTAAATCTGAAATAAAGAAATAACATAGGAAACGCCTTCACCACTTCCTCGCAATACGTTTCAGTTTAACTTGCCGCAGCTCTGTTTCGTATGAAAACTCCGAATCCCACAACTATTCGGACAACAGAGGAGTGTTGATGTGTTACGTGGAATTGTTTTGTTTAGGTGAATGTCACGTGTTCTGCCAGCTGATATGTAGCGTTGGTGTTACTGCCAAAACACGACCAGCACCGTTTAAAATCCATCCAACCCTAAAAATTGTTTGCTGGGAAAGGAAAAAAGTGACCAAAAGTGGATTACCAAAATTGCGATTAGCCAATTACGATTACCGTTTTCACCGAAAAAGCGGTGCCAGGCTAAAATATATTCTCTTCTGAATTTCTTGCGCTTAGAACAAAGTTTCCCACCACTGCACGTCCTTTTCCCTCAGAACATCGAGCTGTAAAGCAAAATGCGATCTTCAGTAGTTGCCAGATGAAGGAGGATTCACTAGCTACGGTTGAGGAAACTCAGATCCTTCTCTGTCATTTCTGAATTCAGTACCATGGGTAAAACTATACCATTCCCCTACCGCTCTCCCTGTTTCAACAACCGCGGTGTTGTGATGATCTCTGTGATAAAGGCCATGGACTAAACAGGTGCTGCAGTAACTTGGAGGGTGGTTTCAGTTAAAAGTTTGAACTTATGTCGTTGGTTTGGAATACCTGAAGATAAGGTAATAGAATTGATTTCAACTGATGATAACTAAATTTCTCGTATCAAGAAATTTTAATTATTTCAGTTGTCATGCGTCAAACTCCAACTTTATGATTCGAAAATTCCGATCATTCGAGTCTTACTATTCTCATTGGAATCCCGTTATAGTTGCAGGAAAGAAATTCGTTTGAGTTTCTTGAATAAATTTTAGAAAATGGAAAGCAATTCTGTTTGCGAATACGTTTGATACATATGCAAGGGGACGCATTTTTTCTCTCAATTATAAGCAGTGAACGAAATGTTTTTAGCCGTAAAATGAATAAATATTATAAAAAGGAGAATCATTCCAATCATTATTTGTCAAATTCACTGAAATCTTAAATTGAAAGCAGTTCGATCGAATTTTTAAAGTCGATAAAAAATAGCATTCATATGCAACCATTATTGTTTTGACAAATATCTTTATTGCTGCTGAAAGTGCAAGGGAAGGTTATTGATTCATCTAAAGTGATCATCAACTCACCTGTCGATATTTTCCCGAAGCTTCGTCTTCTCATAATGTGTCCACTCTCTCCCCGCAAAGTCATTTCCATCTTCCTTCCTTGTCATCTCGCGTTCATTACTATTATGATTCTCGCGCTGAAGTTAAAAGTTGATTGCTGCAGCATTCATATTTTGTTGATAAGAATTTTGGTCTTCAATTATTGCATTTTATTGTTAGAACAGAAAAGAAGTGGGCAAATTAGTCAGTGTCAACATCTTAATGGAATTTTGTCGGGAAACTTTGTCACTGATAACAAACAGAGATCGTTATGTTGTGAAGAAGAGTCTGAGAGTGGTGGACTGGAAGAGCCAAGTTAAAAGGAACATTTGAAGAGAGTCTTAACATGCAGTGAGTCATGCAATCAGTTTTGGTTGATTCAATTCTGATTCAATTGATCAGGTACTAATGATTATGTAGAAGAAAATATCTTCTGCATGCAATAACTGCTCATCTCATGTGGTGTTGACTTTAATTGCTGCGGTTATAATCACAATAATTATAACAATTGAATAATTTTTTCTATTAAAATTCAGTCTGAGTGATATCAGTGTGAAATATCGAAGAGAAAAGTATATTTTCCAATATTGGTACGTTTGTATTTTAGAACTAAAAAAAAGACTTCAGTTTTTTCCACCCCACATTTTTTGAAAATCTATAATTCTCATGAGCAAAATTTGATGAATCAAGTTGCTATAAGGAATGGAAATAAAATTTAACTATTAATTTTCAGGAGAAAGTTCCCTTTAGCAATTAATCTGTGAACTTTATAACAGCAATTTTTCACCAACTCAATAATTGCATGTCATTTTTTGATTATTTTTGCGGGTAGATTTCGACGTTTTATTGATTACTTCAGTAATAATTATTTACGTAATATTCAGAACTGGATATCATCCTCCGAAGCAATTACAAAAACTGAATTACTTCTTTTCTTACTCTCATCGCTACAATGCATGCCAGAAGCCCGGCTGGCATCAACCATGCTAGAATGGCATGTAGCTCCGGAATATGAGCACCCATATCTGATGATATTCTTGCCACTGTTCATTTTACTTCTCTTTACACTGCTAACTTACATCCTACACCCACAAACGATGACTGGGTACTGAGTCTGAACTCTAGTCGGGTCTTTCATTCTCAGATTCCTACGTTAGCTTTCCGGTCTCTGTCCGGACTTTATTAAATTCCTACACCATTCACATTTTACGTCCCAACCACTTACTATGATCGTCGTTTCTGTTTTATAATCAGACAAAGCTAATGTAATCTTCCCAATTTTGGAGGAGTCTGAGGTGTTAAGAGAACTACAATTTGGATTTACTATCACGTGTTTATCATCGAAGTGTGTCGATAAGTCGCAGCGACATCAAACAGTTTATCAACTCTAACCGTTGGTTTCAACTTTCTGTGAAAGAAAGGGAAAGGCCCCCAGTCATTTTCAAAGGTCACTCTAAAAATAGAAAGGAGAGAAAAGAGGATTTAATGATAGAGAAGAGCTGGAGGATTTTAGAGAGATTAATGAGGTCATGGCTGTTGAGAAGATCGAGAAAAGGAAGAAGGAGAGAAACGAAAGGTCAGAAAATACGATCACATAGTCTTTGCGGTAAAATGCCGCAGGTAGTTTCGTCCTTGTCGCATCTCACTCGGCTTCTCTTCTCGTTTGCTCTTTATCATCGTCATTCAACTCAGCGTCTTTTCAATGCTCTTGAAAGTTTGCTTCCAGTTGTCCTAATTTGTCACCTCTTCTCATTTTTTTTTTCATTTAAATTCCTTGTACATGAATAATGTGCAATTAACCATTGAGAATAACCTTTGGAATAATTTTCAAGTTGTTTTAAATGCATCATTTCAAGGGACATTTAACTCATACTACACAGGGAGGACAAATCAAGGGAACCTGCTATTTTCACCTCACTTTCACTTAATTGTGAATTAATTTCCTCTGCAGTTTGTTGCCCCAAAATTTTCTCCAAGTTTAAGGATAAGCGGAGTTGTGAGACCAAATGAATTTGAATTTTACTATTTATTACCTTATCTTCGTTACCTTCGTTAGTAATACTGCAGAAGTCTATCTCAGCGTCGACCGAATTTCGAAGTTTCATTTAATTTTCAGACTGATCTGTACGTAGTATCCATCTGATATTTGAAGTGAATTTAAGAAAAGTAGTACTTACGTTGAGAAATCCTCGTTTTTATCTTCCCTTCTTCACTTTGATACTCATTGAATCAGATTGAACTTTTAAGTTTTAATATTAATTCGTACTTAGTATCCAGCTGTTTATAACCTGAAACTAACAAAGTATGGAAGAAAGTACTGGGAGGAGAAATACGAGAGAATTCCAGTTTTTCATGTAATTCTTAAAAATTAAAATTCGCAAACTTTGTGGTTCCTGTTCTTTTCCATTTTTACGCTCTGCTCATGCATCATTAAAATTAGAATTGTAGCGCTGAGATTGGATTCTGATCTGGTACTGCTCCGTTTTTAGTGAGCGTGCTTCCTGATTTGTATTCAAGAACAAGCGTTTTGCCGAATGCCAGCAATAACGACCAACTATCGAACTACTGGGAAGTAAGGATGCCAGTCATACATGACATACATGATCGAGCGTCACCTGAAACTTCTGGAAATGACCCCTGGATAGTCGTCCTAAATGCATTAAGAGAGGTTGCTTATAATGCTTACCGGACGACAGCCAGATTCATCGTTCTGTGAATAATAATCGTTCGATATTGCACTCATTATTTATTGATTGGCAGACAGAATAAATTGCATACGATTTCAGGGCAAAAAAGTTGAGAAATTTTAATGAAATTTAATTCGTCTATTTGAAGGCATCTTTATGAACAGTGCTATGACCCAAAGACAAGCCAGTGAAGTTCTTTCCGGCCGTTAAGTCCTAGAAGCTCAGTTCTCCTTCTACTTATACTAAACTTTTATTCAGATTAACAGCTAGGACCACGTCTTAAATATCCCATTTCCTTCCACGCAACTATTCGATCCTTCTTGTGTTATTTCCGAGCGTCTAAGCCATACATTTCTTTCAAAATTATAGAGTATGCGTGGATATGGTGAGACTTTCTTCTGTTTCCTCATTTTAACCGTAAATGTTTATGCCATAAATTTTCTAATTTTCAATAAAATATTAATGAATAAATAAGCGGAATGGTTGCAACATTGCGATTTACCGAAGTTCTCAGATGTTTGAGTTTTTTGATCACTGTAATAAAGAGCCGGAAAAAGACGAAACTCTCGGGCTCATTCTCTCGATTGCCTCTTTGCATGGACATACGACAATTAATCGCATCATTGTAGGCGCCGTATTATCAATTGTCAACAAGCAAATGCACAATTTTGTTTTAGTCATCACATTGAACCTTTTGGATGGATGATTCTTTTCGATTGTTAGAATAAGGTTGAACGAGAACGACGGTGCAGAATGAAATACGCTTAAGCGATATACGTGGGTCTATCTGGATGGGTAGATTACCCGATCACCTAGTGGAATAAAATGGTAGTCTAATGTATTTCTTACTTTCCTTCATCATCTTTTTGGCTATTTATGCAAAATATCACTTCCAAATATATTTTGCAGTTTTCATTTTTCTATTACTTTTTTTGGAGGAAATCAAATTAAGGGAAATGAGTTGTTCTTTCTGTTTGCCGACCCATAATTATTCATTTCACCCCGCGACATTTCAGAATTAAAGACTAGAGGAAAGCTTTTTAGATATATTACTTTATTGATAAGATCGTCAGAATAGGATCCCAGAATAAAGAGTTAGGAGTATAGTATGGACTGAATGAAGTTTGTAGATGGGATCTTAATTTGGAAATTAGTTTCACGATCGCAACACCGATGCAGTTAGAGAGTAAAATAGTGTCCTTTGTCCCCTCACTTTCCTCTCTAGTGAATTTTATTAGCGTCTTCTGAAAGCACTGATCACAATGTCCAATAAGGTCTGTTCTTTCTCGTTGAGTCATACCTGGTAATTATTATTGAAAAAGAAATTGTCCTTTACTCCAAATTTCTCGAGAGCCGTAATTTGCAGTTTATACATAAATTTTATGCATAAACTGCAAATTGCGTGCATAATGCATAAATTTAAACTTTTCAGAAAAAATCCCTAACTTTATGACTTTGTGAATCGATCACTTCTTTGCTACACACACGTGATTAAAGGTTTTTTTCAATTTAATAGGAATGGTGAAGGATTTATACTGCCGAATTTTTCAAAAAATCAATTTCAATTTAATAGGAATGGTGAAGGAGTCATACTGCTGAATTTTTATTTTAGGTATTAATCCTGGAATCTGCGCCAAGTTACCAGACATTTTCAAGCAATTTAGAAAAATTGCCAGAAACTCTGTCTTTATTTTCTTTCTTTTCTTCATGTTGTCTCTTATTTTTTTTAACTGCATATTACGATCGAAATTATAAGACCAATTCATTGCATTGTCTCAGTTTATTGACCAAAAATTCCAAACAACTAATTTAAATTTCCTTACCGTTAGCAAGAGAGAAAGTATCTATTTTAATCAAATACATTCATTAATTTGAAAAATTTCTTCCTCGGCTAACTCGGATCCAACCACATATCGAAGTAACAAATTGGAGTTTTATTTATTTAATATAGACTGTATTAAATGGAATAAGTAAGATTGCAAAAATTTTTTTTGCAAGTCTTATTTGAAAAAGCAACGAGACTTTGAAGTTATTGGCTGTAAGCGAGGTGAGATTGGAAAAGGAAGGAAGAAAGTGGAAGAAAAATGAAATTAAAGGATTTTGTGGCAATAAAACAGGATTGAAATGCAAAATCAAACTGGCAGAGAACAATACAGTAAGTTCAGTATCTTCCGTAAGACAAATAATTATATCTGGCGAACAAAGCAAGGAAGAAAAAAACTTTCTGGTATTAAATATATTTTAAAATTAATTTGATACTTGCGACAACTTTTTCTATCTCGCTGTGTTGGGATTCAAACCAGACTTAAGTTAATACAGCAGTTGAAGCTAATTTTTCTCTTTTATACATATTTTATATTTTTTACTTATTCTTACGTATTCCAATTAATCTTAAAGAAATGAGTTCAGAAACCAAAAAGAATTGAATATCGTTAACTCGCATTCTGTTTAGCATAGAACTATATGGAGGAGAATCAATTGTCGGATAATGCCATGAAATTAAAGGACTCAACGATAAAATAGATTCAGAAGAATGAGAATGGAAACTGCTTTCAATATTAAATTTGTTGAATTTCTTACAAATCATTAAATTAAAGTAGTATCTACCTCAGGAAAAAGAAGTTAGTCAGGCTGGCCAATACATACTCTCTTCTTTTCTGTTCGTGCGTCTGCTAGGCAATGAACAGTCCTTTGCCTTTTTCCAAAAAACTTAATTTGAAAATTATTTCAATTGTTCTACAAATTATTTTGGAATTATAATTCTAGCTGCCAGCTTTGCTGGGATTCTATTTGTTATAGAATTTTAAAAAATCCATTGAAAATGAATGGACTTAAAATTCCTTTTTAAATTATTTACCGACCTGTCAGCCATTATCGTTGGATGAAGAATGTAGTATAAGAGAGGAAAGTGCTGAAAATTCGTTTCACACTTCAATTTTCATTAGTGTACGCCGTGGAATATGCTTTTTCTTTCGTTCAACGATGAAATAAAACTGAAATGCTTCTTAGGTAGGAAACTATTTGTAAAGCTTTCACCTCCGAAATATTCATTAGACAGGTAGGGAAAACACAACAGAAACAGGTAGCACGGTTACTCCTCTAATCTGATCCAGCCTTAGGCATTTTGAACCGACCAACTTCGTTCCATCGAGCATTCCAAACTTGTTCCACTGCAACTGGCACATCCGCTTGTCACCGATAAACCGTCCTAATCGTTCTAACCATTCTTCCTGGCTCTCAACTGGACAGCATTGCAATGATTGCTTAAGTGTTAGTAATAAATTTTACTAGAAATTGATAATAGAAAAAAACTGACAGTAAAATTTTCGGTAATAGTCAATAGTACTCGGAAAGGTGACATTCTTTTCCTTTTGCACTTAGCATTTGCTAATTCTTAACTGTGTTTCTTTAATCTTAATTATCCGGAATAGCTGTTCTGTACAAATCGTCTCCTCCGTTCCTCTTTAAGTGTCACTTAGTACTTCAACCATAGATCAGTCTTTGTTAACACTTTTTTTTTGAAATATTGCAAATGTTTACGCTAGTTTTACTGTTGTTTGCCAGTTTAATTATTTTTTTGTTACATTTTCTTGAAGTTTTGTTAATCTCGAGGAAAGGGGGCCCTAAATAAGCCTTCTGGAGGCGGAAACTTCGCTGTTTCTGGACCAATTTTTGGCTTATCGCTTTGCACCTAAATACACAATGCATTGAAGCATTGAATTATTTGTTCAGTACTCGTCTACCACAAATCCAGAAACATTGGCAAAATGTTAGCAGATTTTTTGGGATATATGTAAACATTTACTAAACTGAGAAAAAAATTTTCCAATTTCAAATTAAAAAAAGCTGAGTTCTCCGATAAATTTACTTACATCCTTTGTTTTACTTTTTTGTTGAGTATAAAAACTTTTTCTCTATACGAAAGGAGCACGGAATATATTTCTAGCAGTTTTAAGATTTCGAGAGAATACCCTGTAGACGACTGCTCTAAAATTTAGAATTATTAGATTGTATCAAAAAAGCATTTGACGGAACAAGTATTAGCAACTGATATGACAAATAGTTCACACATTTTGTTCCAATCAGGAAGTACGTTAACTAAAGTGAATTTATCTCTGTTTTAGTCTTTCCACGTAACTCATCATTACTTTTCACGCATAAAGAAGTGTTCGCGTTTTAAAATCCTCAATTATTATTTACTTTATATTTCAATTAACATCAAAAATATATCCGAAATAATCATTTGAGACATATTTCAACGTTCCTGACATCCATGTTTGTTTATCGCTTCTAAAAATGACACTCACTAGGAATTTCACCTTTGGAAAAATTCATCTTCACCTGTGAAAGGCTTCCCCTCATCAACGATGAATGACTGCTTGACTGATGAAGTCCTACCGGAAGGCAAATAACCATGTGCAAATATATATATTAAGGAGGTTGTGAAGAAGTATTGACAATGCAGATTTCGATATATTTGGAATGAAAAGTTGATATCAAAATTTTCAATTTGTCGAAAATTTGATTCATTTTCAGTTCCGTTGCTAAATTACATTGTTGAATATGTATGTTATAGGTGTGAGTTTTGCAAGTATCAATCCCTCAGTTAGTTCCATTTACGCCAGTTGAGTTTTATCACTTTGTGTCACAAATGATTTGCCGCTGTCATCTCCTTTCATTTCTTCTCTCACTCTCGCTCTCCTATGCAAATACCGCCCGCTAATCAAACACTACGAGCTTGCATATGTGAACATATGTAGTTCGTACACATTTTCATTTGTAAATTGCACAAACGGATTAATTGGATTGAAAAAGTTTAGTTAAGATATCGTGTCACTTCATACATTCTTTTGTCGTCTCTTCACCGATCCTTCATTCTCTCCCTCTTTCCATCATTTCTTCCTTCCTTTCTCTTTCACTATAAGTCATTTATGCTAATTGTGCCCTTGTCAAAAAGTTTCGAAATAATGAATTGCTTATTTGGCTCCCTATTGAGCCTATTCAAACGATTTCGACCATTGACAGCTGAAACAATACCGCTTCCAATGATCTGTCAACCATACACTTTCTCGTTGTAGGCATTTCACCAATTTGCAATAGTCATATTGTGACGATCCTTATTTGTTCGGTTTTTGCTTCACCAATTTACTGGAACGGTAAAATAAGTATAAGAAGAAGTAATTATAAATAAGAAGACAAAGCCAAGCTTTGGTGGTACTATTTTTCCGGTTTTCCAGTGGGAAATAATTGTTCATCGGTGGTACCACCGAATAATGGCCTAGTTGGCGACATTACGACTTGTTTTACATTTCATTGCATCAGTGTGATAAAGGCATTTCAAAGCTTTTTCTTGCGAATTAGTTGTGCTTGACTCTCCGTCAGTGTTTCTGCTTCCTTTCACCTTTTTTCAAATTAGAATTGGGAGCATCCCATTGTCATTCCACAGTTGAACTATTAGCCAACTATTAAGAAAGATTATGGAAAAGTTCAACTCTAATGATCTCTTGTCGCTTTCGTTTCGTCCTGGCCAGCCTCTCTGTCTACCTTTCCTGCTTGCTTAAATGTCCACATTAGCAGTGTGAAGTGACGTGCATCATCTACATCTTCCCTATTAAGTGTTTACCTTGAAGAATTAGAAATTTGGAAAAAGAGAATTACTCATTTGCTACCTTTTCTATTTCGATAAAATTGATGACATATTATTTACATTTGGAATGAACGAATGATTTACAATTAGAGATTAAAATATTCCATCCATTTATCCTTCTATAACGACCTTTTTCTTTGATTGTACTGCGACCGACCTCCATTTCTTTTTACCACTTCTTTCTCATCGGGTCACCATCCATTATTACTGCATTTCAATAATTTATTTAAATTTTGAACTGAATTACTATAATATGCGAACATTTTGACTGGTAAATGAAATATGGGTAGATTGGCTGGTTACGGCAAAAATAGCATCAGAGCCTTCTTTTAATTGCCATCCTTTTGAAAAATTAACTTTTGGGGAAATCAGTTCTGCTGATCCATTTACATTCCTTCATCCTTCGTGTATTTTTTTATCTACTTCCGATGGAATTATTTGGAGGATCAAATCATATCGAATTAATGAAAAGGTCACCACACGGAACTTAATCTGCCATTATCACCAAAATTAAAATTGATTTAAAATCAAATCGTTTTTATACCTTATCTTCAACAAGAGAATGACAGTGTTCACAGATATTTTAGCATAAAAATTAAGTGTCAAATGAGATGATATTAGCAGAAATGACTCACTCCTCAAATGAATCCTCATTTCGATAGCTGGCGACCAAGCCTCAAGAGAACAATTTCCCTTCATTTGTGGCGCGTTGTGACACTACATTTGATCTCATTGTTCATGCTTCACACATGAACTTCTCCGGACGGAAGAAGATGGAGTGCGGTCCATGACCTGCGCTAATAGACCAATTGTCGGCCTAGTTGCAGCTGGTAGTAATTTTGGAAAAGAATTTTTCAGACTAAAGCTTTAATTTATCTGTTGTCATAGCTTGAAGGGACTTTGCAATAAAATTAAGGATTGGAAAGTAGAGAAAGAAATAGTCATCTAGCTGGCTGGTACAGTGGATCAAATTAAAAAGGGTCAAGAATGCAGAAGTTCCTACATTCAACTAATATCTAGAACTGGAGATATGTGGAATGAAGATTTTTTAAAGTAATTGTTCTAGAAATTCAAATCAAAATATCAGTCACCTCATCTTTAATCATTTGAGATTATGGCTTTCATCGTGGAAACAATTAGGGTAGCAAAATTTACTATAAAAGGAACAATTCGAGGAACGGAATTGGCGGAATCATTTAATCCAGTATTCAATGCATTGGACATCTTACAAAGAAGAATTTTAACGTATCTTCTTGAAGTTAATCCTGAAATTGATACAATAATAGTAACTGTGTAGCATTAATAAAACTGCGTTAGATATTCTTAAATGGTGTTGAGAGGAGTATATTATTTGTTTATAAATAATTGCATGTAACGGCTTATTTCAATTTAATTTATTCTTATCAAATCAATTGAACTTCTTTTCGGTCTGATTCAAGTTTGCATTTTATCTTTTTCAATTAATTCAATTCAAGCAAGTCCAGTTCAGTCCAAATCAATTCCTCTTCCTTCCATCAATTTGTAATGGATTTGAATTTTGAAGAATGTCTTTCAATTCAGCTTTCACGCCGCCGTTACTCATTTTTTGTTCATTTTTATTACTCCCTTAAATCCATCGGTCTTGCAACTAAGCTTTTCTTTGCTTTCACTTTCATTTCGTTCTACTCTTATTTTACTTTTCCCGCAATTCATTCAAAATTTATAGCATATGAAAAGCTCCAAATTGATTGGCTATCAGTTTTCTGTTTTGCTTCTATCTTTAACAGTCATCTTTCTTGCTTTTTCCTCATACAAACAAATTATTTGCTGATGATCACCTCCTAAATAAATAAACAATTCGAGAACTCAGTTAAAATTTGAGAATTATATGCACTTCAAATCCAAACAGGTATTTACTGAACAAGTGAATACCGATTAAGATTTCGGGAAACGATTTATCTTGGCAGACGAATTACTTTAAGAGAATTGATCTCCTCTCTCCTATCAGTCCGATTTTCAGAGATTACTTTTCTTCCCTTTGTTTGCTTCCACCAAATTATGTTGTTCATATTATGTTCAATCCTGATTTCTGTTCATATTTTTAGTTTTTGAGAATCATAAAGTTGTACCATGTACTTTTAGTCTCAAATACTAATCATCCGGAATTGAGGGAAGACAGGAGACGTCATAGGAAGAACCTGAAAAGAAAATGATAATTCACTACCAGAATCCTAGAAGCAATCACGGATGGCACAAGAATTTCTGTGCAACACTTACGGCCGAGAGTTCTTTCATCATTTAGCCTTATCTCTCTGTGCATTCCTTATCACTACCTCATAGTCACTGCCAATGAGATTGTCGACCATTTCGCAAATTGACTCTCATTAATGTTTAATGCTTCAACGGAAAAGTAAAGTTGCAAAAGTGTCAACAAAGCAACTTGCGGAAGTTTGCGCCTAAATGTTCAAAATAAGAATGTGGAAGG
The DNA here is from genome assembly GCA_005281725.1 of Wuchereria bancrofti. Classification (NCBI taxonomy): domain Eukaryota; kingdom Metazoa; phylum Nematoda; class Chromadorea; order Rhabditida; family Onchocercidae; genus Wuchereria; species Wuchereria bancrofti. Next base: position 11,686,343 of record SSBO01000012.1, on the reverse strand, counting down.
AGTGGGCACTCAATTTTCTATTTCAAGACAGCAGTATCTTTCTATTTTATTCACAATGTGTTCTGGTGGTATTGATGGCTGGTATTATATCGTGGTGCAGAAGGTGACATGTCCCATACATGTTTTTTCCGCTCCTTCCGGTTTCTTCGGTCACTGCATACTTGTCTAATGGAAACTTCAGGTTTGGATTGGAGTAGCATAGCATATCTTCAAAGATGCATACCCCTTGTAGCACTATCCTCGTTTCAAGCTTATCTTTATCTAGAATGTTTTTTTATTATTATTATTATTGTTGTTAATTATTATTAATTATTGTTATTACTTTCCATAAATTCTGATGCTATGAGTTAATGGAGTTAAATAGTAAGGAGTTTTTTAAATAATAAATAAGGATGATAAAGGAGTTCAGATCGTGAAATTGTAGTATTATCTTGTAGCCATGAAAATAATCAAAATCGGAATGACCAATTGAAATGACTTAGGACGGCGATTCAACCAATAATAGCTAGTTTGAAAGAGCGCAGCCAATATGTTTGATTCTATTTCTCTTCGATAAATTGTTGGCACAGGGTAAGGCTGTCAAAGTTCTTTCTTTCAGTGCTCCGAGTAATGACAACAAAGAAATAGCAATAATTAATCCAGATGTGTTGAAATTGTGAATTGATTGGATAAGTGTCGGCTTCCGATCACTTCTTCGTTTTATTATCGCAATTGTACATCTCACATTGCAATTGAACATTTATTCATTGGTGACAGAAAATCTAAGATTTGCTTCTCTAATGTCTTTTGTCTTCAGTTATTGGTTCTACAGTTGTTCCTTTATTGGAAGTTTGATGCCATTCAAGCAAAGTGGTTTCATGTCAGAAATGCAACCGGAAATGTGTTTCCGGAAGTAATTTCACATGATCATTCTGTTATGTTTATTCGTCCACAATGCCAACTCATTTGGTTTATTTCATCTAACAAGTGATTTGACAACAATGCTTGAAGTTTCTTCTTAAAACTAATAATTAGAAAATGGAAGCAATCAGATTTGTGGGCACTTTTTGTAAAATCAAAGCTCGAATCGATAACTTTGTTCTCGTATATAATTTAAATACTTTTACAAACATAAAGGCTTTTCGTCCTTTCTGCCAACTGATACTTTGGCTTCTATAAGACATACTTTATAATCTGCACTGAGTGAATCTCATTTATCTCGATTAAATCAGATCAGCGCTTAAATTAATTAGTCATTGTCATGAAAGGTGAATTAGTTTGTATATGTGCTTGAATTTGGATCATTTGCATTCTTTTCAGATTGGGTTAACTAATGAAAGTTCAGAATATGCTGTCATTAAATGTATTAGACAAACAAAAAAATCGAGAAAAGGTTGCTAAAAGAATTCAAAAATGATTTCCAAATCAGAATTCTTCTGCTGTTTCCGAGATTCTATGATATGAAATCTATGCAATCTCTCTGCATAATTCCTGCACCTTATCATCTGTATAATTCCTGCACCTTGTCACAATATTCTTGAAAAAATCCGTTCCGATACTATTAATTCTCGAATATTTACTCCTTAAACAAGCATACAAAAAAGAAAAGCGGACAGAATTTTAAAATACATAAATTTCAGAACTTTATTTGGTAACATGGCTTATATTTGTGAACGGCGGTTAGTGAATTAAAATGATTCGTCTTTGAAATAGTTTCGAAAGGATGATAGAAAAGTGTTAGCAAAGATTGATATTCAAGTAATGAACCTCAAGCATTGTAAACAGGCAGTTGTACCACTTCTAATGTTCCTTCGCTCTATACTTCTTCCTCATTTCCATTTCCATTAAAGTTTTCATTTAATTGTGTCATTAATAAATTACTCAACTGTATCAGTAATGGCCAAACTAAATGATGATTCCACCAAAGTTCATTTCCACTCCTCTGACCCCTTATATCAGGATAGTATGGGAAATATTTTCACAAACTTTTGATATGTCTGTTGATTCTGTTTGCTTCTTCTAGCTCATGTTACTAACAAAGGCATAGGATTCTTATCTTAGAATCCAATTCTGGAAATCCAAACCAACAGATGCAGAAACTTTTAACATTAATGTAATCATTTGTCGTCCTGACGGAACGTACGTCACGATCACAATAAAAGCGATTTGCCTCTGAAATCGTAAAATATCTTCATTTTTAAATTCCGTTCCTCTAACAAAAGCAGATATATGTAGTGAAGTTATGTGTATGTGTAACGCTTGTTTATGTGTGAATATTTTTCCTGAGAGACTGGTCTTGACTGGATTTGGTAGTATTAACCGGACTAGTAGAATTTAGCATAAGCAAAAGGACATATTATAGCTATTGTTGGGAGCAAATTTAATATGTCCTTTACTTATACTAACTTTCTACTTCCTATATCCTTTCCCCATATTTATTATAAGTTTTGTAAGGTTTCAAGTTGTGATAAAATTTTTAATTGCTAAGGCACTCTTTTGATGACTGCAGAGAATATTAATTAGTTAATTAATTCTTATTTGTCTAGAAATGATGCATACCATTTCAATCGTTTTAAAAACCCATAAAATATAAATATACTTATTCACACAGATTTAAACAATATTTTAGACAGTATGCAAAATCCCACAGCAATAATGATGAAAGTACCGCCAATTCCATTATCAAAACCAAGGATGAATCAGTTGCAATATCGACACGGTCAGCTTTCAAGAAGCATTGTTGGTAATGTTGAACTTCAGAACTTACCCTAAATTGTCACTTATTTATTTATTGCTATTGCTAACAAACATTCCTCCTGTGTCAGCTAATGATCACCTGGAAGTCGTAGGAGATCCATTTTAGACTGAGAAATAGTGTAGAAATATGAACTGGAAGAAAAGATGGCACTCAATTTGATAGCTATGAAAATGCTTTTAGTTAGTTAAATATCATAACAAAATGAAGCTGATAGTGCTGACCCGGAAAACAAGATTGCTCCATTTGCTACGGCTTCAATTTAGCCTGCTATGGATTAATAGAAATGACACTTCTAAAAGACAAAAGAGTAAGACAAAGAATGACATGCAGCATCAGGAAATGGTATCAGGAATTAGGATATGAACAGTAGAAACGGAACGGTGTGAGGGATGTTTCATCTCTTAGGCTTCTTTTCATTCAGTCTCCTTTTCCAGTCGTATCCGTTCCGTTCCTTCAATTCCATCATTCTGTCTCTCTCTTCCTCTTCTTTTCCCTCTATCCTACTTTCCTTCCCACTACATTCTGCTTCGTCTTTCCATAGTTGAGAAATACTTGTCGAGTAATTAATTGCAACAAATTTAAGAATGAATTTGTTAAAATGTTTATTTCCGAAAGCAATTCAAATTCAGTGTCATTTTGAACGGTTAAATGCATTTAAAATGTGCGACAATTTCTTGATTGAATGAATCATCTATGATCATTGAATCTTTACCGCATTGATTTCCTGAATAGAAAAGAGATGGCATTGCGGTTACTGAAACGTAAATTAGATGAATAGTTAATTAAGATGGCCTAGACTTGCATTCGGTTCACTCAGGAAAAGTTCAGCTGTAACAAAAAGCAGAAAAACTGTTTGCATCTTGCGATGGGATACTGATTCACAGTCATTAATGTAGTAAAACTGCAATACAAATTAACATCACCGTAAATAAACATAAATTACTTTTGGCAAAATGATTTATAGGTGGTGGCCAATTACCTCCGCAGCCAGGAGATAGTGACACGGATTCAGGCATATGCGCTGACTCGGACAATCAATTATCACCACGGCATATCAATTCAGGGTTTTTTGATAATAAATCGAAAAAGCTACAACGTAAATTTGATATGCCTGTGTACCGCGAGCATTTAACACCAAAAACTGCATGGTATGATCTACTTGTGCGCAAATGTGTGAAGTTGTGACTGTATCTACTTGCTAAATCATTTGGCTCATGAAATTTATTACTCCATTAGACTCTCGAGAAGTCATTATTTTACAGGGAAATAACCGCTTATGACTAATTTTTATAAACTTCCGAATGAGAAAACTTTCATTGTTTGACGTGTGGAAGGTTTTAAAGTATTGGAAGGAAAAGCAACAAATGAATAATGTAATGAAAACAAAGATATTGGAGATGAAAGGAAGGAATTATTGTTAGAATTAAATCAAATAATAAAGCTTAATAGACTAAAGAAGTGGTCGGGAGAAATATCCCTTTACCAAAGTAATTTCTCAGTGAGACTGCTACTTCCGGTCACCATTACTAGTTGCTGCGTGCTTTCTTCCTTTCATCTTTTTGCCGATTCTAACAAATTCCATCATTACAATATCCTTTCTTGTTTATTTCAAAAGAACACTGTGCATTCTCTTTGCTACTCTCGAAAAAAGTTGCTATTAAAATGGCTTCTGAAAGAATACCGGGCGATCGGTTAATTTTGTTGCCCTGTTGGTATTGCGTTGACAGATGAGGAAATCATTATTTCTCATTCCTCCTTGTCATCAATGCTACTACTAGTTGGACAATTTTGTTTGTAGCTGGACAAGGACATATGATAGTGTCATTGATACTATCACTACTACTTACATTTCTCATAACAAATTCAGGTAGTTTCAACTCTCACTCTCGTAGATTTGTGCAAGCAGTATTTGTAGGAGAAAGGAACATGTGTTTTGGCATATATCGGAATGAAAGAAAAAATTAATTAAGTCTAATTGTTTTTAGGGGAGTGCACACAAATTTATCTGAGCTCCCGTACCAAAAATGTTTACCGGAAAGACTGCAAACGAACCGATATAATAGCCAAACATCAAGGAACGGAAAACAGCACCGAGTTCGATTTGCAGACCAGGTACCTGCAGGCTTCAACTATTCTTTGTTCCGATTCAAATTTAGCTATTACAAAAATTGCGGAGTGGTTGTCTCAACTCGAAATATAGAGAAAATAAATTTCACAGAAGACTTCCTAACAAAGTTGCGCCATTAGGTCGAGATATATATAGCCGAGATATGACTCAGAAGTATAGAAATGGGGAAGGATTTGTTTCAAAGATTAAAGAGCGAATGAGGAACAAAACTTGAAGATGAAGAGAGACAGATAACTAGCACTGTCCATGCTGTATGTAACTATGTTCCGGACCAAAGTTTCGAGATTTCAGTCCCTTCATGTCCTTAATCCAAATTCATGCTCAGGAATTGAAGCGATTTGTTTACTAATTCTCTTCATTATAATTATTACTGGAAGGTGTTATCAATGGATGGTAGTTCCTTGTCCTCTTCATCCGGCTTCAATAATACCGACCTGGTAGCTGTTAATAGTTGCGATAGTTGTTCTGGCTGCTTTCTTCATCATTCGACCATGGGGACAGCGACACTGACATCACTGGTGTCTGCGAATAATTCTGATCAGGTACTACCGGCAGTCGTTAGAAGCAGCAACAGTGGTACCATCAATAAGCTTTCAGGCCAACACCATACCATCGACTACCACTTCAACTTTGGTATTCATTTGAAGTAGTAAAATTTGTTAAATAATATGAATGCTTGGATTCAAATTTTTCGATCCGAAATCGAATCAAATCTTTCTCACTTTTATCAAATTAAGTAGCTCTTTGTTTTTTTATGTCAGGGACAGAAACAAATAAATGCACTAAACTAAATCCGCAAATAGAATCCGAATTCAGTCACTTTCGAACTGGGAGAAATTTACCGGAAATAATTGTTGATATCTAACATAAGTGCCACATTGTCTGGATATTCGATCCCTATTTTAATTATGTATAGTGCAACACATAGCAAATTGTGGAAAGAACTAATAATATAAACCATTTAATTTATTCATTTACCAATTAGACAAAATCAAAATTAAATTGACTTGAACGAAATCCTCTGATGTCAATCTGTTCCTGTGACACAGTAATTTTGATCCCTTATGCGTTTCAAACGATTTTAAAAGGAGACAGCACTCGATTCATTTTAGTAATTTCAGTACTTGAGCAACGCAAAATGTCACATGACTAGTGTGCGGTACCATCCAATATGTTGCAGGTTATAGTAGCCACCCGCAGTCGAGTTATGACGAGGACGATCGAACTTTGCCAGGCTATTCTGCGCCCATGACAAGACTTATACGTAACGATGACCAATGCATCACTCATCCAAACGTATCGTTTTGAATCATCTTGTCCTAAAATACTTCTTAATGAAAGTAGTTTTTTAAAACTACTTCTTACAGCAACATTTCCTTTTGAAATCGTTGCTTGTTGTGAACAGATAATTTAATAAGGAAACATGTGACATGTCAACCCTGAATAGTTAAACCAATCAGCTGCGACATTTTGCGCAAAGTTATAGGAAATATGGAAATATGTCTATTCTCATGCGCATATAGCCATGAGTTCTTCTCTTGCAACATTTGCATTAACTGAGTTGATATCTCCAATGTAAGTGACACCGAATAACTTTTCAAATGAAATTGCTGGCAAGTAGCAAAAAACAACATTGCACTGCAATAGCTTTTTAAGCAAAGAATTTAAATTATAGCACAGTGTGTTAGGATCTCTTCCACTCCTTCAACTTTCTTCCAGGAACCATCTTATCGAGTAATGCCACGTTTCCATAATCGTTCGGCATCATTACCGCGCGGCATGCATCGTCAATCGTCGGCTCTAGAGATGCGCCGCGGATCCATTGACTGGTGTTATCCACTCCAGAGCTACTCATCGTATAAGGTGATGAGTTAAATAATGATTGGCAAAAGTAGTCATCGAGACTATTTTGCATCAAGTTGAAAATGATTATTTAACAATTTCGTCAATTGATTTGGCCCACATTAAAAGCTCAGACAACATACTGTGAGCTTGTTTTGCTAATTGGGCACTGTCCGACAGTTGCTAAAGCAATGATAGCAAGATATAATTTCGGAATTTCAAGTGGTCTGAACAAACTTTGTTATTTCCTGACGCAATAAATCAGGAAATGCAGCGTTAGAAAAAGATATAATAAAATAAATAAATTAGTATTTCTCATTGTTAGCACACCGAGAGTGTTCAATTGTATCATAAGAAAATACGTATTGTACAAGGACTTTTCGGACAATTCAATGATTTTATTGAATATCTATCTCGGCCATTTCAAGTTTGGGCGAGACAGTTAATTAGTTAATATATGATGCAATTGAAATTGAATTAATTGAGCTGACCTACTACCAACTACTGCTAACAAAAGGAGCAGCTCAGGTAGCACAAGCGGAGTAAGTGAAAGGATAGAGAGCGATATGAGTATTGGTTGATAGTTGAAGAGAATAAAGTTAAGAGATTCATTTTCTTGCCTTCGTATTACATCCTTCTCCTTAGTAAGACCCATATCAGGTGACAACTCTGATTCCAAAATTGGATTGAAACACAGTTGGTTACATAAGGTTGTTTTTATTGCAGCCAAAAGATGAAGCCACCATTAATAATTCTTACCTGATGCGTAGCGTTGATAATCTTAGTGTTATGGAAGGAGGTCACGATTCGGTTATGGATGGCACGAGCAGCGGACGTCGTCTTCCGGATTTACCACTCGATTGCACTGCGTATAATGGAGCTACTCAGCAGCAGCCTGTCTTTGCTAGACAAAGGTTTGCATTTCACTTCTTACATTTTACAGAAATTGGCACATGCACAAACCAAATCTTCCACTGTCTTCATGGTTGGACCAGGCTAAAAACGCTCCTCTATAACAGGAAAATAGTGAAGTTCAACTAAATAAAAGCTGAGTTCCCGAAGATGGTGGAGGAATCCAACGAATTCTTAGGCCTTCCGAGCTGGAGCATGTTTCGGAGATGAACTCAGAAAATTTCTCGAGAATGAAGTGAAGTGAACTTGAGCATTACAGGAGGGTACGAAGAGTTAGCGGTCGTTCACAGAGTGTTGGTCGGTCGTATTGCGCATTTGATTCTAAAATGGCCAACAGTTATATGAATAGCTATGTTCCTTTATTTCATCGGTATTTTCATCTTTTTGTTCAGTTTTACTTTACACTGCTACGTGAATAATCTCTCTAAGTGCTTCTGGCTAGCAAGTGCCAGAACATTCAGTTTAAGAAAGTAGTAAGTCCGATAGCTAATTTGAATATCACGGTAAGTGCTAATCGATATTGCTCGAAAATAAATGTAGACCATCAATGTCTTTTATCCTGCAGGTCACATTTACCGACTGTTCGAGCCCAGCTAGTTGCTCTCGATCACAGAGGCTTGCGAATTGTCCTAATTGAAAAGCTTCAGCCAGGTCCATTCGGTTTTTATATCGCTACTGGAATATTTAACCAAAAACGTGGTATGTTTTTTCTTCAGTGCGGAATATTTTCTAAAACCCGAAAGTTCCAAAGGTTGATCTGATTGAGTCCCAATCACTGCGGCAAATCAATAATCCCTCTAGTTAAACCCTCTAGTCAAATACTAGGAGATTGTTGACTTGTTGATTGGACCTGATTTTAAAAACAAATTTCACAGCTGGCTATAAATAGAGCTTTAAAGAACCAGAAAAACCCGAACAGCCAATACTCGTTACTGAAAGTTCATATCTGTCCACAAATCTCGAGTTCTTTCAGGAATCTTCGTCTCCCGAGTATCATTGCCTTCATTGGCACCAGTACTATCGGTGGGTGATGAGATTATCTATGTGGAAGACGAGCTGGTTAAAGGTGAAGATCTAGAATATGTTCAGGCATTAATTGCTGGCAAAAGTAGTGTGAAGATAGTTCTTTTACCGACAGTCGGAGCAGGTGCTTGTTGACATACCATTTTCTTTTTTCTGCACCACTTATGTTTGTTGGACAAATAAGATTGCACGCTTAAATATAAAACAAATTTATCCAGCTTCAGTTTCTAATAAATACTTTCTATGGGTATACTTATTATTTTATACTCGATTATTTTGTAAATGCACTGAAATTGTTCTACTAATGAAAACAGATGTCAGACGGCACACCTACTCGGACACTCACGTCCAGTTCATTCATCCGTATTGACCCATTCATCCGTATTGCTTGATCAACTAATTATTCTTGATCGTTCTTGTCATCTCATCAACTACTCTTTGCTCCATCGCGATTTGTCCGTTCGTTTGAATCTTTTCCTTTCTCCCAAATTTCATTGAAATTGCTAGTGGCTATAATATTATCTCCCAATAGTGAACTGTTATAAAGTCTAGCCGCGGATCATTTTGTCAAGATTTCCAGAGATAGCTATAATAAACAAAGAGTTCTCTCCAGTCTACTCCAGAACTTGCGAGACTAACGAATCACCTCGAGTCAGGTGTGACCCTGCAGAAGGAGTTGAAACTGTTATTCAGCACACCTCTCTACACGACAATACACCTACACACCTGATATAACCGGGTGGATAGCTTTCCGGGAATCATTTTTAATGCAGAACCTAAACAATCTCGCAACTGGTCCTACTCGTCTAGTATTTTAAGGACTTTAAATTCCATCAACATATATTAAGCCCATTGAAATTCGATTTTATCTGCTGGACATTTCTCGTGTGCAACAATATAAATATTCACAAGAGTTATATTGTTCAGCATACTTCCTTTCTCCAAAGAAAACTTACTGAAAAGACAAACTTCAAGAAACTAATTAAACGCTCCTCATAAATTGTTTCATCCTGCGTCACAATTTTATTCCCTGATACCATTTTTATTGTGACGTTGACAGATTTTACAAAACCATTAAGTCCATTCAAATGTCCTTACTTTCAGTTGTTTAGTCCATCTTTCCCTTTTTGAAATAACCATATTTTTTTTGGGGTATTTTTTTTTAAACATAGTGAACACTACCGACCAACAAGATTTGTAAAAGGAAACAGCTAAAAAGATTAAACTGGAAAACATTATACGAAAAGAAAAACTGAAAATCAACGAAAAAGGCAGCGCCAAATTTTGGTATACACAATGTAGATAAGCTCATCTTCTGAAGTAAAAAATATATCAGTGGTTTTTTTGGAAATCAGACAATAATCGGGAATACATATACTTCATGCGACTACTATTTACTATTTGCAATCTTGTATCTGTGACTTTCGAAAATTTTGAAAGACATGAAAATTTATTCTTCAACCCATTTAACAAAGAACTTTACTATAAACCACAAAATTTAGCGTCCCATTTATTTTATGTTATTAATAGTTTCATTGATTGCTTTCGCGACGTATTCAACATTTTCTGGATTTAATCCACAAACATTTATTCGTCCATTCTTCAGCAGAAACACTTTGTGCTCCTTGACAAGGTGGTCAACTTGTTCCACTAGAAAATTAGAAACAATAAGATACATTTTATGTACTTTTTTACTTCCTCAATGATAGCCACATCCTAATTCCATGTACTGGCTTCAAGAATGAAACACAAAGTTCTCGTTTCCTTCTTCCCTCTTTTGCCCAAATATTCATCATTTCCATATGTCCTCATCCATTTATATAAAAACTAATTCCATTTATATACAAAGATAAACGCACTATTAAGACCAATAAATGAAAACATTCCAATTTGCTGTGTAATATGCTCCCATATTCCAGGAGTACCAAGCTTTTCGAGATTGTTTCGCAATGCATATCGCATATCCTTTATGCGCGAAGACATCATCTAGAAAAACATTACTATTACGATATTACCACTCATCACTAAGTAGAGAAATCATACTTTAGATCCATAAGTCTTAAACTACCACAAACAACCTGCTAGTAGGTAGGAGAGGATGTGACACCTATCCATTCTTTTAGTTCGAGATATAAACATGCTTACGATCGCAACTTCCGTTTGGATAAGGTAACTTTTTTAATACAAAGAAGACAATGGCATCACTCTTAAAATTCCAGTTTCATTTCCATTGCTGTCCCATTAATCAATGAACAGCCCATCTTTTAATGCCTATTCATTCAGATCCATTACATCTGCAACAACAAAAATTAGTAACAAATAACTAACCTTTATAGCTTCATGCCACTGAGCACACATACTTGGCGAAGTTAATATCATATGCACAATTCTCGCCCCATGACTGGGAGGATTAGACCAATTAGATCGAATAACCAATGACATCTGTGATTTAATACTTGCTAGCGCCAATGGATCCGATGCTACAACTGTCAGATTACCAACTCGTTCATCTGAAATCATCATGAATTTGTTAGAAATATTGTAAAATTACAAATTCTCTTACAATTCATATTGTAACAACTGAATATCTTACAACTGTGTATTTTACACTGAAAAAACGGTCAACTTTGTCCGGTTAAATCCTGAATAACTTTTGCATAGCGCATTATGCGTTGAAACAGTTTGTGTAGGATGATATGCATTATCACGATCATTAAAATCATAATATTACGTATAGATGTTATAACACTTTTAATGGCGTCCAAATTTCAACTGATCATATAATTAATGATTACAAAAAAAAATTACTATAAAGGCCAAAATTCTTAGCAAATGACTGTGCGCAAAACATCTCCAATCCTTGCTCAACAAAGTATCGCACAGCCCAGGCATCCGCGTCCAGATCACCACTTGCAAAACCTTGATAAGCAAGATCGAAGAATGGAAATAGATGCCTCCTCTTAAAGAGAAAAAAGTAGACAGTATGAAATAAGACATCTCGGATTTATTGAATTACCGCAGTTAAAAGAAAATAACCGAAATATCTGGTCGAGAGAAAGAAAAAATATCTTTTAATTCTAACACATGCCTTAAAAACTTCTGCAATCTGTTTCCACTGGTCACGAGTCGGATCCATACCCGTTGGATTATGAGCACAACCATGCAAAACCACTATAGCACTAAAACAAAAAGCACACAACTTTATTTTAGCATATTTAAAACCATTAATGGCTTTTTAAATTCTTTCAGTGCGTAGCTCAAGAGCTTAACGCCCGCATTTTTTCTCTAGACTGTGTTCCTTATTACAGTAGTTTTGTTATGAGTTTAAACGTAAAACAATAGTAGACAAAAATAACGACATGAAATAAAGAGAGAAAAATACTAGACAAGAAAACCTTTACTTTTCAGGTGCAGCCTCAAGATCGGTCAACATGTTTTTCATATTAATACAACGATTTGTCGAATCCCAGTAACAATATTCACGTATATCCGTAAAACCAGCTCTTGCAAATATCAATTTATGATTGCCCCTGAAAACTCTAACAAATGACAAAATAATATATAACAAAATATGTTAATTACTGCTTTGAACTTTGAATAAAAACAGTACGAAGAAGAGTGCAATAAAAAACTCGCTGTAGTAATCATTGTCAAAGCTTAACTATAGGAATTAAAACAGAGAAATTTTTCACATCCATCTAGAAGTAAAGATGGTAAACCCTGTCGCGAATTCAGTATCGCGATACTCCAATAATAATATAAATATATTAGTCATATGCTAAAATTTATCAAATGTTAACAATTTGTTCTCACATTCACAACTAATCTCATTTTACCTTTTTTTTTTATCTTATATCATGTATGCATCTGATGTAATATCTATGGTAATTCATTGTAATTCTATTGTAAACTACTCCCAACTCTTGACATATATAAATCTGAGGCTAAATAATATTAGGGCCTTTAATCCGTGATCGAGGAGGAGTCAATATCGTCCACAAACGTCTTATTTTTCTTCTTAAGTATTACGTTCCCTGCTCTGTATATTTGACTAACCCATAAAACCAATTAACTTTCACGACCACAAACAACATATATTTATTGCAAAGAGAATTCTCTGCTAACATTTCCTTCTTTGTTTATCATCTTTGTTATTTAGCAGAGTAATATTAATCAACTCTTAGATTTAAAAAATAAGGCTATGAAACTTCACATGTTTTGAACATGTTCTTCCTCAGCAACTCTAACAGACTAAGAAATGGGTCTCAAACACGATTCTTCATGACAGTAACAAACTTACCAAGTAGGTTTGGAAACATAAACCGTTTCCATTTTCATGACAAAACTGAGAAAATCGGCTCCAGCTTTTAGTGAACCCGTTCCGGAAAGACACTGCACACCTATGGCCTGAAATTTTCCATGAAAGGAAAGTGAAAGACGCAAAGGTTATCAGTTATTTCCAACTAAAGTATTCTTGCTTGATACTCAAAAATGTGTATTTCTGTAATCTTCCCTGCTTCCGCACACAATTTTCAAGAGCATGTACTCAGCTCAACATAATTTCGAACCCTTAAATTACAAACTTTTCCAGCTCTGATAGTCGGTGAATCCTTCCCAAGAACTAGTTCTACTGCTGCACTACAGAATGGTTCATAGCCAAGCACTGGCAAATATTCATGGCTAATATCATCTGCAAGTCGTTTCTCTGCTTCACGTACCACTGGCAATACCCACGGTTGACCTTCTTCCGTACGATATGCTTTAAAAGAGAAAAATAAGTGCAAAATACTAATAAATATGATAAAAAACAAAAGAATGGAAGTTATTCACAAAACTTGATATCGCGAATAACCTTTCAAACAATGACGTGTTTTTTTTTCCTGAAATGAAGTTTAGCACACCTCCAACAGTTAAGTTAACTTTATACTTTGCTGGTTCGTCATGGTACATTTTGTTCATATAAAAAACTTCAATAGGAGATGCAATCTCGATGTTCCCGAAGAAAGACGCCATTTTTGTATTCCTACAAAACTAGGGAATGTCATATTTGTAAAATCGAAAAGAAACAGAAAAAAGCGCCTTACAACAGCATTTGCATATATACTGAATTAAAATAAAGGAACACAGTAAGTTCGTATTAATACATTGTCCGCTTTCCAATAGTACCGTACATTAATCCCCAGTAAATGAGAAATTTTAGGAATGAGAAATGTTTGTGATATTTGTGGTTGAACAGATTATTTGTTGTGGTGATCGATCTCCCAAAAACTGTAAGCAGAACTAAGATTAGCCAGCAGTCCAAAGCAAGCAGTCTGATAGCAGACCAGATGACCACTGTGAAACCAAACCCTCCACCCGCTATTTCACCGAGAAACAAATAATTGAAAAGAATTGAATTCGCCGCCCACCGATAGATGGTAAATCACGGGTTGCGGCCAGTGAGCGCAGCAAATCCGGAATATTAGATTGGTGATTAAAGGATGCGTAAGCTGTCTGTGATTTACGTATGCAAAGGTGACGAGGGGTCCCCAGCAAACGAGGAATTTTAAGAATGAGAAATGTTTGTGATATATGTGATCGAACAGATTATTTGTTGTGATCGATCTGCCAAAAACCCTAAAGCTTTAATTCTTACCGGAAGAAAACTTGACATTTAAGCTTGGGGCTGTTGAGCATGAAACTTTCCTTCATGAGGCAAATCAAAATATATCCCCACTATCCAATACTGAGTTAATGATAAGGCACCCTGTAATGGAAAGTAAAATAACACGAGTGACAGACACAGCTACCAATATTGGCCCAGACTTCGAGACATTATGCTTTCGTGCAATTACAATCACGGTAAACCGAACAGAGATAAATAAGTCCAACAATAAGTAATGGCTTAGTGAGGAAGTCTTCCTTCTCATGAACTGGAATTGAAAAAAGGAAGAACGGAAGAATGTCTTTCCTCCTCATCTCTTTTTTATTTTATTTTTATTAGTTAACTGCTCATTTAATTATTTGCACACTTAGTTGCTCCTAAAATTCCATAATTCAACTTATCAACTTCACTTCTCCTCGTACGATTAATTTTCTACTGTTTAAGTATCACTTTCAGGCTGTCACGCCACTTTCCGCATTACGAATGTGGATGCCTTGTTCTATTTAACTGTCTTCTCACCATTCTGTTCATTGGACCCAACTGATGATTTCGGACATCTCAAAAACTTGAACAGAGCCTAGGGATATGCTAAACAAATCGTTGTAGGTGGTTGCTTCTGCCGCAGAATATACATTTGTAAAATTTTACGTCGAAGGCTACCGTTGGAACAAAGGGGACACCTGAAGTTGAGTTAATGAAACTAGAATATAGGGAACTGGCATACTGCATGGGTTAAAGGTCATACGATTATAGGTAGAACAAACGAAATCAAACATCCTCCCGGGTTCAGCTTTCCAATACTTAGATCTAAACATTAGTTGCGAAACATCGCGATGAGAGGGAGAGATGTCAGAGAAGGCAGAGAGGAATTAACCATCCCACTGAAAATTTTCTGCAGGCAATCGCTTGTTCTATTAATAGTACTATCTTTGTAGTCAGCAGTGGCGCGTCTAAATTCTCACAGCGTAGGATCGATCTATCGCGACAAGTAGCAAACAAAATGGCCACACCGCAGATCAGTGGACTACAGCAATGAGTATGGCATGCACGGATGGACTCCCAGGCCCAGCGCGCTGCTGCAGGCTGCCTGGTAGTAGACCGTGAGGTATGCGTCACTTCCTGGGTGACTTGGGGGATAACGCGTACCGTCCCAAGCAAGAACGCATCATATCAGTCAGAGGCAGTTCCTAGGCTTAGGAGAGGGTCAAACACAGACAACAGTGTGCAGTCTCCACCACGCAAAACAGTTGGATGGAACCACATCTCGGACATCCGCGCTAGGTTAGGCCCGACATCTCCGCTCGGGGGTGTTGGACGCCACTTTTGACTTTCTTTAGTAGACTTTAGCCTTTAAGTTTAAAACAATCGCTTCAGAACGTGAGCGACCCCTTATGAAAGCGAGCGAACTTATTTAAAATTGGTCGCAGTTGCTAAAAATGAGAAGAAAGCAATATTGTTTCGGTCTAGTGGACAATACTTTCAAGTGAAACAAACTTTTGTTATTTCTCAAACATTATTCATTGATATCTCTATCATAGAATGATGCAAGTAATATGAACTTGGGTTTCTTAAAATTTTGTCTACAATTTTTTAAGAATTTTGTTTCGCCAGCAGATTTTACGTCATCCACATTTTCGCATTCTTTCAGTAAAAGCCACTATCGACTTTAAGTCCGGTGAAAGATGATGTCCGAGGGTCACTTCTCATATATTGGAGGTGAGAGGAATGGAAGTCGTAGGAATTACCTCTGAAAATGAATGTTTTTCTTACAAATACTCATTGTGAGCCTCCGTAGAATCTAGTTGACAGTTAAGTTTGCATTTGATACGGCTATCATGAGAGTTGTATGGCAGTGATAAGGATGTCATCGCTCTACCTTGCAAACGATTACTATCATCAACTTTTTTATCAGGCCAAATAGTTTCATGTCTGAAGACTGATGCAAGTAGCATGGTTAAAATACATTAACTGTGTAAAGTAAACGCGTAATAATTTTTAGGCTATACTCGACTAAAAGTCATTCTGTGCCAGAAAAATGCTGGAATTCATTCTTCGAATAATTCTTGTACGCAGGAGGAATTCGATTCAATAAAGTGAATGTTACAAAGAACTGTATTCAGTTGTAAACTGAGCCACACATATGTTCCGCACCGATGCCGTCATTACAGCCGCCACTAACACTATTGCCCGACAAAATAAAAAGCACCGGAATCACTTCTGCTATTTATTCCTTCCGGCGACATTCCTTTCGTCATCTCTACTACTCAGCTGTTTGCGAACTGACTCAAGTCTGAATTGATTGATAATGCTAGCATCGATGCCACCAAATGCCCAATCTTCGAGCTTGTCACTGCATAGCGAGCAGAATATAATATCGGCTACAGTGTGGACAACAACTATTATGAGCACGACCAGACGCCATTCCTGGACAGTATTCTGTGGAGCCAACCAGCTCACCAGAAATGGTACCACTAGCATACCAACCGTTGATAACAACTGAAATGACAAAAACACAGAGTTAGCATGATAGCAGGCTTTTGTGACAATATTGCTACTGTGGAAAACCCTCAGAAAGAATTCCACTGTTCTTGAACAGTCAAATTTTTCTTTTTATTGCTTTTCCCACTGAATTATCCAATATTTCTACTGTCGCAAGAGGATTGATGACACGTATTTTTAGTATTTCGAATGAATCCATTGTAGTCATGATTCCATTTCGATGACAAAACTGATAGCCTATCGGTACTTCAAAATTTAGTGATATGTTTACATGCTACCATCAGACTTGTCGTGTAGGGGAAGAAGTACCTGAGGACATACCTGAGCAACAGCCATGACAAACTGCGTAAAATCTCCTGCGACTAACGTGACGCCATTCATGGATCCACATGTTTCGAATGCCACACAACTTATGCTGGCTGTGAAGCAGATGTGAGCTGCCACATCATCCTTTCGCTCCAAAAATCCCAATGGTAGCAACCATAGGCCACAACCGACCATAGAAAGCGTGTTGGAAAATTGAAGATTGAACCTTTTCTGAAGAAAGAGGTGATTCGATCTAAGACAAACTGATTCAAAGAATCCCGAGTGTCACATGGGAACAAATTAAGGAAAGAACAAAACGCATAAACACCCAAACAATCTCTGTTTCTTTCCCGCTGTTTTCAAATTTACCTATGCTTGTTAATGTTTACATTATACGCTGTCAAAGTTTATGTGTCTCATCCACTCATTTACGTGACACTCATAATCTCAACGAGAAAAAGAAAAGTGTCGTCCATTTCTTGTAGCAGACAAGCAGTCGCTGAATTAGCAAATTTCCCGAAATTGAAAGGACAGACAAGCAACGAGTTGTTGTTTCAAAGGATTCCGAGTGTCGCAAAACAAGAAAGGAATCGTTTTATTTTATCCCGTTACGAGTGCTGAGAGAGAACAGAGTAATTTCCGATCCCACCGGAAGGAATAAAAATGATTTCTAGTTCGCCTGGAAGGAATAGCTCCATCACGCTAACTCCATAACCCCGCTGATACAGAAGGGTCTTGGAACGAATGTACGAATAGCTTACATTGAAGCAATCAACGTGATCAGCAGCTACACCAAGGATTAATTTAACAACAAGTTGCGATACTGGAAGTATCATCGCCGATAAGCCAGTTCGTCCGATAGGTACATTCAATACCTTGTTGAAATAAATTGGCATGCATCTGAAATCTTTGGGATAGCAGTGAATTGCAGGAATGCAGGAGGATTTACCGACATTGGATGCATATACGTAAACACTTATCCAGACAGTTCCTTTTTCTCTCCAACTGTATTCAAATTCACTGTATGATTCAGAGTTTACGTGGCACATGTCAACTGTTTTCCCACTCATTAACTGTGACAAGAACAATCTCACGAGATAATTGCGTCGAGACATAACTTCTTGCTGGATCAGCAAAATTCCACGAAATTCAAGGGGCACAGAATAATTGCTAGCCGCTTTTCCGAGTCAGATTTTATAGTGAGTTTAAATCGGTTCACTTAACTCATAGATAGCAATCAATTCAGAGAATATCAGCCGGATATTTCATTCATCTTGTAGAAAGCGAATTAGAAAAGAAAGAAAATGTTTTTGGATTAGAGGACACTCAATCATAATAAATACAGAAACCATGTTCCACATTGTTTTCTGAAACTATCATTTTCCGGTTATTTTGATTTTCTCTCTTACATCCCGAAGAAGGATAGAAGTATGGCTCTTTTCCCCTTTATGTTGTCAATAACTAAATGATGAAAAATGTATATTTTGAAAACAGTTTTGTTAGCAAGGAAATTAATAATGAAAATTTCATTCTTTTACTGTTTTCAGGGAAATTAGACTGAAATTCGGAATTATTGTAAAGAAATTATATTTGCGATTGTGATTCATTGACGATCTCTTAGGTGTTCAATTCTGCGGAATAATTTATCACAAAGTTTATAAGCAGAGTGCAGTTTGTTGTGATCTCTTTCCTTGCTTAGATTTATGGCACATGCTTAGCCGTCTACCGGAACGCACAGGGTCAAGGAGCAAAAAGAATGTTAGAGCACTTTTCTGCTTATTTGGACTACCTTCTAGATTGCAACCATCTCGCGTATGCCATGTTTATCTCTTACCTGACAGTGAACTGAAAACCGAATGAATTCCCGAAGAATGCTATCCATATAGCCCAAACAGCCGTCGAGGAGACGATCGAAGAGTAAGGCACGGTAGCCTCTCGACTTTTTTGAATTTTAGCTGGAAGAATGCCCACTGTTCAGGTAAGAAGTACACGCTCTGACAACTAATAAAAGGGTTGCAATGACGTGTCCTAGAGAAACAGAAGCTCATCCTGTAAACTTGCCTGTAACGAGAGGCTTCAGTAATAAAAACCTTGCTTCTCAGATATCTTATTCTGTTCGGTTAACATTCGGGTATATACCAGTGCCAGGATGTTAGGAACGCAAGAAACAAAATGAGGAACAGCGATAAATGAACTGAACCGGATGGGATAAGACTGAATTAAAAGGAGTGAAGAAGAGTTAAAGTGAAACTTATTACCTGCAGTTATCCTCAAATATTCCTCCTTTGAAACAAATGGATGATGTTCCGGAGAATCTCGGTAGAGAGAGACCGATGCCACAGCTAAGAGAAGTGATAATAGCGAATGATTGTAAAAAGCGTACGGCCAGCCGGTTACCATGCAAAAATGTGTTGCCAATGGCATAGCGACCATCTGGGCTGTTTGGCCAGTCATAGAAAGTACAGTTACAAAAAATCCTAGAATGATCCCATTTGACCAGTTTCGAAGCATTCTAATTATTCACTTATTCGAACATTGAACTTTAGCTTCGATTTCTTCATGTTTCCAGCTAGGATGCCCGAAGCCGCAAGTTTTCAATCGAATTTTTGATTTCACACTTTTTTATTGTGGAAATTTCAAACTTGTCATGATAGAGAGCATGATTAAAAAGAAATAGCTTAACTCTCGGTTTTGGTCGTAAATTTCTTATTCTTCCCTCAGATGAGTGAGAGAAAAGATAAACAGTTCAAAAAAAGAACGATGAAGACAGGAAATGATGTTAAAAGTGTTCCTGAAGTGTACAGAAAGGTCATTACAACTCTGCTTGCTTCTTTCAGGAAATATGTCCATATATTTCAGGGTCCGGATACTTTCTTTTTCACTGATGTCCATCTTTGGTCTCAAATTTTTGGCTTTAATTTTGTATTTAAAATTTATACGAACCAAGTTCACTGCGTGGTGCCCAATGTGAAGTAACACATCCGATTATCGGCATCACCGCTGCTAATGCTAAGTCTGCAAAGGAGATCGAATTATAGCACTTGGGTAGAAGCAAATTTTTTAGTTACTGGCGGGGATAACAATCTAAAGAAATTCAGAATGCCATAACCGCCAAGCAACATAAACATAATTTAGGCTATTGCTAGATGCAATCAAGTTTCCTTCATGCGAGAGTTAGTACTTCTACTCGTCCTTCTCCAAGATGCGAAACTGACCCAAAAAATGGGAACCACAACAAAAAGACAATCAGCCGGAATCTCTTTTCCGTTTTCACGCTCTTTAGAATTAAATCCCAAGCACTAAGTCTCTAGTTGGTTACGCAACTTAGATCGGAACTGATCGAGCATCAGTTTCCTCCGAGGAATTTCCTGATGCTAGCTAATGGAGCATAAATTCATCACTGATTAGCTTTCAGCTTGTATTTGAATTTTATCGCTTACCAAAGTGGAAATAACATAAAAATTTTTTTTCCTTTTTCTAAATTGTAAAGAAATCTCTGTAAGAGGAAAGTGTTGAATAGGATGGTAATGAATACAACAGGACCCTGGCAAATCCGGGCACAGATGATAGCGGGTAAACCAAGATGTGTTGCAGCGGGTATAGCTGCAGTTGCTAATGCAGATACAACCATCAGCACGGGAAATGTGGTCCGCATCCCGAACCGATAAAGCAAACAAGCAACCGGCAGACTGAATACGGCTACGCCAATCACACTGCTTGCAAAAATGATACTGCTGTCATGCGGTGATAGTAATATTGGCTGAATCTGAAATACACAAAAACCGACTGATGAACTTCTCATCGATTAGATCTGATAATCGCTTGATCAATTAAATTGAGTACTGGAGCTGGCAGAAAGAATTCTCTTTCCCTTCTTCATTTCCTTAAGTGCTTTTTTTCATCCCTTTATAAAAGCTTTCATTTTCCATCCATTTATTTTAAGATTCAAACAAGTTGCTTCTTAAGCAAATTTTACAGAATGATGGATTTTTTGAAACCCATTTCAGACCAAGATCCTGAAATGAGTAGAAAGATTCAAATGAAATTAACCCCGATAGTTGTATCATTGACAGTCATGCAAATGACCGTCATATTGAATAGCATTTCATTGGATCGTATAATGGTCATACACAAAAGTATTAATATTAAAATTAAATATCGAGTATGTCCGAATAAAGGAATCATTGAAACTTCTTCCCAGTTTAGTTGCTAGCACTTTCAGATAGATTTGGATATGCAATTTCCTGAATGACGGAGTTTTATAATACTGGAAAAGTCAATACATCACATAAAAGATGTAATTAGTGCTTAGAACGTCGTGAGAAGCAGACGTGTCTTCAAATTGGATACCATTACGTGACTTAGCAGATACGGCGCAAGTCAAGCACCGGTCGCGGTGACCACAAAGATGGAACATTTAAACCCTTAACCATTTAAGCATAATTTTTTGTGAGAAAAGTGGGAGAAGAGATAGCAGTGGAAATGTTTGTTTAAGATAATATAGTAAAAAGATGGACGGTAATTGGCTGTCACACATTCTTCTGTTTTTGAGAATGAAAAGAGATTCCCTCTTAAACTTCACTGATACAGAAAGTTAAATGCACGGCGCCTTATAAAAAGATAACGAGAAGTGAACCAAAGAAGATTATGAGATGAAAGACTGAAATAACTCTTAATGAATTCGATTGTTCTTCATTTGTTTTCTGAACTGAATGATGCCAGGACATCCTTATTAGACTGATACTTTGAAGCATCGCTTCCATTTACCTTCACACTATTGCAATGTGATTGCCCTGTGAAATTGTCGGGAAGAGGAAAAGGTAAGAAATAGAAGCAAATTATTCCATAATTGATACCTTGTTGATTGCAGTACGTTGCTATTGCATGTAATCCATCTTCAAACAGTACCAATATCAGTCACAAATCTGAAGCAAATTACGCAACGGTTGTAACATTTATGGCAACCAAAGGACATCACTTGTGCCCTCAAGGTAAAGCTGTCAAAGCTTCAATGCAATTTCAATTCTAATTAGAACGAATCATTTCATACTCTCAAGTTAGCCATACCAAGAGAAAAAAATGTACAAACAGGCACTCTCCCCTCCCTTCCCATCTACAAAACTCCCTTCAAAATTTACTTCAAATGAATCAGTATTAACAGCATTTTTGCAAAACCATCCGAGACTCTACCCTGCTTTCACATCGAAATATTGCTATTTGTTTAGCCTTCTTATCTACTCTCACTAGCATTATTGATGGATTCGTTTGATTGCAAACAGAATCAAAGATTGCTTCCCAAAATCCCTTGAATTGGATAACTTCTTAGATTCTTCGCGAAATCAACGAAATCAATTTAAAATCCCTCCCCCTCTAACTTTCATTCTACATTTCCCGTCATTCTTATATCAAGTTGAAAAATTACAGCATCACTTCTGCGCTCGTTGTCGATTTGGAATTTTTTTACTGATTCATTCAATCCGTCATTTTCAATATCTGCAAAAGTTGATAATTTCTTCCATAAACTTTTGTTATTAAGCATTATTAAGATGTCGTGAAAAGTTTATTTACAAACGCAAACTTTATAATATAGACTTCACCGATACTAAAGAGATCTTTCAGCGGGAAAACAAAATAGTAGATTTAATGAACATTTACATTAACAACAAGCACTTCGCTGCAATCGAAAACATTGACTGACGACAGATGACATAGGAAACATCGTAACTCGTAAAAGATTAAGAACAACTATATCCACTTAAAAATAGGAAAAATATTATTTTAGATGAAGCAGTGAAAGCAGTGATCAAATGATTAGTATCCTATCATCTCCTCATAAATCATCTAGTCCATTCCCCTGACACCTAGTGGTAACTACACTATAATCAAACAGATTAATATTAATCTCCTGACCAGCGTCAAATTATCTCAAGAACTAAGGGAAATCAAAGATGGAAGATAAAGACGAAATTTACAACTTAATTTCAAAATAAAATTGGTCAGCCAAAACATTTATCACATATAACGTATACTTCACTCATATCATATCCCTCCCCATCATTACTAACTGTTACAACTAGTTAATAAGAACCGCAGAGAATTTCCCCAATATAGCTTGGAAGATAGGTATTGAAAACCGAAACAAAGAAATA
Organism: Wuchereria bancrofti; assembly: GCA_005281725.1. Lineage (NCBI taxonomy): Eukaryota > Metazoa > Nematoda > Chromadorea > Rhabditida > Onchocercidae > Wuchereria > Wuchereria bancrofti. The sequence goes on along the minus strand of SSBO01000012.1, from coordinate 11,663,103 downwards.
ATCATGTGCGGACTTGAAATCTTCCAGCTTTAGTGATATATTTAACACCTTTGAACGGCTTATATTTTTCACCATACAAATCCAAACGATTTACTTTTAACCCCGACACAGCCAACTGATTAATTTTGAAATATACAGTAATCGGTGGCGCCTCGACATTTGCTGTACCGCTAACTGAGATCTAGAAATGTAACTATGAGCTATTTTAATAATTTAGGATAGTCAGAAAACTGATGTGGTCATTCTTAAACTGCACATTTCTCAGCAGTCACATTCATCAGAAAACAATCAAGACAACAATTTTTTCCAGTTTCTATTTCTTGTTTTAACTATTAAAATCGTTTGCTGAATTGATTCCGATAAGAGAGCAGCAACTAAATTCATTCAATGATTTCATGATGAAAAACAGCTGTCAGAAAAATATGTGAACCTTACTAATGCATATTTATAAGAAATTCGACATTTCGTACGTAACCTTTCTTTTTAGCTATATTCCATGAAAGCATTAATCGGAATATTACAGTAAAAATGACCATAAGGAAAGAAATCGAATTAGCGCTTCAATAAACTAAAATCCGAAGGAAGATTTAAAAAGTATTTGTAGAAAAGTGGAAGGAAAACATAAGAAAGAATAACGTACAGTTCCTTTTAAAGTCGGTGGTTTACCCAGTTCAATCTTTCCAACATTCCACTGCAGCAATTTCGTTGTAGGATCAAAGGAGCATTTTCCAGTGCTCGATATTAACACACAATTTTGCACTGCTTTCGGCATTGCCATCTCCACGACAACATCTTCTAACTGAAAATCTTGATTATTCAAAATTGTAAATTAAAACAAATGACATTACCCATTTCGCATATAGCACTGCATCTCGTGTCAACACTTTATCATTAATGGCAAGGGAGTATGAAACTATTGTTGAAAATTGTAAGGAGTAGTGAAAAATATCAAAGAATTAAAAAGATGTATGAAACATACGTTCCACATAACTAATTTTTTACATTATTATTTGCAACCACTCTGAAAACTAACACGCAAATTACTTTTCAAAAAGATTTATAGCAAACCAATCAAACTTCAATTCATATTTTTTCTCGTCATAATTCCAACAAAAAGAAACAAAAAACACAATAACACACAAAATCAAAGATGCTAACCACTTTACCCATACTTTGCTTTGGGCCAACTGTTAGTTCTATTCGTCCAGTAGTGCCTGGCTTAAGTGATATATTATGACGTACGTATACTGGTATTGCAACCATACTGAAAAAGATGGAATATTCTGTTTAATAAGCCATAAAAAGAAGCATAAGTCCTGAATATTCCAAAACTTTTTCTCTGAACATAATAATATAAAAATCTGAAAATTGCTAAAAATATAAATATTATCATTGAACTGACTTCTGAGAACCAATGTGATAGGACAGTAAGCGGAAATTTCCATCTGGTGGCACAAATGATAATACTCGCTCATTCTATTGAGTTCATGAAAACCATATTAGTCGCAAAAAAAAAAAAAAAAAAAAAAACGTTTGAACATCTATCAAATGTCACCCTACCAAATAAATATTTTACATTTATGATTTGAGACCTTCATTACTGGGATTGTTGTTTACAAACTTTAGAATAAACGAAATATATTGGCTTCAATAAAGCTGATTTTGGCACTGGAAAATGCAGAAATTCTTTTTCAGATGTGAAAAGAAGTCTTAGAAAATAAAGAAAATAAAATAACAAAGTACCGACTTCCCATCGTTTGAATCGTACACATGGGTGGAATGAGACATCATCTAACAATCTCGGATTAATTAATGACATTGTTAGATCAGGCATGCCGGAAAGTTTACAGCAACAATCTATCTGAAGAAATAGTTTTCAGAGGTCTATCTAACTAATGGCAGTGTAGAGGCAAAATGAACATTTACGTCCACAACATTTTAGATAACTTTTTTGATGTAAAATGGGAGTATGAATTAAAATGCATGAAATAGTTGCGCAAAAAATACTAAAATAAAATTTGAGAATGTAGAGATCGCTAACAATTAGTACTACAAAACCGAATTTGAATTACTAACGTATCCTTGTATTTCAGAGAACACAGTAGCTCCTTGCCGATCAATTATGGCATCAATCTCCTCAATGACATCAAAGTAAGCTTCATTGTTTGTATACTTAACATCAGCTCTTCTCCAAGGTATATTTGATAGTTGCCCGGTTGGTAATACTTCCGAAACATTCGTCCGACCCATCACCTATGAAAAAAAAGAAACTGCTACCACATGTGCCACGTCACAATCAGTTTTTTGACTTCATAACCACATCTGATTGTCATGTACTTGTAACCATAATACTATCAAAAAATCTGCAAATGCTTCTAGGACCAATCCATCTAATCACTTGACCGTCAGATTAATTATAAACATTACTTGATTAGCGATAGTTCGGAGAAAATTGGGTGGTTTGATAAGCTCTTGCAAAACGTTCAATTCCGTAGCCAATGGGAAACCATTATCAAGCATTTCATCTAACAGCTGGAAAACAATTATATGTCAATAAGGAGAAAATGAGAAACACAGTTTTTTATCGGATACCTCTCTGAATGAAACGATGCAATGACTCAGATTAGGAAAGTGTAACAATTTTATCATATCACAGTGTAATAATCAAAATGAACCGTAAGAGGGAATTAAGAGGATCTGTTCATAACGGTTCATTACTGACATTATGATAGCGACACATAAAACATACTTCGAAAATCATAACACAGTTTTCTTTAACTGCATTGTCGGTGAATTCTTCAAAATATTCCACAAATGTAGCGATGACACGATGCAAAAACTCGATTACCATTAATGGCGGAGCTAGAAATCGTTTCTTAATAAATTTAAATACTGTTCATTCGTATGAATTTGAAATAAGGCTTAGCATTTAAACGATAATTTGAACTATCTATATAGACTCGCTATTAGAACAGCTCGATTTAATAAAAAAAAGGAAAAAAAAAACTCGACAGCGGTACGTATTTAAAAATTAATCGAAAATATGCAAAAAAGACGAATAAATAAGGATACAACTTTATAGAATATAATGATTCCAAAACTAAATTCATATTTTCTGATAAAAACTTGGAAAATATAATCAATTTTCCTCCTTCAAAATTATAGTAAATTCTGGAAGTTCTCTTTCTGGTATTACATAAATTACAGTTACTGTAAATGAAGATTACTTTCAGATACAGTTACAGCGAGGAGATAAAGATGGTTGTGATAAACACTGATAAGATAATGATGGGGCGTTGATATAACTGGTGGTACATCTTCCGGGTAAGATGCCTGAAAACACTGGTAAGTTTTCGTCAGATATTCTCCATACTTCTACCAAATTAGATATGAATATCTCAATAATGGATGGAAATGACGATGTGTGAAATTGGAACACATCATTTAGAAGAAACATGCATAGTGAGAATATATCCATTCTATATATTAAATCCAACCAATAAGTCACAATGATAAAAAAGGCTATTAAATTGGTGCTAAAATGGACAAGCCTGACATAGCTTTTAACTGTTGAGATTAGTCTCAACCAAATAGCATATAAAACCTTTTTTTGGGCATCAAAAAAATAATCGCATATCGACCGATGAATAACAGATTTCCAGTGTTTCTCGAGAATAATGTCGCTGAAACAAAACAGATAACCAGAAGTCTAGATCTACGTCAAGTGACTTAGTAATATGTTTGCTTCTGATAAGTAAATCCCAGTGCAAGGGAGAAAATGAAATTGCAAGGTAGTACTACTTCTATGCGATTATCGCTTGTAAATTATCAGCCACTTATAGGAAATAGGAGGGATTTCATCTTGCTATCGCACTCCGAATCCTAATTCCCGTTGTAAGCTCGTTTATCCTGTCCATCAATAATCTTTGAATTATTGCTTGCTTTTTGCATTCATGTCAACTCGTAACAGATTGGTTTCCTTAAACTTCCCAAAACAACAGCTATATCGGTCGGCAATTATCTCCAACGGTGATGCTGCTCATTTACAAGGAAACTGAACTACATTTACCAGTTCAATCCAAACATGTGCTACATATATGTCCATTAAAATCTTGGTGATGATCATGGATTGCCAAATTTGGCATTATTCTCAACTTTTTTTTTCTCTCATTATTATTGATCATCGTCAGCTTGGAGGTTGTCTGAAATTTCGTCCGTCACATATGACATCCAACGTCGTTGTTCCCTTTAAAATGAGTATCTAAACCGAAAGATTTATCGACAACTTTCTTATTCATAGAGAAAGACTCACCCATTATTTCCATTACTTCAAACTGTTTCCTTCGACATCTCCATCATGTTTACACACACCCATTAATACCGACGTCACTGCCCCCCTGTCACACATAGGTGTTGACCCCTCCCCCTCCCCCCAGTGAGCTTTTAGCTTGGTCTGAATCACAGCCATGACCGTTATTAACAAGGCAGCAAAATCTCTTTTGGGGGAGATTTTGCAATTTTTCCCAGTATATAGATTCCGTCAAACTTTTATGCAATTTTCCAGGGATTTGTCGATTCCCTTTTTATCTTTACATCAACTGCTATTCCTTTTCTGAGTGAGCTTTTAGCTTGATCTGAATTACCGAATATACTTGTATCTGACCATAATTTCTTCAGACTAGCGTTTTCCATACACAAAAATCCCCTCAAACTACTAATTACAAAGAGGATTGAAAGTTGCTAAAAATTTTCACTTCTCCATCGTTCATTTATTCTAGCAGTCACGGACTGGCCACACTTCACTTTGCGCCATCTGAATTAGGCATACACTAGAGGACTTCATTATCACAAAATCACTAAAATCAAAGGGTCCCGTTACGGTTCAAGACGAGTTAGGCAAAATTGCTCCCTCCACTACGGGCCGGGACGTAACATAATGGTTCATTAATAATAACATACCCAGAAGTATTCACAATAAACAAACTGTTTAACATTTTTCTTTTATCGGAACATTCATCAACGACGAAAAAAGGTCCAACAGAAACGATTCCCCTCAATCGCGATTTCGCAACGGCAACCACACTAAAGCTTACAAGAAACCGTACCGTCTCTGTAAAAGAACCGAGCAGAAATTACCCAAAAGTAGCCAACAGAACAAATAAAGTAACTTTATTGCTATTACCACCCATTGTTTGTTGAAATGTACGTACTTCTGAAATGCACACAGAAAATAGTATATGAAACGTTGCCAACAAAGTTTTATTCACAATCTGCAACATGATGGACAAGACTCAACTAACTTGAAGAAGGGAGAATGACAACACATTGACTATTTCAGAAATTTGAATAACCTGTAGAATCATAGTATAATTCGCATGTTACATCACTAGAATGCATTAAGTGTTAGTCAATATCTGTACTGCACTTAACAATACACATAGTTTCGAGAAATTGATATAGATTTTGAAATCAAACATTTGTTTTCTGCGACAAATTAACAATAACGACTGCTCTACAGTGAATAAAAAAAAATAATAAATAAATAAAGCAATAAATTGTCACAAATTAAGATGTTTTTTCCGAATAAAATTCAAATCTAGATTACAAAAATTAAAAATATTTTGTGTTTCAATGTCAGCGAAACAATCCGAAGAAACAAACATCAAATCAGGTACAAGACGACATAACAATATTACTGAAACGACCTTCATGGAAAATAACGATTATTTAAGGATGAATTTAAAGTATTATACTAGGCAGGTAAACTGCTCATACTAAATTGCGTAATGAGATTTCATCTGTCTAAGGAAACACTCCTTCACATAATATTTTTTCATCGTTTGCAAGGAAATGGGGAGATAGCAGTTGTCTTATTCCTTTCTATATTTCTTTCAAAGAATAAATGACTTGAGCGTTTTACCATCCCAAAAGATGTCAAACAAAGGTCATGCTGAAATGGTCGAGGTCCACTTTTCTCCACTGTTGCTGAACAAAAAGATGATTGCTGCGCTGGATTCCTGCAAATCACACTTTATTTTTTATTTTTGTAAAAATTCAAAGACAAATAGGATTAGTCCACATTCCAGTCATTTAGCGCGAAACATAACTAGCAACAAATCATTTGAAAGTTGTTATTTTCCATTCAAAAGATTCAAAAGCAATTAGAACATATTGGAATCCCAAGTGGGACCTTCAAACAACTTACTGTTCCACATGACTATCTATTGTAGTACCGCCGTACTGTTCCGAACCATTTCGAAACTGCGACGTTATGTTATACCTCCTATTATTCCTACATTTTGATCGACCATATTTTGAAGAGTATCGTGCTTTTTTGCTTCTTGGATTACCGAACATGTGTTGACCTAAACAAACATTATGAAGTGTTGCATTAGAAGCATTAACCATATCATGTGAACAATTCTGCTACAAATTCGAAAACGTATGCAGAAAAATACTATAAAATTGAGAAAAACTTAACGGCCATCAGTAGAAAAAGTATTGTTATGCAAATTTACTCACCCCTACCGTTGACTTTCATAGATCGATGCTTCGCTTTATACCGCTGTTCGACTTCATCATCACTAAACGCTAGCATATCAACGGGACACTCACCTTCACCATCCCAACAGCGGTCAGTGGCTTTCTCTCTGAAAAACGGTTCTTTATTAACAATTATCTTCCACCCCACTTAGTGTCGACCATTACTCACTCTGTTATAACTCACAAACAATTTAACAAACAGAAAAACTGTAATAAGTGAGTAAATTGCTATTACTATAAATTTATCTCGATAATGCTACAAAACCATACTACTACCGAGGCCATACTCTATGGAATGTTCTTAACACTGTTACCACCACAGTGACAAAACATCTTAGGTTTTCTCTTTGATGCCTTCAATTTTATCACATTTGACCATTTTCATTCAAATAATGAAAAACTTGCTGCCTCAATTTCTCGGTAAATATTGTATGAGTGAACTGGGAAGCACTTGGTGCATAATACATTATACTATCCACTCTCCACTCACTTGCTTCTTCAACATCGTTGAAAAGAATCGCATACATTGGCTTAGCAACCGGTCCGAAGATGTCGAACACCTAAAAGTTTATTTCACGAATTTACTAAGTAAAAACACGTAATGGAAGAAAGAACAATTCTTTTATTCTGCAACTTGACCAAGGCGAAGTCAAGCAAGAGTCACACCGTAAACTCCTTATCAACGTTCCATGTTTATTATGACAGAATGTGAAAAGTGTTCATTAATTCCGTTAAATATAAAACTTCGACAATTATCAAGGAGATCCAGCAAAAAATTCTTCACTACTTATAAAGAAACCAAAGATCTAGATAGATTCCTTTTCTTTATTCTGATATAGAGAAAAAAGAGCAAATTTACCCGTCCTACAGCGTTGCGTTCAGAATCGAAAATGACACTGTCAAAATCAAGTGCGGTATTTGAATCAGCCTCGATCACTACTGAAATAGAACAAGAAATTACATTTACATTAAGCAGTAACATACTGTCTAAATATTAAAGTATGAAAGTCAAACCTATACAATCAATTCACCAATAATATAAAAGAAAATACATTCATAGTCTATTCAGAGACTTCACATTCCTAAGATGATACATTTCATCAATAATCGGCTTTAGCTGCAGTTCACTGCAGTAAGCAATACAGTACTGATAATGAAACACATGCCACGTCCCGAAATTCCTATATTACCTAATCTATCGACGACATTCACAATTCTCCCAAACTGTTTCAAAAGAATGTCTTCTTCAACATGAATCCTGAGCTCCTCGATAGCAAGCATTGTGTCATACTCATGTTCAATAAGTTTTAGATTTGTTTTCGTTGAAGTGGCAATATCCACGTCATCATCTTCCTCTTCCAGCTGTAGCGACATTTGCTGTCCAGTACTTTTTAAAATTCTAAAAAAAACTTAGAACAGCATTCCAATTAATCATCATGGAAGAATAATAAGCTAATTATTCAAAAGTGCCATTCAAATCAAGCTGCTCAAAATTTGGACCACATAGTTGAGGTCTAAAAAAGCCTGGTATTGAAAATTTAAGTGACACAAAGAGTTAGATAAAACAGACCATGTCCCTAACTTATTAAAAACACATAAAACTACTGTATATGATAAGGCAAAACTGCTCTGTATATTTAACCAATCATAGTTTCTTTAAATAACTATCAAATATGTTCCAAGAATCAATAATGGTATGAAAACATGGTAACCAATATCAATGAGTAAAGTAAGGAAACAAACCTATCGAATTCATCATCCGAACTATCACTGCTCGACTGAACAATGAATGTACTTTCCGACAGTTCATTATTTCTCGTAGACTGAGCAATTCTTAAAATAGCAACAAATATTTGAGAAAAAATAACTCTACTCTGACCATAAAAAAGTGTTGACCTATACAAATTTTGGAATGATTCTAGCAAACCTAAAACTTGTTGAGTCGACATTGAGAATATTGAAACGATCAAAAAAGTAATCGAATGATATACATCCATTACATACCGAATCAACGATATTAGTGACAACTTCTGCAACAACTGTCTGCAGTAGATTATCCTAAAATGAATTTCTTTTTATGACTGAGGCAATCACTGTATAGAAAATCCATATCCATACTGTCAAAACTGCAAAATTTCACAACCCTTCTTCCTTTTTGCGTATTCCCAAACCATACTATATTTCCGAATATTGTATCCAGATGTATATTTCCGAACATTGTATCCAAATGTATGAAATGTGTAATGTCAACCTTTACAGTACCACTTGCAACTCAAGAGATACATGAAATCTTAGTATCCCAGAACAGCGATCAAATGCAAGAAAAAGAGGAGACCTTGCCAGCTTCGTTATTCACACGCATCGTTTTTATGTTATTTTTATGATCAATCCAAGCGTCAATTTTATCGGAATTCATTACGATACCTGAAATGAAATGTGTAATGATGTGAAATACGAATGCACATCACTGCGTCTCCTTTACTGGATATAATATTCAAGTACCACTGCTATAGATGTGTTAGCACAAAGTTATAATTTACACACCATTGTTACATGCAAAAACCAATGACTGTAAAGTTCAGGTATTATTGAAAATTGGGGTATGTATTACAAAGTAAACGTTGCAAACCATATAATTAGATACTGTGTATAAGGTGTTATAAAGAATGAGAAGTATGTCGTAAGTGTACTAAACCAACTGTTACATGACAACTTCAAGTGTATTCCTAATACTACTATAAATTTGAAATTTTCTGAAGAGAATTCCTTCTGAAGGAGACAAAATTTTAGACAAATCTTAAGAAAAACCTTAAATCCCACAGATCTCAAAGACGTAGAAGCCAGGGAATCGAAATTCTCGAGAAAGTAAACTCCCGAAAGTCCGACAATCAAGAACACTCACCATATGCCTAACAAGTTAACATACAGTAAGATCTCATGCGGTCCTAAGCAGGACCAACACGACATGGCTTGTCTCAGTCGAGTCTATTCTGGGCTGCGAGCTGGTTTTAGTGGAAGTGAGCTGGAGAATTTTGGGACCGTTTTCCTGTTTTGGTCAACAGATAAGCATAGAGTAGCTGTTTCTGGAGCAGTTGACCTGACTGCACCTGCTGTTGCCCGCGACCCATTTCAGCATTTGCAGGGCTGTAAGGTGCCTCGTATCCCGTGCACCTGTAATACTACTAAACATTAGATCCTACGTGTTCTGTTCACCTCATCTCAAGTTCTATGCATTGTGAATTCAACTTGTTTTTATCTCACCAATTATGTATAAAACGCATTTCGTATCAATACCTAAGTTCGCATCTTGCAAACTGCGATTTTCAATCACATTGGTAATTGGCAAGTTCATCCTAAATTACTAGCAAATCAGTGATCATTTTGATATTACCATTTATTATTATTTATGCAGATCTCCAGAAATTTCCAAAAACAAATGAATTTCAGTTGGATTTTGCAAAATGGTGGAATTGCGGAAGCGCGAAAAATTGGAAGATCAAGAAGGTCGCCAGCTGGAATCATCCGAGGCTACATTGATGGCACCTTCGGTCGTTGACTATGGTAACGCCGCTGCGTACGCGACTGAGTTACGTAAATGGTTATTTACGACTCACTGCTGGGCATATTGTCATCAGATGGCAACTATGCATTCATTAGTATATTTGGCATCATGTAACCGGCCGGATAACATGGTATCTCACGCACCATTTGGTGTCACATTACCAACACAAAATGCTTCCTCATCAATTGCGAATCTGCAGAATCCAAATCAGTTCATTCAGCGTCGCACAATCCCATCTTTTACACGACGTATCCTTGCAGAAATCATCGATTCTATTTTTGCATTTGTCGCAAAATTATTAATTGTCTATTTCCTGGTGGAAATTGGTGTTGTGTAAGTATCATTTCTACTTCCTTGACTTTTCTTATAGTGATAGATATTGCTAAAATTCTCACTTTCTTCCACGCATAGCATTTCTTGCCATTACTTATTTTTAGAAAACGTTTTCCAAATACAGTGTTATGCGTTAAGAAGCCACAGTTTCTAGAGCACAAAAATGTTGCTGGGTAAAATAAGTATCGAATAACACTTTCACGTTGCAAAAACCACCCAGTACATGATATTTCCAGGGATCTAGATAAATATGACCGATTATTGGGTGATGACGCTGACTTGCATACATTGATTGACGTAACTCAGGAACTGTTTCCTATTGAAATGCTTGCAAAAGTCGTCGTTAGTATTGTCGAAGTGCGTGTGTTCCAGTTACATATTTTGTTTTAGAACTATTTAGGAGAAAAGAAAATCTGGAAGCACAGGCGAATTTAACTGTGATAGTCGACACGAGCTGTAGCCCTGTCTTTCATATTTTCTTTCCTAGCTAAGCTTTAAATTCAGTATTAATTCATTTGAAGTACATTCTTTCGTCTCGATTTTGATGTAAATTATTACAAACTTCATTCGTACTCTTATCAAATTTCACTAATACGACAAGTTCCGCTTCAGGCCTTATTTGTATCATATGGTTTTGGATCAGTACCTGCTGGACAAACACCGGGGAAAGTTGCGTTAAATATTCAAGTGATTACTTGTTATCAAGTGATACCGATAGCAGGTAGCGAAGACGTGAATATCGTTCGGACACTTGGTGTTCCATTCAAAAAGTCAGTCCCTTTTTTGCGTACTGGTAAATTTTTTTGTTAATGTGATGGTCGTTTGATTTTACATTCCGTGATCTCAGATATAATGTCGTAACGTAATGTCCAAAAGCTTAGTATTAAAAGAACTTGTTAGTAAGACACACACTTCATCGCGTTCGCACTTTTGCATTGTAGGGAAATCAAGATTTTTCATAAGGAAACGATTATTTTTGCTCATAAATGATCTTTTTCGTACATCTAATAACAAGTATTTCAGTTCTTTGCTACGATCATTAACGAAGAATATGCTTATCAATCTACTTTTTCCGCTCAGTGCAGCAGCTTATGCGTTTACCTACAATCGTGCTGGCTATGATATTGCTGCGAGAACGATTGTTGTTAACGTCTAAAATCATTTCCCATTGTTTTCCATTACTTTGTACAATTTGATTACAGTATAAACATTGTATGTCGCAAATTCAACCATCATCATGAGGACTACATGAATCGAATGGATTCGACAGTTCATATTTAAGCGGCAGGTCTTCTGCTAAATGACATGACCAATCCTAGTGGACACGGAAAAGCAAACTTCCGAAATGGGATGGGTCGTACATCACAATAAGATGGGCATGGTGGCACAATGATTCGCACTGTGAAAGGCAAACTGCACAATTTGATGCCTTTTGATCTATTATACCACCACTATTGTCTTCCGAGCCATATAATACATACAACAGGTCTTATTCCTTGCACCTTCATAATTATCCTATAAAATATTTTACCAGTACCAAGAATTGACTACTGAATGGTTTTTCCTAAAAGCTACCACAACATTTCTTAACCTATGGAAATTTGCTAAGACATATTAAGCCAATCCAGAAAACAGTAACTTTCTGGTTTCTCACGACACAATCAAGCAAATCCCAAATCAAGTAAATAGTTATTTCAGTAACATGAAAAAGAGTGAGTTAACGATTTGGAGGTGATGGCACTGGTTGTATGATACGCTGTTTTTGTTGGTAGACTTGGCGAGCAATATTACGCTGTAAGCGGCTCAATCGATCATGCACGCTTTGCAAGACATTCCCAGCTGCTGTAACCCGTTTTTTAGAATCATCCAACTTCCGCACATACAAGTCTAAATCATATGGCGCTTGTTGCTCATCCGAAATTTCTTTTAGATCTATAAACCGTGAAAGTTTATTTCATACAATCTATCTCTTTCAGTGAACAAGCTAATAGACTTTCAGATTTCTCATCCTGGACTGCTTTTACCTTTTATCAAGGTAGCGTCTGACAAATCCTAGTTAGTTCACTATTGAAATACCTCCAATGCACGATAGCTAACTAGTTCCTACCCACTCATTTCAAAGATGACCATTTTAATAACAAATATCAGTAACTTACATTGCGCTAGTTCTCGTATATGCATATTCAGAGTATACTGACTAGCACGTGCGGCATGAACGTGACTGCCAAGACGATCCACCGCCGGTTGAACAATCCCCATGATCCCACTACTCAGCAGTATATTACCGTCAACTACTTCATCTGGACTTGATTCCGCCATTCAATCCTTTCCAGACAAATAACTTGGAACTTTGACTTATCCAAGCAGCAATATAACTCCGACGCAGCAGCACTGGGAAGCTGCAGTAGGGCAAAAAATAGAGCTATATGGAATTCCTAGTCTTCGCTGTTAATCCTCCACTACTTCCTTCCCCATGAACAACATTCATGCTAAAAATATCTATCAAATATAGTAGAGAGAAGCGACGACTCCATTCACTAAAGCTTCCAGTGATAGGATCAATAGCGATCTTCGGCACTTACAAGCTCTGTTTAAAGCATTATTTAATGGTAATAAAACACAGCCAAAAAGAGACAAGTTCCCAGAAATCTTCCTTTCACTACTAAAACATCACAAAGTTAGTAAAGAGATAAATACATCTGAAGTTTTCAACAAAACAAAACTGAGTTATAAAAACAGTTCTTTACTTATAAGATGAAAATCCCAGTCCTTTCATGAAAAAGGCTGTTGAATATTAGGGAACCACTGCTCGACTCTTTCTATTCGTGTGTTAATAAACTGATTTCAACAAGTTAGAATAATTCTTTCCTGCTTGCATATCATTCAGAAGACTTTCAAAACAACATGTGATAAAGAAATCACAAATATATCATTTCTTCTTTATTTCTGCGGCGGAAGTTTCATAAATAGGATTCTTTCTTAGGATTACCAAGCCTTCCAAATATGGCGTTAGTGAGATATCTGAAAATAAAGTATTAAGTAAAACAGTATGAATAATTCTAAAGGAAGCTCAATGAATGATATATTTCCGAGATGTTAAACTTCGATTTACCTACTTAAAAAGTAATTGTATATTAACACTAAAATCAGTTATCGATATACAAAATGTGATATTTTCGAAATTACTCACAAACTGTTGAAACACAAACATTCAAAATCAAATTCTAACAGTGGGTAAAGCGGTCTTTTGAAAACCTTATGTTCCCAAACTACGAAAAAACCTTGAATTGAAATTCTGGTGCTTCTTCTAAAAAGGTTAAACAAGTAATTATCTAAAATTTATGGTCAAGGAGCCCAGAAGTTAACAAAAAAGTGGACAGAATTTTCCGTCTGTAATAAGCGTGATTTAAATGAAGATCCCAGGAAATAACTATTTGGATACACAAACAGCAGGAGAGCTATCATTCAGAAAAGTGGGCAGAATTTTTGTTAAGTATATAACAGTCAAACAATTTCGAGGAATTTTAAGAAATTAAACTAACATTCCTCATTAGCAAGCTCAGCTCTTTCACCGTAAGCCATCAGAACCGGCGTTGTATGAGTCTGAAACCCAGTGATTGTTTTCGGTTTTCCAGCCTGAGCAACGACATCAACAGCTTGTCCTACCCGGACGCTCACATTTACCTGTTTCAAATTCTCTGGGTTCACCTCATCTTCTACCAGAGTTATTAACAATCGTGGTTGCATTGCCAGAGTCAACGAATATAGCAAATAATGTTGTCGATTGTTCAATACGGCTATAAATACACTCATATATTTTTCATGTCCAAAAGTTTTAAAGCCATTTGATATAGTGGTAGCAATCACCAGGAACCATAACAAGATCATGAAAATATTGCAAAAATTGGCATGGTGAACCGCTTTCAAGAAAGTGTTACGTGACCATGTCGATTATGCAATCCCGCTGTGAGCAAAACATCGTATGATTTGAAGTCTTAGTACAAAATTTCAGACATTTTGACGGAGCTCTGACCCTCTTTTTTGCAATCCAAAAAGAACTCACAATTATTGGCTTCCAGAAAGGCGTAGCAAATTGTAAGAAGCCCAGCAACTGCTGCAGGACACATAAGTTGACGATCAGAATGAAATGGATTCAGTGTCATCGTTCCTTTACCCATATGTGTCATACCTTGAGCCAAACGAACCAACATTAAGCTTACCTAAACTATATGGAAGTTTAGCATACCTATGAAAAGATAACCAAATTAAACAGAATAACACTGTCGCGAAATAAGAGTAATGTTTGGGCAATGCCCAAACAATTGGAGAAAACGAATCATATTACTTGGAACTTCAATAAATCTAAATACGCGTTAATCTAATGGAGCAAGCAATTTACATGAAATACCATGTACAACAGCATGTAACATTTGTTCAATTACCAACAGGCCACATATGGTACTAAATGATATAATTAGAAATGAGTGTTTATTTACCTGATCCTTGTGATGATAACTTGCAAGCTGTCGTAACATCGAAACAAGCCTTGCATTATTAGTACCAGCACCAACCAAACCCATCGCAAAAATTGCATTGTGAGCCGTTTCTGCATCGGCATCATGTGAAAACTTTGAAAGCGATTCCAAAATTGAAAGCTGAGG
The DNA here is from genome assembly GCA_005281725.1 of Wuchereria bancrofti. Classification (NCBI taxonomy): domain Eukaryota; kingdom Metazoa; phylum Nematoda; class Chromadorea; order Rhabditida; family Onchocercidae; genus Wuchereria; species Wuchereria bancrofti. The sequence continues at coordinate 11,648,004 of SSBO01000012.1, read as the reverse complement.
ATTAGACGTACTAATTAAAGCTAATGCCAACGGTACTGCGCGTCTGATCACTGGTTCGCCGTAACGAATCTGGAAGATTTTGTCACCAAATTATTCAAAATATTCGCACCAACGAATGAATTAAATGACAATAGTCTTAAGGAAAATTTGCAATACAGAATGAAATTCACAAGAAATTTGCAGCATGATATTTCGAAATATCTACCAAATGTCCAAACATCCTTAAGCTCATCTGTGCTCCAATCTCTTCACCCATAGAGATAAGACCAATACCAAGTACAGCAACCGCCTGTTGTGTCGAATAATCCGGTTTCTCGCTCGAAGCATCACCTTCCTTTTTAATATCGCTTTTGTCTTCTTTATTCGTCTAAATTACACAATGATAGGACAATCACGGCCATGATGAAAAACGAATAATGAATGCAAATTTATGAAGTACAAGCTTCTTAGTCATGAGGACTATAAAACAGAGATATAATTCATTGAATTTATGATTTCAAATCTTTTCAGAAGTACATGCTATCTGATCTGAATGAAATCACTAAATGACTTTTTTCAATTTTTCCTTCCTAAAGCTAATCTCCTATACCATAAAACACATGCAAATAGTCTGAATCGTTTTCATTTTTTTCATTATCATCAGAAAAAAATTTGTAATATCAACTAACACGATGAATTTGTAATAAATAATGAAAAACTCTGCAACTATTTCAAACCATATCATCCTTAACCATATCATTATCAAAGATGCCAGTTCATTTTACAATACCTCACTACCAAGACCCTATCATAAAGGAAAAAACATCTACTACATTAATATACACTTACTATTCCCTGAATCATGCACATTTCGGTCTCAATTTCGCTTTTTAATCTTAAGATAATGCTAAGTAAAAGCATAAATAAATAGCAATACAACACCGCAACAATACAGGTGAAAGCGAATGAGTACAAGATATAAAGCATATAAATGAATGGATAAAAGAACAAGGTAATCGATCAAACACAAAAACTCAACCTTTTTTTTCGCCTCTTTCGTTTCTTTGGTTTCATAATGTTCGGAACAGATATGAAGAAGCTTTTGTATTTTCAATACATTTCCAGTTCCAGCATATGCGCATACATCAATTAGAGTTGAAAACATTGTTCCGAAAGGATCCGGCAATGCTCGCACCATTTCAACAAATACTTCACTCTTTTGCTGAGCACCTAAGAAAAAACAGAATGAGCACTACCCTTCAATCTTTATATAACCAAAACATTTTATCTAAATATCAAAACATAAAGAATAACGTACCAAGGAAAATTAGAGCAATTCCAAGAGCAACAAAACGATAATTTGAGTCCTGCAGTTCTACAGCCGTCTTTTCATTTAGATAATTGAATAACTCACATGCTGTTATATGATCACAAGTACCGACCAAGATGAATCCTATCGATAATGCTGCTAATCCTTTTACCTAAATATTTTAAAATCTTTTAAAACCACTTGGGATCAAAATCAAAATTACCGGTCAAAATTATCGGATATGATTGATCACCTAGTGATAATAAAACTAAAAAAAAAAAAGATTGCATAATAGCTCTTACATGAGTTTCCTACGGACGCCCATCACATTGTTTGCAAAATTATTTCAACTTACTATGCTGCTATTGCTTTTGTCATCTGCCCACAGTACAAAGAAAAAAAAAAAACGCTGAAAATTACTTCAGGTGTGGCGGATGGCTTTGTATCCAGTAACAGCTTTTTAAGCTCATATACGACTCCACCATCTTCTTTCTTCAACACCGCAAGCCTCTTCGAATTTGCATATGCTAAGCCTAAGCCAAAAATAGAACCAATTCGCATAACCGCACGATCACTATTTATGTGATCCATGAGAAGTGCAGCTGCGGGATCACATGTATCTTGGATACCTGATGATATAATTCCTATTGCTAGAAGAGTACCTGCCTGAAAAATAATTGAATTGATATGAGGGTAAAAAAAACCAAACAATTCTCATTTGCTTCATCGCAATAACCGGAAAACAACTTTCGTAACTTGTTTTAACAAAGTTCAGCATCACTCGTAACTCATCTACCTTAATAAAATCATCGTTAACATAAAGAAATCGATCGCACTGCGCTAAACCAGTGTCGATGTCCCATCGCCAAACTAATCCTTGACTTGCAGCCGCTGACAGCATCCCTATAAGAAAAAAAGCTAAAAATCAAAAAACCCACTATCAAAATATGACAGCAGCAGTGAATAAATGTTCAAAAAATATCTAGAACAAAACCTACCGTATTCTTTGTTTTTATAAAACCAACGACTTGCATCTTCCGCTTCCGTCATCATTTTATCGACTCCGAAGCCAGTATTGACAAATCCGTTAACAAATGCTGCTGCTAAATTTGATCGCACACTATCTGATGCAGATGAGCCAGCAAACGGTCCTAGAGGATAATTACAATAAAACAGACTAGAAATCTTTACACTGTGAAGAATTCATCCTTCTGATAGTGATAGACAACAAAGCCGTTCACCAGTCACAAAAATGTACTCTAAAAAAATATCATTACAAAACAACATATAAAAACCAGAAAACTCACTACTCTGTTCTAAATGGCTTTTATAAATCCCTTCCGGAGTTTTTGGTTCCATAATGTCAAGTTCTCGGGCCAGTGAATGAAAGTACGTATGTAAATTAGCATTTGAATTCAATTCCATCAGCTTTTCGCCATTTTCAACACCTTCTAGATCAAGGAAAATCTGGTGTCGACCCATTAAGATTGCCATCTGTTTCTGTTCCAATCTAAAAGAAAGATGAATAAATTTGACCAGAATTTTCACTTTTTGGAAGAACAATTACCTTATTTATGTCTTATTAGCTTTCCAAAAAATGTCCAACCTTACAAAAAAATATCTAAATTCGATGTGACCGATTGGATAAAACAAATGGTAAGGCTCTTTTTTTAAATGTTTTTCCTCCTACCTTTATTTCATTTCTGACTATTTCAGACAGATACCGAAAGCCTATAGATACCAACCACAAGCATACTACACCAGGATGAGTAGATTTTACAAGAAAAAAAAACGATATGAAGCACAGCCTTACATATCCTTTGTGCTGAGGACTATTTCGCGCATTATTGGGACAGTATTTAACATAATAGCACATCTTAAAGCATCGAAGTTCTTTCCGAATTTCCGGTAGATATTCATAGCTGTTTTGATCAAGATCTCATTATCGGGATCTGGCATTAACGGTGAACAACTGAAAATGAGCGTTATCAAACAAATTAAATCTCCTGGAAGGATTCAAATAGACTGATCCAGTAATTCCTAAATATTTTTAATTTTAGCAACATCCAGCAATAACTATGCCATATCACATGATCAGGAAATATCAAGACACAAACAGAGAAGAAATCTTTCACCACTGTCCCATGTGACCAACTACAGTTCATAAATAGAATCGAATTGATCGATATTTTAATTAGGTAATTTTTTCAAGATTCCCATCGCTAACCCTTTGTTATCAATGTATTAGGAGGAAAGCTGACTATTCTAAAGCATTATTACTGAAACGATGGCATACCTTAACAAATATAAGCAAACTCGACCATGGTCAACTTCTTCAACATACTCAGACAGCAGATCAAGTCTTTCAATTTCAATTAATAAATCACACACTTCAACTTCTGCGTTATGTTTCATATTATGTAGTACAATTTCTCGAGTTAGCGTCAATAACTGTTCTCGACGTTTATTATGAACATTGGTACCATCGCCACAGGAACGCCATTCTTCAGCCATTTCCATCGCTAAGTGCCTGAGCATGTAGGATTCACTATTAATTATGGGTGCTATTCTATAATGTAGAAAGGAAATAAAATTCAAATACAATAGGCCTATTTCGCGAAAATGTTATCAGCCATATTTAGTCTATATCACATTATCTGCTAGTCCTAATACACGGATACATTGAAATGTATCAAAATAACCGAGGCTTTCACCTCACGTATTCATGCCCCCAGTCACCAATTGGTTCATGCTTTCCCATCATGCGATAATTGATACAATCATTTTTGCCATCCGAAGTCATCGCCAACACTGATATTATGTCCGCACACAATTTCTGTAACCAATTTAAAATTAAAAATTAAGCGCAGTACAACAAAACGACAAACAGGTGGCAAAAGGGAACCATATTATAAGTGATATTCTGCACTTGTTGCTAGACCAGTGCATGATCGTATCCACCCCACGAGGTGGAAGCTTTGTGAAGAAAATAAATTTCCATCATAAAAAATATTCGAATAAAGAGACTGAATGAAATAGGCACAGCTTTATGTTTAAATGGTTTTACTCTACTAAAGTGGATGCAAAAGGGATCATTATTCACTGAATAACTGTTGCTAAGAATCATCAAGAAATGTAAGTTATACAGTACCTTAACCCACACAAGCTCCAAGTTAGACTCTTGGATAATTTCACTGGATCGCAGTTTAATAATAACATCAGTCTTTAATAAATTGTACTACAGAAGAACAAGGACCAACTTTTGTAGGTCCTTCAGCCATTTTCTTGTGGATTTCTTTAATTGTAGCATAATGTGGACGCATAAATTTCAATGGTTTTGGCACCGATGTCATGGAAGTTGTTGAAGCACGAATAATGCTTCGCATTGTCTCCAACGTGGGTTGATATAGCGAAATATCTGCTTCCTAGAAAAAACCCTTTCCTAGATATTCGATATGGACATTAAAAAGTGAAGTTTTAAAAAGTGAAGTTTATTAGCACTTATCTGACAGTTTTAAAGTAATTTTCTCATTATATATACGTTTTTCAGACATTTAGTAAAGAACTTCACTCTATTTTACAGCTCTTTTCTTAAATTATATCATATATACAATTTTCGCTTTAAACTGATCACTTTTTTTTGAGAATGAAAATGAAGAGGGGAAATAATAAAGAAAACCTACATTCAAACGCTGCATCAACATTTCCAAGTCTTCTTTCAGCTTAATATCTTCCTCAGTCTGGAATAAAAAAAAATCGAAATATGAATTTATGAGCGTTCAAGGTTTCATTCGGATAATTGTTCAGAATTGCCCAAAGGATCATGTTGGATTATATGCATCACAAGGCATTTATTCTTGTAATAAGCATAACGACAGAATAAGACATAGTAAGTACAATTTTTCTAAATTCTTTCCTCCCCATTCTGCTCTATCTCGGAAAATGGATGGACAGCATTCAAAATCCCACTGCTACCAAGCACTTTTACCAAAGAAAAACATAGGATAATCAAGAAAATTCAAGCTAACCATTTCATCTTTTCCTTTCTTCTCTTCTTTCCCATCTTTCTTCTCCTTGCTATCCATTATACTTTTCTTCACTGCTGGGTTCTTTTTCTCCGACATTAATTCAGTCTTCTCTTCAACCATGACTTTTGGAACTTTGAATTCAGTCAAAACGTGGTAGACTGAAGAAATAAGCAATGACACAGACAACGAAGTAAGAAATGAGTAAAATGTGGTCAAAAGTTCCCCATGCATACAACACAAAATCTTTACACATACAACACGAATACTAATTTTATTGGTTTACATGTATTTTATTGCTTCACTCATTGAAAAAACCATTTGGTCACGAGTGGCTTACACTTGAACTCGCATTCTATATACGTGAGATGACAAATTCTACATACAAATTAGAAAATTTTTATATGTTTTATGTGAAACAAAAACCGTTGTACATAAAAGAAGTGAAAAATAAAAAGCAATCTTTTGCAGTTTTATGAAATGAAAGTCCTGCGAAAATCATGAAAAACTATAACTCTTCACTTCTGGATAAAACCAAAATCCGCATAAAATGGGAATTGTCGACTAAATGTGCCGACCAGGAACATACGTGTCGACCAAAGCCTTATTTTAGGGTAACAAAATTCCCACAAGTACCTGTATGAGGTGGAAAGCTATCATATGGAGTAGATAAAATGGAAACTTCGTATACCTTCCAACACAAAAAACCTGGTTGGAAGGGGAAAGTAAAAACTTCACATATTAAAACAAAAATTCACATAAAACGCAGAGCAAGAGTTCTCGTTTGTTTCCAAATGAAATAAGAATGCCGCTCTTAGTTCCTCAGAATCCTCAGGATAAAAACTTTCACGTGTTTCGATGTAAAGTGAAAATCTTCCTATAAGCTCATGTAAGGTTACAGTAATCAAATCTTGCTTTCCCTGACAGTTTCAAAGGAAGGGAAAATCTGACATACTGCACAATTTCCATGAAACGTGGAAAATTTCCATGAAACGTGAAGAACAACCGAGAGGCAAAGTACAAGCAAACTTGCGTGAACCTCAACTGACAAGCCTTCAGCAGGTGCCACGCACAACCACATCAGGACTACATGCTATCACTTCATCCCGAGCACTATTTCACGGATGAGCTCTTATTGCGACCAGACTGCTCACTTATGCAGGTTTGTCGTTTTACGCCCCGTCATTTTTCAGCTCGTCACGTTAGGGTCCACGTTCCTCATCTGTAATGATTATGGTGTATTAAGCTGAATTCCTTCTATAAATCACTTCCATGCTTTCAAATTCCTTTAAAAAGTAGTTTTAGAATCTTGTTAAGTTTCTCATATAGGTAGTGTCATAAGGTTATTGTACTTAATAATGTTTATTCATTTCAACATCACCAGGAAAAGAAGCAAGTAAGTAGTTGCTTTGCTCATTTTGAATTTAACAGCCAGCATTAATTCTTTAGCATTAATTCTCGTAGAATGTTTTTGGAATTTCTGGATGAAGACTCGGATGTTACAGGTCACTTCTGCACTGTTAGTTCTTCTGTTTTGTTTTCCTGTGTAATGGCAACAAGAAGTCGAAGAAGCGCAGTAGGTAGTGATTCTTTAAACCCAGCAATGATACAGTTATATGACACCGGGCGATTACGTCGAGAACTGAGACAGAGAGGACTTGACACGACAGGTACCAGAAATGTACTTGCCGATAGATTGCAGGTTTAAAACTTTTGTCGAATTTTGAAGTTATTTGTGTAGATGCTTCAGTTATCCTTCTGTGATAAGTTAATGAAAACTTCATTGATTACTACTTTTACTACTATTATTACCACAGTTCAAACATATTTAATCCCATGATATCAGCAGTTAAAATGGTAATGACAGCAATTAAGATGGTGACAAATAATATCATTGGTTGCACCATTGATAGCAATGTGTTTGAACTGTGGTAATAATAGTAGTAAAAGTAGATGTGATAGCACTTGTTTGAATTGGTTTTCAGCGAAAGTATAGTGCTTTGATGTCGAATTGGACTCCTTATAACCAAACTCGAAAGTGTTCTCTAGCTTCCCATCTGGAATACCACAGACTGTGTTATACTTTATTGTTATATATATGATAAAGGTTAGCATATCAGTATTGTTATAGGAAGCAGTTCTTTCGGAACGTAACGGTCGACAAGCATATTCTCCGCCACCTCAAACAGAAAAACCTGTAAAAAGAGGAACACGGAAGTCATTGAAGGAGGTAATTCTGTTTGTTTTTCAAAGGTGTTTTACTGTCTATTGAAGGAGGTAATGTTTAAAAGGTCTTTTACTGTTTTCGGACCAATTTAAAAGGCAAGGGAAGTCGATTCAAAGACATTTACATAAACTTGTAGCTGTAAAAATTTTATCGAAATCTCACTAAAAACCTGATTTGTCTTATTGCAGGGTGAAGAAAATGAAAATGAAACTGGGTTGGACTCGGAGCCTGTTATCTCCCCAAAAGCCAAAAAAAGTCGACATAGCGAAGAAATTGATGAAATCAATTTGATAGAAGAATCGTTTTCTATTGAGCTTTCGGTAGAATCATTTATTTTTAATGTAGCTGTTATTGGAGAACTAAAAATGTTTCCATCCCGGTTATCATTATTGAAGTTATAATGTTAACGAAGTTATTTTCTAGACTCTCAATGCCACAAATGGTTAATTCTGGTCTGTTTTAATGCTTACTAATCACATTCTTCCTTTTTTGGATGCACTTGGTTTTTCTTTTTCAGAATATATCCGCGATTGATGAAGTGCAGATGGAAGCAGAAAGGGCTTTCGTGCCACACTCCCTATCCAGTACTACTGTAGTTCACGGAGAGCCGTTTCATGTGCTAGAAGTTGAAAAACCTTTAATACCGAGCGATGAAACAAATTCTAAAGTGGAATTCGTTCCATGTGAAGTGAGAATTCTTGAAGTGTTTCTTAGTTTAAAATTTGACCAAGTGTTGCTCAGTAGCTTTGGATCTCGATTAGCGTTTGATCGAAGCTCAACATAAATCAATTTCCATTCTTTTCAATCATGTTTTGATTGTTTGCGGTTTTTGAAGTATCTTTTTTTTTCAGTCAAAGAAAATGAAGGCGTCTTTGGATGAAGGCAAACATCGGGGAACGAAACATGGAAAAAAAGAAAAAATAATGGTTGAAGAACTGACTAGTTCCAGTGACGATGAAGAATTAAGATGGCTTTACAAAACAAGAAGAGGGAAGAAACCTCGAAAAAGTTTACTTGAAGGAAGACATGTGTTTGTCGACAACATCAGTAAAAACGAGAATGAAACGGGTGAGAAGGGTGAAATAAGTGAAAAGGAAGATGAGAGGGATGGTCGAGAACGAAGTTCGAAATCCTCTTCTTTAGAGTTATCAAAAGCAGTAAACGTTGTCAGTGTGAATGAGAAACCATCGAAAGCGTTGGTTCAAAAAGGTTCGATCAAGATCAAATTCAAAACTAGTCTTTTAAACATTGAAAGAACGTCGGAATTGAAGCAGAGAGAAACTCCCCCAGTTGGTTCCACCGGCTTAATCACAAAAGATGGGAAAATACATGCTGACGTAACACTGGCCTCTGCAACCCAAGTGGTATGTTGTTTACTCTGTAGTTCACTTACCTGCATGATTTAAGAAAAGGTAATAGATTGTTTTTTTTTTTTTCAGGAAGTTAATAGACTGATTTTTACACGCACAACCAGACAACACTTAAAACTAGGAAGAAATATATATCTTCATCGTAACATTTATGTTTGTCACTTCAATATATAAATAATCTGTTTTTAGGAAAAAACAAAATGTCCATTTACTCCACCACTATCGTTACCAAATACTGAGAGGTCGAAAGACCAAGTTACCCGCAAAAAAATTCCTTTAAGGATGCAAGCACCTATTGATGTATTGGATACTATTTTCGACAAGCAGGTAAAACTCTGTGGTTTATTGTAAAGGATGATAATTTATTCACTTATCATCAGTAGTGATAAATGGGACATTTAATTAAGGAGCAGTAAGAAGAAAAAAACTTTTCATGGTCAGGTATTTCTACCTGTCGAAGATGACCATGAGTATTTCTCGTATAGTTGTGAAGTTCTTTTAGGCCCAGCTTTTGTCAAGCAAATATAAAACAGAACAGGAAAGAGCTCTTGAAAGGCAGAAGCTGGAGATGGAAAAACGGCGTCAGAACGCGATTCCACCGGTAATTTCATTATCCGCTACGTCTTCTGCAGGGCAAGAGAAACGCAAACATGTCGATTTTGTCCTTCCTTCTAAACTGGCATTGGAGGAACGTGTCGTACAGCAGCATTTCAAAAGTGAGTGTGTAAAAGCATTCGTTTTTATTCACCTAGCTGTATTGAAACTTTTTTTTATGCTATTTCAAGAACAGCACTGTTCAAACATTGAATACCAGTGCATGAATTGATGGTCCGAAAAAGTTTGGTGGTGGAAATCTCCTCTGTTGTTAGTTCTTTTTAAAAATTTTGTCCCCCTCTTTTCTCTGTTTCTTGTGAGGACTGTGAAAGTTATGTCTTAACGGTTAACACTGCAGTTTTTTTTTTTGATAGTAAGAATTGTACATTACTAATAGGCGTGCTACTGCATTGGAAGATCTGGTAAAAACCGATAATATGACAGTTATCTGTTATGTTATTTTTTGGGGCGTCGTTTGTTTATGTGATCATATCATATTTGACTCAATGTATTTTCTACTTTTCTTATTTCACAAACATTTATGGTATTATTTTGCAAACATTTGTGGTATTTTTACTAAATAATTGGAACTTTGTTATAAAAAAGTGCTTTTTTCTTGTTTGGTGATGGAAGTATAACGTATTTTCATGCTCATTTTGTTCATCAGTTTCAGATGTTAATATGGACGAAAAACGCTTGTTGGCACAGCTGCCACCGCCTCCACCACCACCACCACTTCTCTCTTGTTCTAGAAAAGCCCCGATACCATCCACATCAAGTGCAGCTTTCGATAGCACATCAACAGTAGAATATTCAAAAGATGAGAGTACTGAGGAAAACTTAGTAACACTGATGACTCCAACAACTCCGTGCTCAGGCGATTCTCCATTGTCCATGAGGACTCCTCCATCAGTCCCTTGTTATATGAGCCCGTCGGAAACCTCGTTTGAACCTCCATTCTCAGTTGAGGCGTCTACTTCAAGTACTGCTTCAGTTACAAAAATTGATTCGGAACGAATAAAAGAAATGGCTTCCGCTTTGCAAGCCGTATTTGCCCGCTTAGGTAATGTTCCACCTCCTCCAACTGCTCCTCAACTTGATGCAAACGAAAACAATACGGTGGGAAAGACAAGTGTGATCTGGGATTCTTCTTCGCTGGATGAAAATCTTACAATTCCCAGTATCGAGAAGCGTATGACCAGTGAATCGGATAAAATCGAAAGTGGATTGGGGCATACTGATGCGATGTCTGGGACTTCAATGATTTGTACCACTAACTATAAATTACCGCATTCAGCAGGCATTAAACAAGAAACATCTTTAGTATGGAATAATTTACTTCAGGAAAGCGACGCTTCAACTTCGCTGCAGCCAATGTTGGGTCGGAGTGATACAGCTCATTTCGTTGAGGAAGTAATTTTCACACCTAAATTTACTCCGAATTTGTTCTGAAAATTCATAAAAAGCAACTTAGGGGGACAGGACGAAGGGAGTGATTGCGTAAAACTTGTAACATGGTTGTCTTCGACATATATTGAGTACAAGGCAGTTATAGTTATCTTTTTTGTTTGGTAATTTAATGGGATGTTTTTAGTAAATTAAAATGAATATTTCTTATTCTTTATGCACTGAAGAATCCACATTTTATAGTGTCGTTTTTTCTTCAGTTCACACTTGGTTTGCCAACAGAAATTGAGAATGAAATCGAAGAGAACATTGTCGCGTCCGTTGTCGAAAAAATAATATGTGTCACAGTGAATGGTGAAGTTCCGACATTCAACAATCTTTCTGGAGACAGGAACAAAGAAATATCTGCCGAAATTGAAGACAGAGATGAGATGGAAAGGTAAGTGAGCAAGCTGCATCTTTAATTGGAAAGTAGCTACATCTTTTGTTTTTTGCTGTTAGAAATGTCAAGTTTCTTCATTCAGAAAACCAGATATATCGGAAGATTTATTACGAGATCCAAGACGCTTACTGCAAAAAGCAAGTGATGTGCTAAAAAGTTTACAATCGCTGGAAATAGCAGCTGAGCAGGCATCTGCAGGTTTGTTACATGTCGTACAAGTCTTCATTAAAGTGAGGATATTTTGTCATATATTTGTTGAATGAAATGCTTTAAAATTTTAAGTATTTGTCCAGTTTGCATGTCACCAGAATCATTCCCATAAGCATTGTCAAGTTACAACGCTTCTTCACCCATCAGTTATCCGTTAGAGTGTTTTGAACTACTCAGTTTTTGTTCCAGATATCCATCAGTCGGAATCTTTATGGTTTTGTGATTACAGCAAATATTTTGTCCTTAATATAAATGCATTACAGAAAAGCAAAATCAACAGCAATACGAACAATTACCCTTGGACGAAAAATATGAGGAAGATGATAATGAAGATAAACCGTTACCTGATTTTCACGGAGAACCGGTGCCTGATTCAGATGATGAGATTATAATCGAAGGTGTAACTCGGAAAAGAATTACCAAAAAGAACGCAGTACAGGAAGAGGAACCGGTACCCGGTGATGAACAAATTGAAGTTGACTTCTGTAATCTTTTTGCGAAGCTTTTCATTCATGTATAGTTATACATTACGATTTAGTTTACCTAGTTAGTGATATCTTCTTGGCTTTGTTGAAGTTGTGAAATATGCAAATTCATAACCCAACTATAGGTGCACCTGATTCTCGATCATTTAGAACTTTCTAGAGGGAGCACTGAAGCAGCAGGATCATTTTAAACATCAAATGCAATTTTGGTTGTGGCACAAAGCTATACTTTTAGTGTTTCTTGAAGATAATTGAAGGTTCCGGTTGTCAAAGCAGTTTAACCATATAGCTGGCTGTGGTTAATTTATTGTAAGTTAGAGTTACTAAGCTTGTATATCTCAAAGGATTTCTTTCTTACAAATTTACTTGAACTGAACTGGAGTTGGAAATGATCAAAATTTGCACTAGGGTAGCGCACAGATTTATGATAATTCTTTTCAGATAACGCAGATTTAAACGTTAAAGCAAGTGAGACCTGTCAAGAAATCATCGATCCAGACAATGGCGATGGCTTTGCTCTGATGTGGGGCGGGGCCAGGTCGACATATGGCATTCGAATTCCTTCAGATGTAGTTAATTTTCCTGCTGTTATGTTCCAAATTAAGGTTTGATACCCACTGTTTCTTTATTTCTCATAACTTATTTTCATTTTCAAAGTTGTATATAAAGTTATATGTAATTAGTTGCGTTTCAAAATTTCGATTTATTAGTTCTATCACAGGTTTCACATTATTTTTTTTTAAATTCATTTAATTAACAGCAAATGAAAAAGCTATTTGTAGCTGTTGGACTGTTTGCCAATTAAGCATCTACCATTCGAAGAGATAGATGCTCATAATGTTCGCGTAGGATGGTCAACTCAGAATTCTACAAATATTGTAATTTTTTTTCTCTATATTTGGCTTAAAAAATTTCAAGATTTCACATTATAATTATTTAAGCAGATATTTTCCACCTTTCCATGCCATTGCATGATTTGCAAATAGTTAATGACTGATAGTTTTGCATGTTCTGCTTGTGTCGCCAACTCACTAATTATTTTCAGTTAGGAGAAGCACCCCACTCCTATGCATATGATTTATTGGCAAAGAAAGCTACAAATAACTTTTTCACGGATTATGGTGAGCCTTGTCAAGTTGGCGACGTTATAACTTCATGTTTGGTAAGTTTTCAAGTTTCACTTTCTAATGCAGTTTGCCATTTTATATAACGAAAGCGAAAAGTACTGTTCACTTACTCATAAAGTTTTCAGGATTTGGCATCAGGCAAAATACATTTCTGGAAGAATGTGGAATATTTGGGAGTGGCTTTTTCAGAAGTCAATTTTAATAAAAACGACATTGTTTTTCCCCACATCTGTACGAAGAATTACAAATTGTCTGTGAACTATGGTGACAGTCAGTGTGAAGGATGGATGTCAGTCACGGAACTACAGAAAAATGGGGTATTAAGCATTGACACCTCACTCATTTACTTCAGCAAGTTAGACCGGACAGTGCTTGTTCGCGGTCTAATACCACCATCAAGCAAAAGTGAATGCACGGTAAGCGAAACAATAGCAATTTCATTAGAACTTAGCGGGTTCAATGGGAATGCTTTTTTAGAAATGCTTTCAGTTGAAATTCCTAATCACTGAATATTCAGAATCACTGTTGTTAAAGTCCAAATAATATGAATAAAACTAGTTATTTACGAATTAAATTTTTTCTAGGTTTTGATGATGGTAGGCTTGCCAGGAGTTGGCAAAACAACCTGGGTAAGACAGTATCTTCGTGAACATCCGCAAGAACAGTGGACTTTATTGAGTACTGATACAATACTTGCAGCAATGAAAGTTAATGGAGTTCCAAGAAGTAGGGTCCATCAGGTAAATTGCTGAGTATGTGTAGTAAAAGTTCCGTCTAGTAAAAGTCATGCCCAGATAGATTTTGAAAATAATGACTATGTTTTAGTATTCAGAGAACATTGTTTACAGGGTAGATGGGATATGATAATGGGACTTATTGCTAAAGCGCTGAATCGTTCCTTACATTTGGCCTGCAGGCGACGTAGAAATTATATCATTGACCAAACTAATGTCTCAAAAGAAGCAAGAAGACGAAAGCTATCTCAGTTCAAAGATTTTCAAGTAAATAATTTCCTTTCTTATTTCTTAAATTCCTTTCTTTCTTATTGGTGGATATTCGATGTTTTTTCTAGTGCTATGAAACAGGGCAGAAAAAAAGATTTTCAATAAAGCTTTCCTTCAGTTGTTAATTCAGCAGTCTGTTTTTATTACTTAAACTATAAATTGTCTTTTAATCACCAAGTTTTTTATTTATCGCTTCTGCACAATTTGTTACATTGTTTTGAATACTTTTAGCGCAAATGTGTCGTTATAATTCCGTCAGAAGAGGAAATGATTGTCCGACAAATGAAGCAGTCACGTATGGATGGAGCCGGACCAATACCCGTGGAAGCAATGTTGGAACTCAAAGGTAGTTTTTTTTTTGCATTTTCAGCTTTGAAGCGTAGTTTTTGAAGAGAGAACATTAATTATCTTGTAAAGAAGAGCAAATATTTTACTTAAAGCCGTATTCGTTATTAGGATTTTGTAGAGGTTAAAACGGCATATATTCTTTTTTCATAAGTGAAATTTAGAAGTTTATATTTCCTTCAGTTGCTGAAGGAAAAAAAAAAAGATCTTTCATTGTTCACATAGTACCCATGGGACTATTTTGATCTCTTCTGCTTTCGGCATATTGGTTAAAATATGTATTGTGTAGAAGCCCCTTTCAGTTTCTTTTACTTTTCAGTATTTATTTTCAAAACGATTTGGGTGCAAGTTATACTTTGCTGAAAATAGTAGTGATTTTTGTGATTTTCATTTCAGCAATGTTATCAATACCAAACGTTGAGCTAGAGCCTATTGAAGACGTTTTCTTCGTGGAACCACCGCTGGAACGGATTGGTGATGCTATCGATCTCGTCCTACGGTATAGCTTATAATTTTTATCTTTAAACTGTTTGCTTCAGAAGCCCTGTGTTTTGCAACTTGTATTGATTTGTAATGAAAATTATGTAGATTCAATGAAGAAGCCCGTCCATGGTGTCAGAAGCGACGGAATCGTCGAGGGGAACCATTGCGACAGAATGATTCAAGGATGGTGAATAATTCAAGCATACGAATATCCAGCGGTTATTGCTACTCTAATTGCTTCGAATATTGCATGTCGCGTGCTTGATTAGGCTTTTCGTTCTTGCTGAAAGAAGTGTTTCAGTGGAGGAAATGTTTAATATTTTGTCACTTTCAGAAATTTCCTCAGCTGCAGCGAATATAAGTGCTCATGAGGGTAATCAGTTGAACGGACAGCCGTCACCAGCAGAGACAAGGTTGCTTTTTTTGTACATTTGACAGTACACGAACGTCCATTTGACTCGTATTCTGTTGAAGAGTAAAACAAACACATCTAATCAAGTAAAACATCTAATCCTTTTATTTAATAAAGGACTATTGTTTGATGCCGGGATTTAAAAAATTTTTGGGATTTATAGTGCTGCTGCCTGTAAAACAGTAGACTTATTTTGCACTTAATAAATCCAGCTTTTAAACTTCCAGTGACTTCAGTTTTAAAAATTGTGGTAAATCTTAGGTATAGGTATTTTACAAATCATATATTTATTAGTAAATCATTACCACATAGATAATTCACTACATATATCAGTTGATATTTCATTACTTTCATCTGTTCTTTTTTCTTTTGCAAATCATAGTACCACAAATTCCTTTTAAACTTCGCATTGTGTCATCACATCTCTTGTTAAATTTCTTGCATGGAGAAGTTGCTATATCGATTCGCATAACTTCTTGCTAACATGCATAACACCATTTTCAGATCAAACGAAGGCTACTGCGCTTTTGAGCGAGAAATGCCGCCCTCACTAACATCTTCCACAGCATCTTCTTGGGCAGAGCGTAAAAGTGCTTCCATCAGTTAAATATACTCTCATAAGCTGTGCATAATAATCTGGTATTTTGTATTTTGGGAAATTTTCATATCAAAATTTTATTTGTTGTGTAGGTTTTTGAATATGAATTTACTTCTGTGTTTTTTCTTTTTTGATTGCATATCAATATGTTCCACTCTTAGATGCAAGTCGCTACGACTTTACTTTTTGTGTATGTGTGGATGAATGTCTCTCCATGTTTAGGTATGTTTTAGGTGGAAGTCATTGTAATTTTCACACTTTAATCCGTCATTTCACTCCTCGTGACAATTTATGACGGCAAATAACACAGAATACTCTTCTACAAAACTTTTTGTTCATTGTTCACGAGTTTTTCGTGCTCACATATTGTATAACTTTTTCAATATATTCACGTGTTATTCTCATTTTCAACAGGATAAGGATGCCGATGTCATTCTTATGGAAGTTTTAAAAAGCATCCCTATTCACCTGTATCAATCGTTTGAGAAGATGAGCTGCAGACACTTATGAAAGATGCTTAAACTCGAGCATAGTAAGTCAGACTTATGGGAGAGAAGTAAAGAAGCTGTCCGTTTAGTACTCTAGGGTGACTGATACAGGGTGAATATGGATGCTTCTTAAAACTGGTAATTCCAAAAGATTGTTGAAAGTAAATTTTTCTAAGAAACAGTTGGGGTTGGATTATTTTAGCCAAGTGTGGTCAGTCCTTCTGACAAAATGGAACTGAGGCAGTGAAGGGCCATTCTTCGTTTAAAAGATAAAAGGAACTTAAAAAATGACATTTTTATTGAGATGCAACTGCTGCTGCATTAATCATGGTAAGTGATGAAAGAAATGTTCCAAATTTAAGGGTGATGAAGTCACATACTTTGATAACTTTCCCTTAATTGATTAAGTTTCCAATTATTTTACCTGGTCCTTCCTATAGTTTTAAAAAACATCTCTATTTTGAATCGGTTTTGGACTTATTCGCTGTAGTCACTGTCAAGTGAGTGGATCTCAGTTCTTTCCTAATCCACAACAGGAAATTACTAATTCATTAATACAAATTATCTTAACTATTTTACCGAGTCACGAATTTCATGTTTTGGTTCAATATTTATGGTCAAATAGCCGCGATGATTTAAAAGATCCTGCAAAGCACTACCAAAATTTGGTCTTATCCGTTGAACATCATAATCTACAGCAGTAGATTATGGTATTAAATGTTGGCATCAGATAAGAAACAAAATCTCGGAAAGACTTGCGAAGGTTGTCGCGAATTTTATCGTTCGAATTTTGTTCCTTGTGTGAAAAGTGGGGATGCGGAAATTTAGTTCATGTTTCTTTTTTCGTGAATAAGTCACGTCACCGTTACCAAAAATGTGATTAATGGGTTTTGAACACTTCCATCAAAAATGAATGCTTTAGTTTTTGGAAAGAATAAGTGCGAAAGGATTTCTGCAGTTTCCTTTGTCAAAGTGATATCCATGTCAGTCACGTATAGAATTTAACGCTTCTAAGATTTGTTTTCTCCGCGATCGTAGAATACTGGCAAGAAGCTCTCTGTGACACTTGATATTTTTGCATACCTACAATAGAACACGACATTTACGTTTTCTGATCTGCTATTCAAAATCTGTCCACACTTTTTAACATTCGTAATTGAACAGTTTGTTGTGAAAAACTTAGATGCGACCTCAATGACTGCCCTTTGCGAGCAATGCAAGTGTTGGAGGACATTGTCCATTATTACTTTACGACACTAAGACTAAGAAAGTAAAATCAAATGATATTGCAGAAAATCACAATGCTGGAGAAAACATTGTTGGTTGGGAGTAGGACAATCCAATCCTTGCATGGATCTCAAGGGTCTTCGTTCCTTGGCCATATCTACCTTTTATTGGCCAGAATCCTACAGAAATTTGCCACAATGAAGAAATATCTTAAAAGAGATAATCTCTACCAATGCTATCTTTTCCGTATTTGTTGACGTAAAATGAAACGAAGAGAATGAAAAAGGACGAATAAATTAGAATGCATAGCCCACTATAGCTTGTCTCACACTTCTTTCCGGCATTTATAAATTGGCGTATTTTGATAAGACCAAACAAGCAAATGGGAAACTGTGCCATTTGCATTCCGTTGATTACACGTGCGCTGCATGTACGACGTTTCCAAACACAACTTTGGGCTGCCAGGTAAGAGTAAAGTGCGGAATGAGCAGCAAGATTGGTGGTAGCTATCCAACGAGCCATGGCACCGATACGCTGATAAGCGCAGATCATCGAAATGGAAACGACGATGTGATGAGCCACGTGAAGATGATTCGTTTTACGACCATCCAATATCAAAAGTATGGTGTCCAATAATTCCCACACCTTGCTGATGTGAAACGTGAATATTGCCTTGCCCGATCTTGGATTCTTGTAAAGGTCAGCATTTAGACATAAACTTGAGTAGAAGCCTTGACGAAAAGAACTTAGAAAATCAGGTAATAAGCCAAGGAGTAGGACAATATCCGCCAACGCATTAAAGACGTTCCAACAAAAAATAATCGTTGCCATGCCTTGGCTTCTTCTTCCTTTACAAACTGGCCGCACACTGATAACAAATAACGCGTACGCAACTATGAGAAACGTAAAAAGAGGACGGTATTGTTGCATCCACTCCATCGACAATTGCGCGTCATAATGCAGTCGTTTTCTGTCCATATTTTAATTAACGTGAGTGAGAAGCTGGCGGCAATATCTATTGGAATGAAAAGAACGAACTGCGTCGATTGGTACGCCTTCCATAATTACAATGCACTGTTAGCCGCATACGATTTCTATTAATTTAAATACATGTAAATGAGTAAAATGCGATGAATAAATTGGATGAAAAAGGATTAACACAAGAAAGCGGGCGGTGTTGGTGCCCTAATGAAACTCATTGAGCCTAACGCATTGAATGTTCATTGTGATATCCCCGCCGACCATTGTGATATCCCCCTTTTAATTCATGACATTTACACAAAGGTCATTGATGTGGGAGGTCATGGGTAGATATTCTTTGGTTTGTTAGATGCATTTTGGGAACACAACTGATTCAGTAGGCTGTTTGGCTTAATTTGGCTCAGTGTGACTGAAATGGGAATAATGAAGTGAGAGGTTAAAAATATCTCTTTGTTACTGTTAATAAAATTTTACTGGCATTGCGACAGAAGCATATGCCTCAAAGGGAAGAATTTGAAAAGGAAAGTTACAGCTACAAATATTTTGATTTTTTTTCTCTCTCTGGAAAGACAAAGAAGACAATGTCTTGAAAACTCTTTTTGCTGTCACACTTAATTAATCCGAATTCGGGTAATGCAAAGATGAAATTTCGAGCTCAGTAATGAGCAATCAAATCAATTGCTTATTTTTCTACTGAATTGAAAATGATGCAACGAAAATTTTAAAAGACATTTTATTGCTTATTACAGGGAAGCTTTAAAGTATATGTTTTTAAAACTATACGTGCTGAGAGATTTAAGTAACCATCGATCTATAGTTGGCATTTTTCATTTGTATTTGGTAAATGTCATAAATTGAAATTAATTCAGTAATGATTTCTTTGTCCGGGACTTCCTGATGTAATGCTGTATTAGCACTCGTCCCGGGAGAATTATTACATCAGATAAGTTGAGTAAATGGACAAATAGTTGGCCATTAATAAATAGAAACTTCCCACTATTTGGAAAGATATATTCCTAACCAAACAAATATAAATATCACCGTATCAAGCGGTTTATCTGTTTGCAATTTTGCATATTTAAACAGATGCTTTGAGATTGAAAAGCATATCATAGGGAATGATTTAATTTTTCACCACATTAATTTCAGTTTACTTATCGAAAAAGGATATCTACGTGCATTTCGTTTTTGTTTGATCCACCCGTCAGTAAACAAACGTAGCAGCAAAGGAATAAAACAACGGATTATTCTATTAAATGAGTTCTCTTGCCAGCGCTTAATAATTGTTACTTTTGCATTAATTGTTCATAAGATGTATCGTTAAGATTTTTTTAGGATTATAAAATGTATTTTCATAAACTTTGAACCCATTTTTAACTTTAATTTCTTTCTTTGACATATCTGCGAAAGACGAAACAAAATATATGAAATTTTCGTTCTTATTTTTATTGGTTAGTTTAATGTAATTAAAACTTAGAAAATGAATTGCTACTTAAAATACAAACAATGTGTATGGAATGAATATGATACCGTAATTAATGAATGTCATTGTCAGTGTTGTTTGATGGTACTTTCTTTTTTATACATTTCAAAAAAGCAATCAGTCGAAATGTCTTCCAATCAGATCCTTCAATGAAGTATCAAATACAAAATGTTTTCTATGGGTGTCCACCTCTGTCATGAAAATGAAATTTGGTTCTTAATTTTACATCGCAAGTCATAATTTCTTCAATCGTTCAAAAAAATTAACAAGAAAAAGTTGTCGACGGAGATGAAGGCACAAGCTTCTGAATATTGCTTATCGAATGATTTGGAAGCTTCTAGTTATTATCAGTGCAACCGCTTAAGGTATTTTTATTTGCGAATGAAACAGTGAAGTAAGTTAAAACTATCCTTGGAATTGGCGAAAATCGCTGAAATGCCTTCAATAGTGTTAACGGTAATATTACTACTGATAAGCATATTGAGATGTTATTAAGGAAAAGAAAACGAACAGATGAAATGATTTTTAAGAGGAAAATTAATGAATGCTTTAGTGATGATGATATGACCTAAATTATTGAAATGCTAATAAGAGATATGCAAATATCAGTTGGATTCTCAGCAGAGATACAACCGAAAAACAAAATGGTCCATTTGTTAAGCTTTCAAGTTGATCAAAGTTCTTTCTCCCAATTGCTACTGTCAAATTAATTAGATCTTGTTATCGAATGCTGAAAAATAAATCGGATTACTTTCTATGTTGTTGCTATTTCATGTACTCTACTCACTACTTAATAACGAACAATTTTCAAGCTAATAACATTCTGCTGATGATATGATCAGAAAAATTAGGTGTAGGATGAATGGAAAATATCACACTAGAATTATTTACAACTTTCAATCGTATTCCATCAAATAAGTGTTTCACGTAGCCCTTTGCTCCCAACGTTTCGGCTTTCTCTGCCACATATTTTTAAAACATTTTTATCTATCTAAACTAAACATTGCCATCATAACAGCACGTCATCATAGCCCTTATTAATATTTATAGTTTCTGTATTAAGAACAAAATGATTTTCAAAATGATTAAACTGTTAGTGATAGTTGCAATGAACGATATTATAATGGCTCAATTTTCCTGCAAGAATCGTAATGGGAAATCCGTTGATTGGTTCGTTTTCGTCTTCTTAAAAGAACATTCTTTTGCACTTTCATCAGCGAACTGATTAACTAATTAACAAATTAGTTATCATTAGATCTACCAATTCTTTATTAGTTTACATTTATACTTAACATCACCAAAAAAGTTCATATGATTGCTGATTTGAATTTAGTACTAAGTAACATCCTCGGATGCCTGTCTTGTGAGAATGCAATGACTCTG
>SSBO01000012.1:11415931-11597956 GCA_005281725.1 Wuchereria bancrofti | reverse complement strand
CATTAAGTTTATTACTTTCTCTTTCTCACTACAAAAGACCAGCTGTTAATAATCTTTGTTTTTCATAAATCAGATCTCTCCCCTAGATCCCAACTGTCATTCAGTTCGGTATATAAGCTAACAGACATTCCCCCCAAACAAGTTTTTTGGGCATTCATTCTTGGAATTCATCTTTTCGGTCATTCTTTGGTCATCCCTTCCTTTCTACGTTTTGAGTTACCCTTCGACAATACCTTACTACTTATAATCATATCATATCTTTCATTGCGCATTGCTTTGTTGGTTTAATTACCCAACTTTGAAATCAAATAAAATATCTGGCAATCGATACACTCCACGACATGCACCAGCGTTTAACAAAGACATGCAGTAAGCTAGAATTAATCAAAAAATGTGTTCAAAAAAGCAAAATTAGCAAAAATGATATCAATACGAATAAATGTCAAAAAATAAATGCAATGCATCTTTCACTAATAAATTAGAAATTTCAAGGCATTGAAAATTAAAAATTCCGTTAGTTTGTTTCAAAAAAAAATAATAATAATAAAGTAAAATGAAAAACATATGAAGTAATTTCACGAAATAAAAAAATGAAAAGTTTTAAAATGTTTGAAAAGAGAAAAACTAAAAAGCCAAATTTGAAAATAAAAATTCAATACTCTAGATGATACAAAAAATTAAAATTCTAAATATCTAATAACTCGAGTAAAACTACATTAATTTCAAAAATCGATGGAGAGAGTTTAAATTTCTAAGTACTCGGAAAATCAAAAAATCAAAAATTTGCAAGTTAAAAATTAAACAAGATGTAAAAAACTGAAGAATAAAAAGAAATTAAAAATAAAAAAAAATAAAAAAGCTATTAAAGAATAATAGAAAATAAAATAATTTTCGTATGTTCTACAAACTCGCAACAAAAAGTTGAAATTTATAATGATAGGAAATTTTTCAAAAATTCAAGAAAGTGAAGAATTCGAGAAGTTTCAAAGATTCTCCAAAGTTCCAAAATTCTACTGATTCGAAAAAATATTCAGAAATTAACATAAATGACCACGAATTTGGAAATTACTTCTACAACACATTTTTTCATATAATATCGAAGGAAGGTATAATTTTACACCACCCTTTGATCTTCGCATCACAAAGATAGTTGAAAGACCAAGTACCATCTCATAATCTAGCCAAAAAATAAAAAAAATATGACATTATCAAATTGATCAGTGATATCGTGAATTCTTCAACTTGATATCTAATTAAATCAGAAGACAAACTTATGTGCAGGCAGGAATTTACAGAAATCTTTTAATGTTATTAAAAAATACTTAAATGCAGAAATTTGTGCCCACATAACTCTCTAATAGTCCAAAAAGAAATCATCCTAAAGCGTAACATAACATAAGTACATAACATACGTAAATGTGATCTAATAAACTAAGGAACCCATTACAGGTTAAAAAATGCAAAATAAATACATTATTATAAGTTGGTACCAAATAGGAAAAATTTAACATGGTTAAGTAACATCAAAAAAGGAATAAAAATTTCCAGAAAAAAAACGAATAAAATAACACAAACAGTAAAAAATAAGCAATAGTTCTGAGAAACCTAAAAAAACAAAAAGATGAAGAGCGTTAGTAGTAACCACAAAACCATCAAAAACCAATAAATTATTTACATCATCTGAATGATAAATAAATAAATTGCAAGAACAAACATTTAGTAAAATTTAACTTCCTCTAAAGGACTAGTAAAAGAAACAAAAAAGGAAAACAAGTGAATTGAAAGTGATTTGATCTGAAGAACACTATATTTGATTTTAATCAAGTTATGTTCAATTTTATAATAGCAAAAAAAATTTTTGATTTCGACTACGTCAAACTTTTTAATATTGACTTTTTTCTTTAATTTTTTTTAATATTTAATATAATCCCTACAAATGGTAAATGAAACACATATAGGTAAAACAAAACCACAACTTTTTCCATATATTGAATTCAGTTGTTCCAACATCAAAATTACTTCAAACTTTTTTTTTTATTTTTTTGTTCTTTTTTATGATTCTTTCATTTTTATTTTTTTATTTTTCAGTTTTTTTTATTTTTATTTTCTCTTTTTTAATTTTTTTGGTTTTCTCTAACTTTTTTACCGTTTTTTAATTTTTTGAATCCAGTAACCCTCTTGGGAGCCCTCCATTAATGGAGCATAGAAAATTGGAGCAGGTAGCAACAATCTGGCCGCGTGAGGAGTGCCCGATATTATCATTGGCCTGAAAGAAAAATTTGATTAGAAAAACTACGAGATTCATTTTATAATCTTTTCTTCTCCACCACTTAATTTTACATTCTTCCCCACCACTTAATTTTACATTCTGAATATCACTAATTTTTAACCTGGAATGAAGAGGTGATGAACATTCTCTTCTCTCCCATAAGATCGAATCGAGGGCGCTTTACTTGCCCTTCGTTGATTATAGCCGCATATGCCCTCGGATACCAATCGAGGGCATGATGCTCCACTGCTGCTGTTTTTTGTGCGGCCGTAAATCCGGGCGACAGCAAACGCAAAAACCTGGAATATGCATAATTAGTGAGTTTGCTAGGCTTCAGATGAATAAAGTGTATTAACTTTTCCAAAAAACTAATTAAAAATTATGTTTCGAAATACCTACCGTTTCGCGAAACTCTAACCAAAATAATAAAATAAATTTAAGGTAATAACTAACAAAATCATTTTTAACTGTAAACAATTTAATAGTGTCATAAAATGTACTGCCATAAATTTGACTCTTAAGATCTATTACTCATGTGATTTTATGATTACAGTGAAATTAACTGTCATCATAATCTCTTCTCAATTCCTTATATGATCTTATTGTAAACACCTCAAATTCCTCACACATGTGATTTCATATGCATACTTAACTCTTTACATATATGATTTTACTGTAAACACATCTAATTCTTGACTCACATGATCTTATTGTAAACACGCCCAGTCCTTACATGTATAAACACAATAGTAATAAACAAGATTATTACTGTCGGCTATAATTATCATAACCAAAACTCAATTTCCTTCCCTCTAAACTCAATTTCCTTTCCTCCACCTTTTAAATCTATTTTTACTGTTCGATTTATTGATATTACGTTTTATAAGAATAAACTTACGATAATTCCACTGCTGTATTATAAATAATAGCGTAGCTACCTTTAACGCTACGCGCGGAATATAACAACTAAGGTAAGTCTTACTAAGTATTTCACAAACCAACGACAACCTTTCACGATACGTCCTGCCTGTGCATTCTCGAGGCGTGAATACGCTACCCTTTTAATGTTCCGAACTGCCTGCTGCAGATACCACACACTGAAAATAGAAATGATAAGAAATAAAAAATTTTATAAAAAATTCCTGATCGTTTTGGTGTATTATAAAGGACAAAATTTTATGACTTCACTCATAAATATGATTTTATCAGTAAGGGATCAGAGTATGACTATACTTTTTTAACAGATTATAGGCATACAATCATTTCTAACGTTATTAAAATTACGAATTACCGATGTTGTTATTTCCTTGTTCTTGAACCACCGTGTGTGGTTCTGCCTGCGGCACTTGCAACTCCCTTCGGAGCTGCTCAGGAAGATCCCCTAAGTCAGCGGGATGAAACTCTTTCGGTGTGGCCGCAGCCAAAACTTCGTGAGTGGCAGAGACCAGGATCTGGATCGTCCTCGTCCTTCTGAAACAAACTTAAATTTAATGTAAATTATTTAAAAAATATTGTTTAATTATTGTTTTACTATACATTTGCCGCAAAAATTAAAACTTAAAGTTGCTTAAATTACTTAAAGTTATTACTTGTTCTAATTATTGCTTCACTACATAATTGCTGTAAAAATTAACACCTACAGGACGAGTTCGCGTTTCTCTGTCACTGATCTCCATTGGTGCCACTTGTACCTCAGGTTTTTCATCTTCATCGTTTGGCAGAGGGTCCATCTGCTCCGTATGGCCAATTTTTGCCATCATCATCATCATTTTCTGGCAGAGGGACCGACTCTGCCTCTTCTTTATCAAATTCTGACTCCTGAGGTGCGGCGTCTTCCTCCATTTCTTCCTGGGTATTTCGCCCTTCCGTTTCCTCCAATCTTCTCTCCGTCTCGTCCAAGAGGGTTATGAGGGACCGTTCAAACTGAAAAGCTGCCTTTTAAAAAGTTGCCTTTACAGTCCTATTTCAAATCTGCAACCTTCCTTTCTTCAAACCGTCATCAATTCGTATAAAAAAAAAGAAAAAAAAAAACGTATGAAAATAAAAAGATAAAAAAAGTAAAAAATACCTGAATTGTCTCTAGCACAAACCTTGTCGTTTGTCGTTAATTTGTGAAATATTAATTTTGGAAAGGCTTACCTTGACTGTTTTATTCCGTGCGTTGCGTTAGAAGTAGTAAGCGTTAGATACGCTTTTATTTTTTAATACCAAAGAAAAATTATTCCAAGTTTATTCTTATAAAACGTAATATCAATAATTAGAGCAGTAATAAAAAGATTTAAAAAGCGGAGGGGAGGAACTTGAAGTTGGAGTTTAGATGATAATTGTAGTCGACAACAAAGAATCTTGTTTACTAAAATTGTATTTATATGTAGAGAATTGGGCGTGGATATAATAAAATATTACGGTGAAGTTAAAGTAAAAGACTAATGATAAGTATAAAAACCTAAAGCAAATAAGAAATCAAAGTTCTACAATGATTTATAACATTATAAGATAAAATAAGGAATTGTTTACAATGATTTATTTGTTTTTAATGATTTGTGATACCGTAAAATTGTTTAAAAATTTAAAAAATAATTTTTAGTTTTTCTTTAAATTTATTTTATTATTTTGATAAGAGTTTCGCGAAATGGTAATTCGCGACAGATGTTACGTGATGACGATGATATGTTACGTGATGAAGATCTATATGTTACTAAATTAAAGCTAAGCATCTTCTGTTAACACAAGAAATCTGCAAACCATTACAGGACATTATTAATTAAACGGTAGCCAAAGCAAAATAGTATAGAAACAGTAAGGAATTGCAGGACAATAAAAGTTCCGCAGATTTAAAGAGAAATTTCAGTATTATCAGATCTTATCTCCAATTTGTGTATGAGCATCATGTTTCAATATCAGACTATAAGAAAGCTGGGAGCTACCTATAATCTGCTCAACATCGATATCAGAGTAGAAGTTGATAGGTGGTGTAAGGAATGAACCCGGCACGGTTGGCTCGTAATAATCGTATTCCAAATCGTGATCGGTATTAAATGAAAGTGATGAGTGCTCATCGTTACGTGGTGTCATTTGCGGTGAATTAGTTGCTCGGGACCATAGTATACCTGGAATAGAGACAAGATACTAAAATGTTTAATCTTTAATAGCCTTAACAGAATAGGATGTATTTTCCCATAACACTTAAAGTAATCACTGACTTTCAGAAACATTTAAATTTTATTTCTTTTGATTTTGGAAATTCACAGTTTAAAAATTTTATTGATGATAGCATAACAAATTCTGACTTTTCGTAAATTCTAACCTTTCTCGCCGGGGAAACGTGGAGTCGATGATGCCGAAAGCTGTATACCGATAGAACGTTTCGTGACGATGGTTCTGTTTGATCTGATTTCCGTAGTGTCCGTTTGTCCGGATTGTGTCATGCTCAGATCAGACCTGAAATAAGTTTTTTGTTGTTGAAATAAATTCGCCGACACCAGATGCAGTCATCTGTTGTGTGCAAACTAAACTTCTTTTCAAAGTTCAAGGAACTTGCAATTTTGAATTGATCCTAGTTTACTGAACTTCATGAAAAGACACTTATTACTTAATTTCGTCGGGAGCATAATAATTCGGCTTTATGTAACGCGGGAGATAGCCGTTGTCATTAACGACCCGCACGCAAAACACACGAAAGCACATTGATGAATAAATTGAGAAGCCAAGTCCGGAAGCCTAAAAAGCAGGAAAAGATGAAAGCTATTGAAGTGCACAGGTGATTGCATCTGATATGACGAAAGAATCCAATTCAGCATCGATTACACACTTCAACATATGCCTGTCTTCTGGACTTGCTTGCACCAATCGGCAGAGTTGCTCCGCGTTGTATTCGTTGCATCGGTAGGTCCCATTCCATTGTCAACCACTATTTATTAAATTAACTAACAATGTGACGACCCTCTATTCCAGATTCTCATTCCTTTGGTGTTTCAGTGTGTGTCTGCTGTCACTTGTATTTCGCCGGTTCTCCATGTCTTCCGGAATTGTCCTTTGCAATCTATTTTTTAAACATCCCTTAATCGTGTTATTCCTATTTAGAACACCGGTTGATTACTGTTTATCCCCCTAGTTTCTATCTAGCTTATTTGAATTAACAACGCTCTTGTAAATTCAAACAATGGGCAAAGTAATCCCACTTCTCACCGGATCTGGAACGTCATTTTGTTGGTAGAAATTCTTAGAAGTTCTGGCCTGGTTTGCGTGAGTGACGATCCTAACATAGGTACCTAGATAAGCCACAATCTCTTCTGCCTATGTTTCAGCGTTTCACCGCGCAAAGGTCAGCTTAATTGCGCTCGGTTCAACAACTTTTTGAGCAGATTATCACAAAAGCATCATCCTCCATTACCCTATCACTGAAAATAGCAAACATAATGCAAACAGAACCAACTTGTCTTTAAGTTCTCTACATAGCATTGCTACAGTCGGTCCTTCAGATTCTGCATCCTTCCGTACTGCATTCGCGAACTGAAACAGTAGTTATTTTACCTTATGTCTCTCATTTATCCTTTTGTTTATATCGGTAAACTCAAAGTTAAAGTAGTACCGAGTTCATGGAATGTTCTCAGAACTGATTGTTTTAATCAAATAAATATCAGTGGATGTAATTAACGCGAAGAAAATTGATGGTAATAGAAAAGTCCTCTAATTTTGATGTTTCAAAGAAGCGAAGACAAACAGTATGTCACGATTAACAGTATCCGATAGTTTGTGAAAGGAACGCTGTTAGAATCAACTCTGAAAATCTCTTTGCGGACAAACTTAAATTAAGTCATTTTAGAAACACGCCAATTGGAAAGTGTGGTGGGTCGTTAATGATGATTGTGAAATAGTGAACTTCAAATTTTGAATCAAACAAAGGGACACAATGGTATCTCGGGATGAAAGTTACTTCGGAATACGCAGCTACCAGTATTACTTACATTCCACGACCGCAGCCCATTGTTTCATTCGGTGATGCAATCATCCTAGGATGAGGCTTACTTTAACTAAACTTCAGTTCAATGAAGCGTTGCATGGGCCAGGTTATGTAGGACGATCAACTAGTCTTTAAAAGCGAAACTGAACGAAACCCAAATAATTACGATTGTGTATCACATAGCATCTCTTATTTTTCCGCCTTTCTAACTATCAGTTCATTGTTCGTCTAACTTTGTTTTCTCCACTCTTCCGTTCTGAGTGTTTGCTTTAAATTGTTGACAAGTGACCTTATCCTAAAGTGTATGTCCCTAGACGAAACTGGCCAGCGTCGCTGTTGTCATGTTCGACAGCGCTTTTATCTTGAAAATATTTTCTCAATTTCCAGATTTCTCACAGATTTCAGTTCTATAGATTCACTCTTGCTATAAAAATACTAATTAGTGCGGGTGAAAGTTTTAAAAGTTGTCGCTCAGCATGAAATGGCCTCAAGAAAATGAATAATCGATGGAGGAAATGATTTTATAACCAATTCCTACTGCAGCTTTCTAGGAACCGACGAATAGATTCACTTTCTTAAATCTTTATTCGCGCGAGTTCTGTATGATAAACTTGAATAAATTGATTCAGGGAGCAGTTTTCGCGAAGTCGTAAAAAGTATTGTCTTCCGATAAGTCTAATTACATTTTAGGGTATAGTGTTGTACTATTGTACGTGATGAATTCAGCGGGAATGCTACCTGAGGTTTTGCTTCTCATTGGGACTAATTTTATTTCTTTTTGTTTTTAAGCAATTCATCTCAGAGTTTCAATTCGTACAGTGTAACTTTCCTATTAATTTCGTATAATGAATCTGATGTGATAAGACAAGTGAATCAGTGTAAGTACATCTCATGCACGTGAAAAGTTGTGTTGTCTGGAATTGTGAACTGAAAATGACAAGAACTACTTATAGGTAAAAAAAATTCTTTATAAAGAAATTATATTCTTGCATGCATTCAAACAGAAGTAGTTTTCAAGAAAAGTCACTGGGAATATTTGCGACACCATGCTGATTACTTTACTGACAGAAAGTAAGTGATCACTGCTGCATCATAAATGAGCTTAATTGAGAAAAGAGAATGATTCAACTGGTGCAAGCACCTGCTGAAAACCTTTCGTTAACCATAAACCAACCAGAATAGTTACGATAACGAAGAGTTAGTGAGCCGTGACGAGATTGTGTATGCCTAATTCAGATGGCGCAGATCTAAGTTCATCCTTGAATCTCACTAGAAGTTCTACATCTACACCACAACGTGTATCTCAGCTGACCATCGTCCTTTCCGCAACATCGCTTGGAGTGACGGCGCAGGCGTGTCGTCGTCGTCACTGGCCCGTACTAACACGCCTCCTGCGTCGATGACCACCACTCTCTGCTAGCCCGCAACAAGTGCTCACCACTATCAGTTCTCCTCCACTCTTAAAACCTTTTATTTTCTCAACTACGTTCGTCTGCACATCACATTCCCTTTCTTCTCTTCGTATTTCTCTACAATTCTCGCTTCTTTCCATTTTTCTCCTCAATGACCCTTCACCTCACAACTCAAAACTGCTGATATTATTATCATTTTTGAGTTATCATTTCCTAAACAGCAAAATATTTCAAAAACTTCAGAAGTGCATTACACATTGGGTAGGACTCACTGGGTGGACGAAGAAATGTTTCAATATTGTCGCATGTTGTCGCAAATGCTTTATCCATTCGAAACTCACTGCGGCAGAACAGAGACCAAAGGTGATGACACGAAAAGCTGATTGATACATTGTCAAGCATAGCTTATCTGTTTCTTCTTTCGAGTTTTCGTCCATTTCTGGGTAACTTTCCACCTTAATGACAGAGCCTACTGACGAGCGGAAGCCTCCTTGATTTTTCTTGATGCACTGAACAAGCCTAAGTTTTGATGTTTGTTCGATGGATTGTTGCTGTGACATACCTAAAGGACACTGATAGTGTGTATAACAATATGAATAAAAGAGTTTTAGGCGCATTTGTCACATGCAAGTGGTAGGCGTATTATATATAGATGAACGCTAGATTGCATGCACGAAAGTACACATACTTATATTGTAAAACTAAGGGATGGTTTTTGCAAACAAATTTCTTTTAACTGAGCGCTTTGTGAAATTTCAAATTTTGAATTTTTATTCAAATTATTCCAATTTTGTTGCATTTAAGTTTTGGCAAACAAAATTTACAATGTAAATGAAGGAATTTGCATCAAAGGTTGAACACTAATAGTTCTTTTAAGCATGGCTTTTGGCTTCATCACACAGAAACGAAGAAGTGACAGATTGCGCAGTAAGGTTTAGGCTACAAGTTAGATTCAATCAGGCTGGGCCATAATTCCATTCCATTTCATTGAATGCATGAAGCGAAATGCAGAAAAGAACAAAATACGATATTTTGATACTCGAAAACATACCACTTGTAGTAGAGAGAGACATTTTAGGAATGGCATAAAAGCGTTTTTCACTTCGATGCTACTACTATACTCTCAATTTAACATATCCTAGCAATAATTTCATTATACTCAATTTGAGGATTCGGTAAGAAATCAAAATTTCTTGGTGTGAATAAAATCTTAGCACAAATAAATATTCGATGCTTTATGTTTTCCTTATTGAAACCGGTAATATTTACTGAATTACCGATGAGCATATTGCTGCTGTATTTTTGATAACATCCACGTTCAGCAGTGACAGCCCCAAAAGGGTACGACGATTCATTGCAACACTGCTGAACGATGATTAGACATTATCATCTAACTGATAACAGGAACCTCTTCCATTTCTTATCACCGACTGTTTTAATGAACAGAGAATGTAATGGAAGGTAATTTATTCGAAGAAAGGAAAGCCTGGAGCTATTTTGTTTGTTATCTACTCTTTCTGTCTGTTTGTATCACATTGTTTACCTATGGTTCTCCCACCTTGCTACATTCAATAGTAGTAACTGGTAGTTCACTACCGGAAAGCTTTTAGATAGCTCTAATCACACGACGGCATACAGACGTAAGAAATATAAAAAAATTGAGACACTTTTAGTTAGAAATTTTAATTTAATGAGACGTTACAATGTTTGAGTCATCTGCTGCAGGTCGTATTTACAATTCTTACTCGCTTCTCAGCGTGCTTCATGCAGCTATTAAACTGAAGTACGGCAAAACATTTACAAAAACCTTTTATTTTCGAAACTTTCTCAATTTCAGCAAATATCACTTGGTACAATAGTTATGCCAACATACGATATATCACGTCCCTCTCAGGAAGCCATTTTACGACTGGAATCTTGGTACCACGGCTTGTTGACCAGGTTACGATCCGAATGTCTTGTTCGATCCGAAGGAGATTTCTTGATAAGCTTCAAAAGAGATCTGTCTTTGTGGTTAGTATACGTAAAGATACTATCTTCCTGCATGGACGTTAATTAGTGATACACATTAACTTTGGGTATAAAAACCTGTTGTTAAGAGAGACGGATAGATGTAACACGGCAGTGAGGCATAAATTATATTTACACTCAAGTACTTTCAATTCTCTCCACTCAAGTTGAATACAAGTATTTCCAAAAAATCCAGTGAAACAATTGAATTTTTTCAAAAGACAATTCCAAGCTTCAGTCTGAATTTTGACTTGTTCTCAAACACATTGATAAACTGATAAGCAGAGTGCATTAGGAATACACTAAACTGTTGGAATCATTAAATGCTACTGGTCGCTGAACACTACAGTCTTTTAGATTCAAATTCAAAAAAATTTCTGAGAATCAAATTTCGAACAATTCCTCAGATAGACAAAGAAAGTTGAAGTTCTAAAGAACAGTTCTCCCACTTTCATTCGCTTTTATCAGAGGTTCGTGATAGCATTTCATTGAAAGACGATTTTGTGTTAACAGTATTTTGGAATGGACATGCCGTACATTTTCAAATTAACAAAGGTACGTCATCTTTCAGCTCAAGCGGATTTTTTTTTTCAAGTTTGCATAAATTTCTGAAAATTATAAATTAATTTTTAGATAAGGCTTTCCTATATAGTGTGGGAGCAGAAGAGAAGAATTGCAAATCGTTTTGTCTTCCCGCAACTAGCGTTTGTATAAAAAGTAAATTCATTTCTGCGCTTTAAGAAGACGCAGTGCAGTGGAGCAAAAGTATTAAAAGGACATTCACTAGTAGAGAGTAAAAGATTTTGCTTAGGTGATCCTCAAAATATTATGTGCGTTACTTACGACAAACAATTATTCAGCAACTGTCTAACCTTTCTTCAATTTTTTTTAAGTCAGTTAGTCTCTGAACGTTTCATAAAAATGAGAGTCTTCACCGTTTCATCACTAAACTGCTATTTAAATTCTGCAGTGGGCGGTATCTCGGAGCGTATCCATTCCAGTTCCAGGAGAAATTAATAAATAAGAATAAAGTAGGGTCCTGGAAAAGCTATGGAAGGATGAATTACTCAATAGTCGTTATAATCGTTACGAGTTATGATCGTCTTTGCAAAATAATTGCTTGCAGTTCGAAGAAGAGCAATTCGAAAATATACCAGATTTGGTGACATTTTATCAGGCACATAACAAAACCAATCACTCGGACTAGTGGTTGTATTATAAAAAATCCCGTACCTAATACACTTTTCGCGACCTACAATTTTAAGCCACAACTTGAAATTGATCAAAATTATATGGAAGTCCTCCGACCACGAATGTTTAAATCTGGTAAGTTTATTAATACATTAACAAAGTACGGTAATTTTTACCTGTGAATTTCATGCCAACTTTGTATGCAGTGGTAAACCTTATAGCCTATCCTTTCCGTTAATAATTCTCAGGCACCACTTTGCATATGATCGATGAGGAACATATAAATATTTCTCATTCTGGACAAAATTCTGGAATTCCCAGTTCCCAGATCTATCAAGGTGAGCAGTTTAAAAACATTTCAGGTCAAGAGCGATCGTTGACTCAAAAGATTCTATTAAACGAAACACGAAAACAGTTGCAGCTAAAAGCAGGTCCGACTATCATCACCTACTTCACTGGTACCATCTAGCGGTAAACCACATCGGATTCACTCAGTCGACCGTTACCAAAACCAGTTCGATCACCTATTAAGGAAGATCAAAATGAGGTAAGCCTTAGAACTTTATTTTTCAAACGAAAGATTCTATCTCATCTTGAATTAAAATTTTCTATGCAAGAAACAAGCTAAACTTTCAAGGAATTCTTAAAATTTGATTTTCACTCTGTAAATTTCACTCTTTCAAATTTCAGTACACCGAAATAGATTACGATGCTATGGAAAAAACGACGGTTGCAGCGTTGACCGTTCCAGAAGTTGTAAGCCCGTCAACGTCAAAGTTGTGTTATCTGCAGGATCACAAATTGTCACTGACCTCATTAAATTCAGTATGCAGCGAATTGACAGCTTCAAGCAGTGCATTATCGCCAGGCACATCTGCGTCTTGCCTTGAGATCAGCAACCTGCATTGGCATATGCCACGGAGTGACTCATTCCCAGTTCTCCCAAAACGAAAAGTGTCACTTCCCACTCGAGACAGAGGTTACGTGCCAGGTAATCCCGACTATGATCGGTCAAGGGCATGTGCGGCCATGTCCGTTATCAATTTGCATAATTATCAGTCACCGTTTATCAAACCCAATAATAAGCCGCAAACAGAAGAGCTATTGGAAAAATTCAGGTTGGTCATCGCACTTCTTTTTGAGATGTGAAAAGGATACCAGGTCCTTTTGCCAATCAGTACTGTCATTATTGACTTCATTCATTTCTCAGATTTAATCTTCTAAGACTATTTTTATGATTAACTGTCTGGCAAGTTGCGCTCACACTATAAATTCCAGTCCTTTTTGGCATCACCAAAGAGACAATCTCAGATCTAAGTTTGCTAATTTCAAATCCAACTATTCGTAAATGCAGTTGTAAAGCTGAATCTTTGATTGATAAAAGCCAAAAGTTTATTGCCGCCTTATTTCAGACAGCTGCTGTTAATGAAGAAACCGGAAAGTTGCGCTCAGCTAATAACTGCTGAGGATTATCGATTACTAAGACTTGGAAAAGACTTGCAGGCACCAGGTCATTCAAGGTAAAAAAAAAGCAGCAAGTCATTCAAGGTAAATGAAGAAACCTGAATATATCGCTCAAAATAAGTTTCGCCGAAATTATCGCGAAACATTTACCAAGAAATTTAATTGCTTATAGTCTGACTACTGAGATGAACGAAAAATACCTGATCTCAAAGCAGCAAGTCATTTCTTGAAATTAATGTTTGATTTGTAGTGTTAATGTTTGATTTGCAAATTGATCAAAAACCATTCAGTTTGCTTTAAAATCTCTTTATTCAAATGCTGCAATTTTAACCTTCATTTTGCTCTTTCGACGAAATTTGCTGATTTCAACTGCAATAAGAAGTGTCAATTTCATTTCTTACCTTTAACAGTTAAATGGGTTGTTACTTATTTTACTGCCACATGGAGAAAATGTGCGGAATGATCTCCTGGAAAGGTTGATTGATTCATTTGAATATTTTCATATCATATCAGATATCAAAAGAATGTTTCATTCATTTCTTTGCTATCATATCTATTCATCCTTATCACTGTATGCATCATCATCCTGTCGCTATAATAGCAAATCGTCTTGCAAACGAGACTGGAGATCTGCAACCGGACCATTCATACTTTTACGATTGTAGTTATTTTTGATGTGATGTGAGGACATCGGTGATTCTAGAGGTTTCGTGCGATAGGTAAAACTTCAAACTGATAGGTAAAATTGGAGCAGTAATTTCCCTCTCAAAAATCTTCACAGTTGCAGACAGCGTTCGTTGCACTATTTGTGCATTTTGTCCATATTGCCCAAGGCCCAAAGTACTCAGCGTTGCACTGTATATAATGCCTGGGTGCAAATTGCTCGTGCTTTATTTTATCAGTGTGGTAATGCATTTTCCTTCCTTATGCTTCTCGATGCATTATGTTCAGATCTCGTAAGTTTCAAAATTGAATTTCAAATTTATTAACTCATGTTCCTGCTGCTATATCACTGTAGTCTGATTGGAACTCTTGTCTGCGAAATATCCGTGATGGATGAAGGCAACCGAGCAGACTTCCAATGCAACCTCTATCGGTCAGACCGTCATGCCGTGGAAGCAGTTTTTACTGGCAGAAATTGAAATTTCAAATCCTGTCGCTGAGTACTTTCCTGCAAACATATTTCGGCATGGAACGTTATAATTCCTGTCGCAATTCCAGTTAGCTTGCTTGAAATGACCGACTATATATTTCACAAAGCCTGCACTCCCTTCACGTATTTCTTCCGAATTTATGTATGGGGAACCGGTCCTCTCAAAAGTGGATACTACTACTCGTCTGATGCTAGAGCAGTTTGTAGCCTCAGGCGGTTAAGGCTGAAATATTAAAGGAGGACGCTTCATTACTGATCCCTTCAATTTTTATGCATTTTAGTTCAATTTACTGCTTTTTCTGATTTATTGCATTCTAGCATAATTAAATAAAATCAATAATTAAGTGTTGCAGGTAAAGTCTGTTGTTTCCAAAGAGTACTCGTGGACATTGCAGCAAGAGCTGGAATTGGTAGCATACAGATTGCACCGGTGTGAACCATTACCACTTAGCTATCCGCAAATAAACATGCAGTTTATGTAGCCAAAACTGCATGTTTATTTGCGCAATATTCTCTCAAATAACCCTTTTTTCCTCGATGATGCGGGCAACGCTATGACGTGGGCAACAGAAGTGGGCGAGTTTTTCCAAAGTTACGTGACATTTATTCTATTATGTGGTGCATTTTTGCGTAATAAATATTTCTTTCACTTAGATGGCTGCGTTTGTTATGTCCAGATATTTTAAGCTTACTCTATTACTCTAATGTTCATATCTGTTGTGACCGTCAGTTTTTACATACGTGGTGCACACGTATTCAAGAAAGAACTCGCGAGTCTAACAGAAACGTTTTAGATAATTTGTGGAAATGGCTTCAAGAAGGACGACATTGGGTCAAAAGAGCTGTCCAGCTTGGTGCAAACAATTATGCAAGGAAGAGATATATCCCACGACGAGAACTTCCTAAGCACAGAATTTAGTCTGAAAGTGTTGCTTGGATCGAAAGGCCTTCCGATGAATACTGAGAAACGATATGATAAGCTGGCTGCAATGACCCAGGCTCTGAAGGAACGTTGCAGCCTTCACCGCTGCTCGTTCCATCGGCTATTCGCAGGTCACAGGTTAAAGCTAACAAACTGACCAGGTAGTCAAGCAGGGAAAAGACAGTGCATCATTCCTAGCTAACATCAAGTCAAGTTTTCAATGAAACCAACAATCAAAAAACTTTACCATTTCGACTTGCATATATCTCCAATGCGTTTTACACAATTCCTGTAGAATTTCAAAAATCATAAAAAGATACGCTGCATTTTTGAATTTAACAATCGTTTACAACATTCAATAAGGTAGTTTGAATAACTTGAGCTTACGCTAGTTGTTAACATTTGTGTTGAATAATGATTAATGACTGTGCTGATTAATGACTTAAGCCTAAACTAGTGGTTGACGTCCTTGTTGATTGAATTCGCTTTTCTCGCAGTATGGAAACTGTCAGTATTTCTTGTTTCGTAATTCGTTTTCTCCAACTTTAACTATACAAATTTCAAAAAAACATAAATTTCGAATTTATATTAACATCTTTGTACTCTCTAAAATGAATACCGGAAAAGCGAGACAGTGGACTTTGAGTGGTTCAAACCCGAGGCCATTTCATATAAAACAACAACGTATGCACCAGGCCATTTATTACATCGCACTGACTATGTTAAGGAGAATGGAGTAAGTCATGGTGAAGTTAATTTTAGTTTTGGTTCAACTCCTCTCGGGTTGTTGGCTAACTTTTATATGCTACACATCATTTTGCATATGTCATTAGCCTGACCTCTGACCTGAAATAAAGATAAAAACTGTGTGTATGGAACTGTAAAGATAATTTACTGAAGACAAAAAGCGAAATGAATCGTGTTCGTCACGCCATAGTCAAAATTTCGAGGATCGATTTGTCACACCGGTTAATTTGATTTCCAAGTCAACTTCCGAACATTGGTTCGAGTCTTCAACAGCTAATAGTTCCAGTGCTCCGATAGGTATCAGTCAAATCGATCTCTGCTTGCTCAGTCATCGCTAAAGCTCTCGAAAAGTCAACGATTATGAATGCCACGCCTGCTCTAAAGTTTCAGCCAGCGGTCCTTTCTACATATATTTAACTGATATAACTTAATGAATCCAAAAGTCCGTAATGAATACGATAAGCTGTCCTTTTTGACCAAATAATATAACGACTGCCCTCTTAAGCTAATCTCCACGGATATTTTCAGGTGTGTACCTTTGCTTCTGTCAACAGCGGAGGAGGAACTACTGATCCATGCAGCTAAATCCAGAGATGCTTATTAGGAATATACAAATCTGTCAGGAAAGCACTTTGAAGATTTTATGTCACAATCATCCATGCTTCCTTCAACACACACATACACATAAATATGCACACGTCATAATGTCGCATTCAACCATAGCTACAAAAACGAGTTCATTTGAGTTCAATGGCACCTGTCAACTCTTGATTGGATGACATTGGCTACGGTCATTTCATACGTGCGAGTTTCTTGTTTTGTATCAATTATTGAATTATGGGACAAACTAAGATAAAAGGGAATATTTTGCGGTCGGAAGAGATTCCGGTTGTCAATCCTAATTTTCCTCAGTGATTTGCAGTCTGTGACCAATTTGCCGTCTTCCGATTTTTCTGCTCATGTCATCTTGAAATCTTTTTTTTTTTTTGCACTTATCATCACTGTTACTTCATCCTTCCAATTCCCACAACATATCATTTGTCGTGAAGATTGGTTGGTTTTATGGGTTAGTCGAATATACAGAGCAGGAATACGTAATACTTAAGTAGAAGACGATTCTGGAAGATGCTGACTCTTCCTCGGTCAAGATTTTTATTTTTCTGCCTCCATGTTATTTAATCTTCGGTTTACATATGTTAAGAGTTGGGAGTGGTTTACAATAGAATCACAATGAATTACAACAGATATTACACAGGATGTTCCTTTACATATAAGATAACAAAGATTAACGTGTGAATTTCCGTAGATATTACACCGGATGTTCATTTGTATACATGATAGAAAAAAGATAAAATGAGAAGATTAATTGAGAATGTGAGAACAAATTGTTAACACTTGATAACAAATTCTTTACATATGGCTAATAGATTATTATTGGAGCATCGTGATATTGAATTCGCGACATCATTTCCACTTTGTCATTTCAAATGAGAACCCATTTTCATCATCAAAACATATATGTTATCCTAAGAAGTATACTTCGTCAAAGTTCCGAACAAATGTTAACAAGCAAAAGTCCCTGTTCAGATCTGCAAATCAGAAATCAGTACCAACTAATGGATCAGGAACACCTATTTCCTGCCTCCGCTGAGAGCTTTGGGAAAGCAAATATATTAAATGTGCGATACACGGATAGATGGCAGGAAGGAAGGTATTTAATGAGTCATACTCATAACAACGTTCTCATTCATTCCGCCCAGCGTGTGC
Source organism: Wuchereria bancrofti (assembly GCA_005281725.1). Taxonomy (NCBI): domain Eukaryota; kingdom Metazoa; phylum Nematoda; class Chromadorea; order Rhabditida; family Onchocercidae; genus Wuchereria; species Wuchereria bancrofti. The sequence goes on along the minus strand of SSBO01000012.1, from coordinate 11,580,058 downwards.
ATTTACATTCCTTCAGAGGCGCTTACATGGACATGCGTTGAGGGTAGACGGTCGGTCGGGGGTTGTCGGGGAATGTTGGTAGGAAGGGATCGAACTAAGAGGAAATTTGTTCTCAAATCTTTTCTTTGCAGAGAGAACGAAGTGGAAATGAAAGGACATAAATGACGGACTTCCTTTGGAATCTTTCACTGTGAACAGTCCCTACTTTCCTTCGAGCTGTGGCACCCAGGAAGGAGCGGTACGCACTCTCTTTTCTCTCCTTTACCTCTCACTTGGAACGATAAGGTGACCTTTTGATACTAATCGAAGCAAGGGAAAATGTTTTGTCGGTGAATGGATGGACGAAAGTTTGACAGAAAGTGGAATGAATGATAGATCAGTTTGTGAATGCGCGAGAGATAAGAGTGACTGATAATAAATGAATGAATGGATTGGGTGAGAAAGCACGGGGATAATTAAGGGAAATCTGTGATCGATAGTGGGAAGATTGTAACACTGGCATCTGCATTTGATTCATTGCATCAGACATTCGATTCAGAGTTAAGATCCCTTCGAAGTACGTCATGAAAATCGACTAAATCAAACATTGGCTAGGTCAAAAGACAGTTAAAATTAAAAAACCCGTTAACGTGTAAATTTCGAAAAATTGGAATTCTGCAAATTACTTGATGCATAACGTAATTTAAACGCTACTTTGTGCCAGTGCGCATGTCGATGAAGATATCCCGGCAAGGTTGCTGTCGTGGGAAAGCGACATCTTTCATAAGATTTAACGTCATATTAAAAACTGCAAGCTATGAGTCACTCAAATATTCAGATATGCGATCCTTTGAGTCTTGGTTTTAGCTGAATGACTTTTTGGTGACCTTTATAGCTGATGTACTACGGATCATCAGAAGCATGCAAATGGATGCTAATAACATTCATTTGTCCTCAGGTTTTGACCTGTTTGGAAAGCAGGAAAGTGGTCTTAGAAGGTCACAAAAAGGTTGGTATTGTCCATTTATAGCCAGATGTTAATTTAGTCCATTCCACTGCCAGGTGTGGAATCACCAAGGGAAGTGATCTTTCTCTGAAACAAATTCATCAAAGATTACAGCGAAATCGGTAATAACTGATCAAGCAGCATCCTATCAGATGTAATTCGTTAATAAACAAGACTGTCGACAAAAGCGCTGCGATGAGCATGGAAATTCACACATAACCACCTACCATTTCAGGAAGACTCAATTGCTCCGGAAAGATACATCGGAATACCAATCTTCCTGCATTTATATGTGAATTAAAATCTGGTACGCAGTTGAATGAGATTTCTTTCCGCTTTTCCGAAATCTTTCCACAATTCGTCTTGGCTTCCTTAATTGCTTCATACTCAGATAGATATTGGTATGGAAAAGCAGTAAAGAAAGAATGAAAACTGTGCTTCAGCCGTATTGAGATAAATCCAGAACTGGATCAGAATCCGGTTAATTTCAGCTGTTTTACGTCTAACCTCCACCTTGCAAGTTTAGAATAGAATCAGATAAAAGCAAATATATATTCATCGAGGAGAGAAGTACTGAAAGCACAGCCAAGCATAAGATAACAGGTTGGATGCGGGAGAAATGACAGTCGTCGACGAGCCAAAGGGAATGATGACATTCGCCGCTATTCCCGCTCGCTACGCCACGCAACCGATGTTCTGACTGACATTTCCCGCCCTGCGCTCTCTTCTCCCAGTATCTCGACACGAAATGAGAGGTGTAGGTGTGTGTGTCTTCGAGTCTCAGCTTGTCTTCTCTCATCAGAAATGATGCAGACACACACACACACATATAGAGAAGTGAGAAGTGAGGAGGATAGAAGAGAGAAGGGGCAGAGGGTAGGCATGGTTGCAGGGGTGGCAGTCCATGGAGGTCCAGGCGTTGCAGAGGTGGCTGTCCATGGAGGTCCAGGCCTAGCATGCCTTAAGGGAGACAAGGAGTGCTGCACATAGTAACAGGCCCAGTGCTGTCCTTTTCTTTCCTTCCTTAATGAGGCCCTGCAAAATATATGTATTCATGCGTTCCGTTCTGATAATACCCGACACTTTCCCTCCCACCGACTTCCAAGGCTCTCTTTTTCACCAGCGGGCCCAAAGGTTTGGGTTTTCTCGTACAATTCTACTGCTAGCAGTCCTCACTTGTTCTTCAATCCGAGGCGGTGTTTGGTGAAAGAAGTGAGCGGAATCTACCGATAAATCCCATTGTGTCATCGATAGCTTCGTTATGGTTAATTGACAGCCGCTCTCCCTTCCCACCTTCTCATCCTCTTTTTAAAACTTCAAGGAGGAATGATTTTGAAAGTATACCCCTCATTTTCACCGCCTCTTTTCCCTTTAGTGAAATTCCACCCCTCACTAATAAAAGTTGCGTTATAGGCAATAATAACATTATGAACAAGTAATAGTGGCGACGGCACCAATGCTAATGCGTTTATGTGAATGTGAAAAATAAATTTAAATTGAAAGTCCGTTGCAGTGTCCTTTTCCTTTTCTTTTCACTTTCTTAGCGCACTCCCAGAAAGGTTTCCTTTTCTTATGACTAAATATTATCAAAAAGATATTGTCATTACTACTAATAGTTGACAGAGAGTCATTCGCCAGGATCCCTATGACAACATAACTCTCTCTATCCCTCATTTCAGTTCCACTTTATTTCGTTCCTCAGTTATTCGTTGTGACGGGACAGCGACCCCTCTAAAAAGTTCAGTTTTTCAGATGACTGCGCTGAACTTCCAACTCTCCATGACTTTTAAAAACTTATTCAGGTGGGAGGAGTTGTTTAATTGGCACTGATCACATGCAATTCAGTAAGTAATCCGCTGATTTAATCTGTTTCATAAATCTCTATGAGCTTTCATCAAAGAAATGAAAATAGTGCTGCGCTGGAGAAGATGGGGTGAGTCACATAGTTCCAATTTATCGGCACACTTACTCGGAACTACTAGTCCCAGCAAAAATAAACGAAACTTTGATAGCTTTTTTGTTGCCTCAGATATCGACTGGTTTGATCGATAAGTGATGTTGACTGCTGGAATATGTGGGAATTTTATTTATTTGCTTGAAAAAACGAATTCGCATTCACATTCGTTGCAAAAAACTTTTTTCGACGACTTTCCTCTCCTCTCTTCTCTCTTCTCCGCGGTGTTTCTCACCCGAAGATTGTCATTAATTGGCTCTCATTTCTCTCCTCATATTGATTACGTGTAGCCTACAACTAAGAACTTGTAGTGAATTCCTTAGCTTCTGACAAAACTAATTAAGACAAGAAAGAAATAATAACAACTAATTCACTGTTACTAAATAACTCCAATATTGCTGAAATTCTGATCTTGCCCTTTCGTGTAGGATGCACGAGTAGTGCGACACGTTTCCATGGGATGCGCACTTTGATGACATCCTTACAGAGTCTCTTGGCTAATTTTGAATTTCCTTTACTCTGTTTTTCCTGATATATTCTGAAGATAAGAAAATTTAGGTATATTCATTCTATCAAATATGAATTTTCTGTCATTTAAGTTTGACCTTGTTTTTTAACAGACCTTTTCCGCCTCTGTCATCCTATCCATGACAGATCTACATTACCTGGCTGGTTATATCTGCGACTGGGTTCAAGTCAACGTCACATCCTATATTTGTAATGTAAGAAGAAGACCCACGGCTATTCCGCACTTCTCGAAAAGATAAAATTATTTAGGAAGTAAGCGGATGATAAAGTCTTACGTTGTTTTTGCTGTGTGGCATCGATATGAAATTCCTGTAAATTCCTGCTGCATCCTTTCAGTCCATACGTTATTCAGTCAATTAGGCAGTCTCATCCAGTCGGTCAGTGTCACCTTGACACGCTGATTTCATTTTCATTTGCTTTCTGATAGAAGCATTGTGACCAGTTTTGTTGCAGAGCTTTCGTATCGTTGCTACCGATTTCGATATTGAAACGTGGAGCACACGTATTCGAATAAGTCGTCACATATGACAAAAAATAGATGCCCATTTTATCAAACATATTCCTTATTTTACTGCAACTTTTATTCCACGCAACTGTTATGCGAAATCGGAATATAAAAGACCGTTTCATTCCGGAGCACTAAATCATTCGATGAATTTGCTTCTAATTTCTCCCTGCAAAATTTGTTCCTTTCCTGCAAATCCCATCCACATTTGCTCGATATTACCTCTCATATGTTACCGTCTCTCCTTCTCTCTCTCTCCCTCTCCCTAAATAATAATTGTCATAGTGGTGAACTCTGTCACTATATTTGATTTTGCAGCTTCAGCGACAAATTTATAAAAGTTTTCTAAATTCAAGCTGCCAGAAAAAATTTGCATAATCTCCAAAACTTACATGCATATGCGACAACTGCTTGCTGTTGAGTTTGCTTTTGTAGCTTATTTTCAAGTTTCACGTGGTGACGTGGGTCATGCTAGCACTGGTGTGTCATCGTCTACTGCGAAAGTGGTGCGGGAATGCTCCATGCGTGGAGTATGCGGACACCGTGGCGCCATGCACCAAACGTGTCCCTACCATGGACCACCTTTGCGAATATCCGTGGAAAAACATCGGCAAACATTGGCATCGCTATGCCCTCACCTGTTTCAAGGTTTAATTTTGTGTGGTTATTAACCAGATACATTGAGCTAAATGAAATATTTAGAGACATTTAATCACTGGCATAATTTAACCAGTGCCAGAGAAACCCCGATACAGCGGGAAATAATATTAAGGGACCTGAAGATTAGTGCGGAAGCAGTAAGGAAAGTGATACCTCTATTTGTCTTCTGCTTTATGTAATGAAGGAAAGAGTCATGATCAGGTTGGAAGTGACGGTACCGGGTTGTTGTCTCGACTTGCTGAGCATCCACTGCAGTGTTTACTTTTCGGGGTGAAAACGGGGGCAGCGAAGGAAAACACATATCTTTTTGTATAATGACAGTAGAAAATTCGAATTAATTGAATTTTCTCATTTAGTTCTTTCCCACTTGTTTATGTTGTACCCAAACTGCTTCAATTTAATTTGCGCTACCTCAATTTAATTCAATTTTTCAAAAAAATCAGTTTCGTTTTCTTAATTTATTGCCTTCACAGTATTATTCCTCTTTGAAAATAAGTAAAATGTTCAAAAGAACCTATTCTTTTGAACATTCTTAAGAAAGCGAGTTTTAAGAATTTGAGCCTAGCTGGAAATAACAAAGTTAAGTTAAATGTTACACTAAAAGCGAAATTCTGGCAAATGAAGCATACCAGTTTACGACCGATTGTCCTAACGAAAAGAAAACATATACTGGGCGTATTGATTCCAGCAGTGACTCGGCCCTCACATGCCATTTCCTTAGATCCGAATTTACTTATTCAGTTTATTTGATTTTGATGCACAGTCTAGCACTCAGCACTTATCTCTGAGAATTGGAATGGTGAACTTTTCGCTGCAAAATTTTCCTTTTTTCATCATACCATACCTCCCTTTTCCGATCATTTATTGCTGTAATGTAAATAGCAAACCTTTCTTTCCTGGTTTTGCTAATTAATTCTTGTATTCAATTATTCATAACATTTTTCATCAAAACATTCGTCTATCGATGTGTGCGTCAAAATAATTCTTATATTTCTATGTGGTAGTAAACTCTGCTTTTCATTAAAAATAAATGGATTTCTCAAAATTTCTTTGGAACTTTTGGAAAGACCAATGATTAGATTTAAAGTACTGATGTGGTATCATTTTTCTGCACAGTTCTACTTAATAATAATAAGTTCTCTTATGTTTAGAACAGGAGATGATGACAGTTTGCCTATTACGTGATATAGAAAGTAAATCATAGTAGTAAATCATGGTAGAGTAAGTAGATCATGGTAGTGGTGGCTCTGAATATCTCGATGATATATAGGTGAGGCTTATTTTATAGGGAGTGTTAAAACATGCCAGGATCTTCTGGGGTACCGCTCTTCCGCTAATCAGAAAAGGAAGGAATTAGAAGAGAGCTTTTCCCGCTACCGTTTCTTCTCGACACCTGCTCTTTCAAATCTCTCTCGAGAACCCCTCTGTATATGTATGTGCGGTGTCTGTTTGTCTGTCAGTGAACTGTTAGTGCGACATTTCCGCGGCATGTTTTGCGTATTCATTTCTTATCTGTGCTGTTTTGATTCTCTTTTATGCTAATCAAAGAGAATCTTCGGATTCGAAGTGTCAGCGAGCGAATCAATGGGTTATAAGCGTTAAAAGTGTCATCGTGAATTTGTGAATAAGTGAGAGTTGTAGTCTTAGCCTCTGTTTCTCAGGTCAGTGGTGGTACTGTTGACGGCGGTGCTCTGCTGCTGGCAGCATGTAATGGGTCAAAAGGGGTTATAAGCTGTGTTTATTTAAAAGAGAAGCAAACCTACAAAGGAAAAAGAAGAAATACATAAACTAAGCAGTATATATAGCTGTCGCTGCAATGATAAATTGAAATTGTCGACTGATTTACAGCTGTGTATCAGTTCAGGCAGTGGGTTTGGAGAAATCCAACGCCACGACGTGAACGAAGAAAAACCATTAGCACCAAATTATGTTTTTGATTTTTCCGTGATCAGGCCGTAAAGATAGTGAGGAGAAGTTCAGTAAGATATCTAATAAGTAAGTAGTATCAACTCACTGGACAGATTATTTTCAGAAAGCAATGAAGAATTTTGCTGCGATGAAAAGCAGGTGGCATTGTTGGATGCGCAGATGACATTACCACGGCAGTTCCTGTCGCGATGTCCAAGTTGCTTGACGAATTTTGTACAGTTGTGGTGTGATTTCACGTGCTCACCAAACCAAGCGAATTTTGTGCGGGTCATCGCATCTACCGATGATTTGCATCTCGTGTAAGTATATCACAAGTTGTTCGTTGTTTCCACTGTGAAAACAGGCCTGGAAATGTCAGTCAAGAGGTCATCATTCAGTGAAAGCGGCCAACCCAAATCGTCTTCTTACTCAAAAGCTGCTTTCCCATAAGATAGTAGAAGTTTTGTGACTTGCAAACAGAATTGATTCTTTACCAAAAGCGAAGTTGGAGTTGAAAAAGCTCGGGTCAGTTTTGCTTTTCTTCTATTGCAAGTTGCAATAAAAGAAAAGCAAATTCTCTGCCTTTCTTTCTGGAACTGAATTGCCGATACTGTAACAGAACCGGTTGGCGGTTCACTTTTCTGGTTTACAGGGAAAACAAAACGCAGTATGTGACAGAAGTTGCCTATTATGTACGAGAGAGTTATGCAGATGGATTATTTCAGTCATGCAAAGATGTTAGTTAATTTTCATGGTATCTAATTTAAAAGGAATCAACTACGGTTGCTTTTTGTAAGACTGTCATAGATAAGCAATTTGATTGCACTTCTTATTAAAAGTGAGAGAGATGTATGAATTCGGCGGAATTGTCAGATCTCACCACATTCCTTATTCATCTCGTCAATTACTAGCACTGCAGTTTTGTTGAGAAAAAGCGTTCGCGACTTATCTGAAGGAACTTTTTTCGAAATTTGGAAAATGTTTGTGATTACTGATGAAATTATTTGTTAAGTAATTGAAGGACAAAATGAAAGATGCTATTTCACAGCTACTTCGCATATTGTGGTAGGTTGAAATTTTCACAGATAAATCAAAATTATGCAGCGTGAGGTCCAATGCTATGTAGGGTCACGTCAACTCTCCATTCTGATCTTTATTATTTTTGATACTGGTAGTATATTCGGACTTTATAGGTCCGAGCAATTGGAACAGACTATGCACTTAGTTTCATGTGCGGCGTGAGCATCACCGAGTGTGACATATCCCGGTGGTTCACTTTTTTGGGTACTTACAACGAAGACATCGGCGTACCCTTTCATATCACTTTCATTCCTACTCCTTCCTTACCCGAAGACCAGTCAAACGTTCTAAATTCCACAGCGCTCGACATCAGGCCACCTACAACTCGGGTTCTTCTATGTTCAGAAGCAGCTTACCCTAATGGCCCTTCGTGTTCGTGCCAGGACTGTCCTCAGTCCTGCGTCGCCGAATCACCCTTCCCATTTATCGTACAGGTGAGCACTGCTTCCGTGTGTATTCATTGTCATATGACACGTACCCTTTCCATCCTTCACGAGTATATTTGTCCTGCTTCTCGTGGAGGATGTATGCCACTCGCTAACTCACGGCAAAGTTGCTTGCTGCTCTTCCATGCTTCTCACGTGAAATGGGTAGTAATGAAATGCTAGCTTTTCCTTCACGGAAATATACAAGCTGTCAAAGAGAGTTCTAAAGAGATCTAAACGGTTTCTATCCTCAGTTGCTAGTTTTTTTGCTCACAAAATTTCTCCGTGGCATAATTTTCGTTTACTTTCTTTTGCAGTATCTATAAAAGTTCTGAATCTTTTTCATTTGCAATTCTACTGAAGTCTAAGCCCCGTGAAAGTGCAGACGATATTCGGGAAAGTTTCATGCATCAGAGGGATTAAAATTTTTGTCAGTAAAGGTTAAATTTTATTTTTCATTATTAACTCTGTTACCTCGAGTTAATGCTATTTCGTCCAATTTCAGGAAGAATGTCAGGTCGCATCCTTTGATTGTATGCTAATTTTATCACTTTTTGGATTTGGTGGACTATGCTTTGCAGTGCTCTTTTTCGCAATGATGTACCATAGCTTGAAAAGAAATCAGGATGGCGGCGATTTGAGTGATTTTAAACCAGCGGGTGGAACTTTAGATGATGCTGACTTGGGTGCAATTGATACGTTAGGATCATGGATCGAGTCACAGCTTGAATTGGTTTGCGCTCATTACGGACAGGTATTAAATGGCAAACTCCGTCAACATTGCAAAATTATGCAGCTAGGGAAAGTTTCTCCCATTCATCCTTGTATGTTACTCGTAGTTTTCATTTTAATAATGGATGTGTGGACGATACATTTAAATATGATAAAAATTTGAATTACTCACCTCCATTTCTTTAGCTATGTGTTAAGCACCCACTAGCAGTGTTTGCGTTTGGCACGCTTATTGCGGTACTTTGCTCAAGCGGTATGCTTTTCGTTCGTTTCACCACCGATCCAGTGGAGCTTTGGTCATCTAGGACTAGCAGAGCACGTGGCGAGAAATACTTTTTCGATAGCGAATTCGGGTTGCTTTATCATGTTTTACCTTCTGCAGAGAGACTTTCATGCCAACCAAATCACTTCATCAATTCTTTTCCACTCCTGCAGAACACATTTTAAAATCATGTTTACTTTTTTTTAAAAGAAGAAATATTCATGAATGCTTACTTTTTTCCATATTCAGTAAAAAAATTATTTACTTCTTTGAATTTCATTTCTCTTTGAATTCGATTCAGACCACAGTTTTCACTCCCAAAAAATCAATTATTGTTAAAAAAAAGTTACAGGCCATTTTATCGTATGGAACAGTTAATCATGTACCCGCGAGATCAGTCATTCTGGTTACATGAAAATCAGTCGGACTTGTTTGAACTTGGATTCTATGGTCCAGCACTACGAAAAGCGTTTCTTCAAGATGTTCTTTCTTAATTCCTTTTAGTAATATTTCCAACATTAAATTATATTTAATTAGTGATGTCATAATTCATGCTTTATTATAGGTAGCAGAGCTACAGGAAGCGGTGACAAACTTGATAGCAGTGACAGAGGATGGCACACAGGTGACACTCACTGATGTGTGCTATAAACCGATGACACCTGATAATCAGAATTGTGCTATCATGACTGTACTTAATTATTTTCAGGTTACATTTCAGTGTTTTTATTCTATTAACTGTAATGAACATATCAAAATTTTATTGAATTTGCTGCAGTTCTTTTTTGTCATACCATTGTTTGCCCATACATATTATTCTATTAGCCAAAAAATTTTGGCTTGTAGTTTTATAAGTTAAAGCTTTGACAATTTGACCAAATATTATTGGCGCATTGTTTTAGTTACTGTAAAGAATTCAGCGCAAAGTTCTTCCAACATTTATCCGAATTCATCTTTGGAGTAATTTTGTTTACTGTAAATTTACTAATTGTTCTTGCATTTCTGGCCACAATAAAGCGCATATTTATTTAAGAATTATCACGAATTCTTCACGAGAACCTTCATAAGCCGAGTAAAAGATCTAAGACTTTTAATAAAAGAGTAGAGCCTCACAACAGTGTTTGAGAAACAACATAAATGAAAAGCTGTAGGGAAGTGCTCTGCGCTGAATATATGTGTTCGAAAGAGTAATCTCTCTGCTAGGGAAACACTAGCATGCTTGCAAGGAAAAGCAGTTTTTTGCAGAATAATGTGTCACTTCTGAATCGGACGAGCGTGGATGACTGGAGTGGCTCGCAGTTCGATTATTTGGACCATATCATGACGTGTACCCAGTTAGTGCTGCTTGCAGTTCAGTTCGAGTGCAATTCTGTAGTTAGTAATAGCTGCTGCGTTAATTTAGAAACCCGTATCAAACGATCACTCGGCTTGGCATCCCGTGCTTGTCAGCGTTTGGTGTACCTATCCAACCGTACGTGGTACTGGGTGAATTCAACAGCAGTAGCCAATGGGACAGTGCAAGGGGTATTGTTATCACTATTCTGCTTAACAATCATATTACTGCTGTGGAAAATAAGTACGCTGCTGCATGGGAAAAAATGTTAGTACTTTCATTTTTATCAAATTAAAGTTGTTCTCTTCTAAAATGCAGCAAAGCAGAATTTATAAGAAGTTGAAATGACAAAAATCTAAATTACACGGCTACTTTTTTCTCAAGATTTGTCCTTTATCTTCGAAATATTTCGCATCAAAACTACGCGATATCATTCATGGCCGAACGCTCCATCCAGGTTTGCTTTATCAGTGTTTCCTTGTAAATTCTTTCTCTCGGATTTTCATCAGTCTTCTCATTCAGATAGGGATCCCACTTAATTGATTCTTCCTGTGCCCTCTAAGAATTGAAAGAAGTGAAATGAACACATTATATTTTGTGCAGGATGAAATAGACAGAGAGAGCCAGTCGGATGTGTTCACTATACTTATTAGCTACATCTTCATGTTCGCTTATGTTGCATTCGCGTTGGGACAGTACCAGGTTAGTGCGCAATCCGTCAATGCCACCTTTCCGCCTGGGAACAGCGTTTGTTTTTGTTTTGGGTTGACAGGTCATTTTATGCTTCCTTCTGTTTCTGAGACAAGACTTCAATAGGTGACTGGAAATAATTTGGCCACGTTGCTTGTCCACTCGAAGATAATGCTCGGTGCTGCGGGTGTTTTGATTGTTGCATTATCAGTGACGTCGTCCATCGGCTTGTATGCGTTCTACGGCATCCCCGCAACGACAATTGTCTTGGAAGTACAGCCATTTCTAGTGCTCGCTGTGGGTGTCGACAACATTTTTATCTTTGTGCAGGCATATCAGGTAGGTACCACTCAAATTCACCATCCATCAGTCTAATCCAATGTTTCCCCTTTCTATGTGATGCACCAGTTAGCGCAGCGCATGCAAACCGTTGTGAACGGAATGACCATCAAAAATGAGTTTGTGAAATATTTCCTTTACATCTCATACAGGCAGTGTAACATTTGGCATAAAACACTTATTTACTAGGACGGACCAGTCTTCTTGCCTCTTTCCCTTCTTTCATTCATTGAAATCAGAATGGACGACTTTACTTGGCTGTGATATAATTAAACATTTAATCAAACTCTTTTTCACAAAAACAGTATTAGGCCTTAAAAAAATCAAAATAACGCGTTTAATGGATGAAGAAAGCAAAGACGGAAAAGTAACGAACTTCTTTCATTCATCTTTATTCCCAATCACGTTATCGATGATACGGAAAAATTAGAAGAATGTGTTATAACATCTTCCCCTTCATAAAGAAGCACCTGGTACCTTATCCGATATCCAGGAATGTGAGTTCATAAAGTGAAACTGTACTTTTATTAATGACAGCCCAGTGATGTTACATGGATGAAATAATTATCTCCTCTCCCCAACTTTTAATTCAACATTATTTATTTTCATTCTTTCTAGTGAAAATTCAGCTCCGTCTTAAACCTTTTAGCGAGCCGAGGAACCTTTATCGGAGCCATTGCATCTGCGAATTTCACATATAAGTGGTGAAGTGATACCATCCATGCTTCTGTCCTCGTTATCCGAATGCTTATGCTTCTTCGTTGGGGCACTGTCTTCCATGCCTGCCGTCAAGGTATCCTTTTAAGAAGTTCACGATCTTTAGAAAAGAGTCCTCAAATTACTTGTCGAAATTACTCTCCGTAACAGACGAACAGTTCATTAGTTGATCAGGGGGAAACAGAGGAAGATATAGTTTCAGTCTTTCATTCGTTTTCAAGATTTATTTCTATCCATGACGATACATCATGTATTAGGAACAGTTGCTGTTAAAATTGAAGGAACACTTCTTATGAGTGTTAACCATGTCCAGAAAGCAGTACAGATGGTTTTCTGTTTGCAATAATTTTGAATTTTTTAGAAAACATTTTGTTAAAACTTGCTTGTTGCAATATACATATTTTCGTTTAGGTCTTTTCGCTATATGCAGCTTTGGCAATATTTTTCAATTTTTTCCTACAAATAACTTGTTTCCTCGCTATATTCATCGTTGACGTACGACGCCAAGAGGTAGTTTTGTTCCAATTATCATGAAACGTCTTCCATCACAGTCCCCGCTTACTTCTCTCCCTCAATCCGCTCCGCAACTGTCACATCGAAATGTTGCTGGCAATTTCCCTTGCAGTATCCGCCATCCAGCACTACTTGTTACCACTTCCAGTATTATTGAGGCTTGCGAATGTTTAGAGTGGCAGGCCAGAAGTGTGTTGCTGTCGTCGGATAACAACCGTAGAAAGCGTTAACAGTGATGGATATATGTTATACTTGTTCAGTAATTACTATGCACCATTTTTGCTGTCGAAATACGTTCGAATCATTGTGGTGAGAATAATTTAACATTGAAATTTCCTGACAATGAATTCTATGCATGTTTTAAGACAACAGTCACACTGAAATATTATTGCTGTCAAATACCCATCAGTTGTAACCAGGTTTTTTGCAGACGAAGGAAACGCGAAAGATCTTCCATTTTAAAGCAACTTAACATTTTTATTTCATTTTAGATATTTTTATTTGCTGGCTGGCTCAGTAGCTCGTTTGCAGTGATGGGCAACATCCCTCTTGGCTTTGATCAGAAGATGGCTGTTCCCGAGGTGCCACTTCATTCCTTTGTTTAGATGATAATAAACAGAAAATAGTGTTTCACCAACTCTTATATTCATTTTTATGCTTAGAATCCTGGGAGTTTAATACTAGGATTGAGGCATAAGGCTCCTAATGTGTCTTATAGGCCATTAAGTATTGGATTGACAAATTTTCCTTTTTTTTGATTCTTCATGCTTTCGTGTCTTTCTCTACTTTGTCTTGTTTCGTTGCTTATTCTTCTCCCATATATTTCAAAAGTCAAAATTCATCGTTAATTCGATCCCGTAGCAATGCAACTAACGGTAAGTCTTAACTTATCTTGACGGACTCTCCTTCTGACTTCGTCAGGTATGTCAAGAATCTTGAAATCAACCACTGAAGTAATTCATTTATTTTCGTGTTGAATAAAAAAAAGAATGACTATCACATAAAAAGAAATCTCACTGCTTTTCCTTGGAATGCATGTGGAAGTTTGGAATATCAATAATCCCTTTTCCTTCTTCATTCTTAGGTTCTATATCATCTTTCCGAACAAGGAAAAACTATTGATGAGATTTCAAAGATTTCAACTTTCCGTTTCGGGACAAAGAAATTAAAAACCAAGGAATTTTAGATCTCAAGTAGGCTCGCAAACACGATGCGAAGAAGTGTAGAGCATTTCACTCATTTTCATTCGTTAAAATTATTCCTTTATAGGACTCTTATGTTTTTTCCTATTTCAAATCGATGGATCGATTCCTCTCAGTCGGTCCACCAGTTTATTTTGTTATCAAAGGTGATGTGGAATTCAGTGACCCTTATGAACATAATAAAATTTGCTCCGGTGCCGGTTGTGCCACTGATTCATTGGGTGCTCAAATTGCCCATGCTGCACGATGGTCAAACAGGTGCAATAATTTGTGTATTCAGTTTGTAGATCAGTCGTTATTGGAAGTTTTTAAAATAATTCTTTCTAGTGGTGTTGACTCAAAGTCGATACGAACTAAAATGGCAAGTCTCATTTCCCTTACAAATATACTTGTTCCACAACAACTCATAGGTTATTTTTTGCATCGACAAGGACAGGTGGTAAGATACTGAGAGTTTAAAAGTTGAGTGATAGATTTCAACATTTAGAGTGATTATCGGTTAAAACATCAGCAACATTTCAGCAGTTTTGCTTTTATCTTTTTTAAAATTTGATAGTTTTAGGCTGTTAGCTAAATATTTTCTCCATTTTAGGTCGTACATAGCTTATCCGGCAATGAACTGGCTCGATGATTACTTCGACTGGTTACAACCGTTCGGTAATCCACCATGTTGTCGGATGTTCTCCAATGGAACATTTTGCTCCTCCACCGGTAACATTCCATTATTCGCCGTCTCCGTTATTCATAATTGCCACGAGTACATTCATTTTAATGTTTTATCGCTGCTACAAAACACTTCAGATAATCTGTACATAACGACAATTTCCTATTGAAATTTGAATTTCAGACTTCAAATTAGTACAGTTTCAGAGAATTCAGAAAGCTGCATTCCTTGCAATGTGGAGTTTTTTGATGGCAGGCCTCGTTCAGATCTGTTTTACGACCATCTTACACATTTCTTTTCGAATAACCCAAGTACCAAATGTGCTAAAGGGTAATTTTCTGCGTTTACTTTTTAAGCAACGCAAAAATACATATGAGAGGTCTTCATCAACTGTCACACATTTGTCTTGAAGGATTGCTGAAAATCTCAAAAAGATGGGAAACTAAAATATGTCTATGCGATTCTGTCTTCTCGTACATTTCTAGAACTACCGCATAAACTTTTTCACAGTTATTTTTCTTTTCGAAATCTATGTTTTGTCTGCAGAGGTCATGCAGCATATGGTTCAGCCGTTAAGTTGTCTAGGCGTGGCCGAATCTTATCATCGCATTTCATAACCTATCATACGGTTTTGAAAACTTCATCAGACTTCATAAATGCCATGAATAGTGCTCGTCGTATTGCTGCCAATATCACAGCTATGTTGAACAAAGACAGGGATGGCCGATGTCCGATAGAAGTATTTCCATACAGGTCATTTTGCAGTCCACAAGTTATCTAATAGAGGAAACCATACTGACTGATTAGGAATTGGACTGATAAAGTAAGAGATCTGTAGCCTCGCCATTTGCAATCTTCGAAATTAAGGAAGGGGAAGTGCTGCTGTGACTATGGAAGTTGAGTTATTTGAGTAGATAAATTGCTAACGTACTCCTTTTTGCATCTGATTGCTTCACTTTCAAAAACTAAAGTTGCAAGTGATACAGTTGACTTTTTTTGAGCAATTCAGTGAATTTAAATATAAAATTCTGCATTATTGAGAGGAAATAAATTTAAGATACTCTGTTAACTTTGTAATTTGCGCTAAATTTTATTTTGCAGCGTATTTTATGTTTTCTATGAACAGTATATGACGATAGTAATGGATGCGTGTATCCAGCTGATACTCTCCCTAGTAGCCATATTTGCGGTCACAACAGTGCTTCTCGGCCTTGATCCATGGTCAGCATTCATCATTGATCTTACTATAAGCTGTGTTTTGTTCAACTTAATTGGTCTCATGTATTGGTGGAATATTGATTTCAATGCTGTTTCTGTTGTCAACCTTGTCATGGTGAGGTTTTTAGCAGTTTTTCATTGTTTAAAGTTTTCACTGTTTACCACTCTTGGAACTTTCTGCTTTTATTAAAATTTTCAAATATGCCTTTTACAGACGGTGGGAATATCGGTGGAATTCTGTTCACATATCGTTCGATCATTTGCGCTAAGCGTTCATCGAGATCGTTTGATGCGTGCACGACATTCTCTCGCAAGCATGGGATCATCGGTCTGTTCCTTTGTTGAAATTTAGAACTGATTTTGAAAATATTGGTATGAATTGCTTAAAAATCGAAAAATAACTATTCATCATTTGCAGGTTCTTTCCGGCATAACACTCACAAAATTTGGTGGGATATTGGTACTCGCGTTTGCACATTCCCAAATTTTCAAAGTATTTTATTTCCGTATGTTTCTTGGCATTGTGCTTATTGGAGCGGCACACGGTCTCATATTTTTACCCGTTTTACTCAGTTATATCGGTGAGTAATAATTCATCTCCTTCTGAACTGATCATAACCATCGTAAAGAGCATGAAAGGTGCTGCATCAAGGTGAAGAGTGTTGGTGCTCCGAAGGCATGTCAGAGCCTTGATCACTCATCATTTACTGGATGTACATTAGTGAAGTTGGATTTTTGAACGATTGACAATCTTCGTCACTTTGCTAAACTCTACTTAAATTAATCGAACCTGAAAAATTATAGGACCACCGATGAATAAGCGCAAGCTGATTATGAAGACGCGGTCGGAGAGCTGCTGTATAAATGACTGCGGCAGTGCAGTAACGAAGACGTGTCTCACGAAACACTGTGATCCTTCACCACTTACGGATGTTTTTTAGATAAACTCACCTTTAATTTCCTCGCTAGTGCATTCCTTCTAGTCTCTTCCTTTTCTAGGCTTATTCAGACTTCTGTTCTCGAATAGTATTACTGTGCTTCCTCTCAAATGCTCCTGCAGAAGAAGAGCTGAAGCACTGTGGATTGCTAATTTTTTTGTTCTTAGTTGCTGTGTCTATTTCATACAACCAAGTGCTTAAATTATAGCAATAATTTTTCTAAGTTTTTGTTAATTTAGTAGTTCATTCTATCTAGTCTGTTTCATCTTGAGTGACGTGCCTCATATCACTTTTAAATTATTCTCTTTTTTGATTCAGTATCTTTTGATTTCTTTTGTTCAAAGGAGTGCACATTTTCTACAGTTGTCTGCTTCTGACGTTATTGAAGGCATTTCAGTTGAAGGTTTATTTGTTCATTCTGTGCACACTGAAAACATTTTTAAAGGTAAGAAAGTTGAATTTGAATTGTATTGAAATATGCATTCCGAAAAACATATTATATATGAAACAAAGCAGGAGACCGTTTCTTTTCTTTGGACTCCATACAAAGACAACTGATTGTAAGGAACTTTCAACAACTATAGCAGTTATCACCGGAAATTGTTAGTTAGAAAGCTCTCAAAATGATTGTATCCGCTAGAAATTTCCAAGTAGTTTCGATAATCAGTTTCTAATCGCTTAAATCGATCACTCTGCAAGAAAAAGTGTTCGGCAACATTCGAATATCCAGTGGAACCGAAGGGGAAGGTTTGTTGAGATGTTCATTGGCCAAAGCCAAGAAATGTCATGGCTAAGTACTGTACCACGGATCTAGTTATAAGGAACTCTTCTCAGTAAGCACCAGCGTGAGTCAGTGGCGTCATAAGCTCATTTCTTCTGATGACGCTGATCTGTTAGGTCGTTTGAGACTACTGCCATCTAAAGCATCCGAGTGCTGCACGGAGAATATTCAGAGAGGAGTGGACAAGACAAGTGGAAATGTCACCGCCAATGCTTCTAGAGTTACACTCATCATTCGCTCAACTGTCGAAATGACCATTCAAAAGGAATGAGAGATGGGATTTGACCTTCAGAGACAAGAATGTCGAGAGTGCGTTATGGGTGGGTGACAGCAGTGAGCGGGCGGTGTGCGCTGTGCTGTGCGCTGATTAGTTCTTCACAAGAAGACAATACGAAACGGAAGGATCGTATCGCCGTTCCCATTTAAGGAATTCCTCTCCTACCAACTACTTTCCTATCGTCTATGAATCCAAATAATTCATATGATGGCAAATTTAGGTGTGTGTGTGCGTATGTGTCAATCTTCCCGTCTACTATTTAAATTTACTGAAATACGTCCTCCGAGACATCTAGCAACTCTCAGTTCTTTACCAATCTACCTTCCAGTGTGCTCTTTTATAATAACTCACATAAGTGCTTTAGTTTATAAAAATTTTGAGGATGAATTTTTCATAACTTGACTTTCTATTTCACTTGACTGTAATATGTCCTTCTTGAAATTTACTTCGTAAATAGGAATTATTGGTGTCAGTATGGAAACACATTTTGCAAATAATCTTTAGTGTCAAAGCACTGTTTGGAGCCAGTATAAAAGGTAAAATCGGACGTATTTTTATTACACGTGAAATAATCACGCTACGTACCGTGTTGATGTCTAGTTCAAAGAGAAAGAGCATATCTTTTTTGCAGTAATTTTTCAGAAGCGCTTATCAGCACAACAGAGAGCTGGTTTTAAGTAATTTAAAATCCTATTGGATTCACTGATAAATGCATTAATCTAAACCGATGGTTCAGTTCAGTAAGGTATGGCATCTCATCTTTATCTGTATTAGTGGTGAAACAGTGGTATGAGAACCTTCTACCTGAAATAGTTTCCGCTAACAGTAATTATACTGTATAAAACCACATTGTTCAGTAAGCTTCTTGCAGGGTGATTTTTTATGGCTCGAACCGATCGGAAAAAGTCGACTCCTTTGCGCAGTTGGAGCACGAGTTCTAGAAGTTGAGGATAGCAGATTTAGAGTGATTGATGATTTCTCTCAGGTAATTCTGTCCTGTCTCTATCAACAGAATTATCACTCCTTTAGTGTCTAATTTAATATCAAAGGAAGACAAGTTTCATGAGTGTCTCTTTCTTATCATCCAAAAAGAACAAATGAATGATCTCTTCTACTTTAACCATCACCATTGCAACTAAATTACATTAAAAATTTCTACCAGACCCTAGCGGAGCGTCATTCTGAGCCGTCCGGTTGATTCAAATGGTTGACATCTTTCAGGAACAATGGCTGCCAACAGACCGCCCTTATCGTGTGATGCATGCAACTTCAGTGCAAGGTGTCGAAGATATGATCAGTTTGAGTGATTTGCATAAGGCCGCACTGCTTCGAAATCTATTCGTGCGCTACAACAATAAACTTATCTACGTAAGTTAATATTAAGGGATGAAATATCAGTTGAGTGTTTCGATATGTTAGGCACTAATCCATTAATGAGCAGCATATTATCACTATTAACATACTGGTAATACCCGATGACTTCCCGGAAAACATGGAAGGGACGGCTCTGAATTAGAATTCCAACCATCTAACCAGAAGGCGCTAAACGGAAAACTATTGAGAAGCAGGAATTACCTGACAAATGAAGATCGAGAGTAGTTCGTTGGATAGACTGGTTCATCACTTTTGATTCCAAGGTCAGTGACAGAGCAGAAAGACACTAGGACTTTCGCCCTAAAATACCTGGTAAACCGGCTGTAAGAATGATGATAATAATAAGTAATTTTCCATAATTTTTATAAACTTACGCAGACATCAGCCAGTTTTTCTCGATAATGATGACAAGAACTATAAGAGGAGAAGACTTTTGACAGCGATAATAAGAATGAAAACAAAAATTCTTTCGACAGTTAGGAACTTGCTTCTCTAAGGATTTAGAGCCCAACAGTAAGTTTTAGAAATTCTAATCCGAGAATACTGGATAGTAGTAATTCCTTGCATTAAAAGTGGTAAACGTCCTCCTTCCTACTGCTTGTTCCATTTTTATTTTCTTGTTTTCCCTACTGGCTTCCTTACGTTTACCTACCTCAGCCTCGAAATATCTCACAAACTTTTAGACCTGAACAGAGTCTTAAGCCTTTGATCTAAAAGTCTAAGAGACTGTGCATACCGGCGTTTAACCATAACAAGAAACCTTAGTAGAACAAGATGTTACGGCAAAACCATGCAAAAATAAAAATTCAAGAATTGCCAAATGATAACAAATGTTAGTTACGTCAAGAATTTGCGCAAACATGGATCATTTATTTGATCATAAGCCAAGACACATTGGAATCATTCCTGGCATGGATGAGCGGTAGGAATAAAGATTGGAAGGACGGAGCGGAAAAGGTATAGAAAATGAAAGTAAAAATTTAATTGTTTTGATTAACAAAGTGCAGAATAGCATGAAGAGTGGAATATCGATGAAGCTGAAAAAGGATTTAATCGATACTGCCAAACAGGGAAGGAAGAGACAATGGAGAGCTTATTGAAACCGAAAGGTTAGGGGAACACGGGGCGTGCTGGGGGAATGCGGATAAAATATTGAAGTTAAAGCATTTGCACGAATATACAAACGACTCGTTTAACAGGAACAGATAGAACTTTTCGAGATTGTACTATTTTCGTCTAAAAATATTTTTTAAAATGTAAAATTTAATTGCAATAATTGGCCCATTCATTTCGAGACTAATTTTACAGACGTACGTCGGTTCCGTGCTAATAGCCGTAAATCCTAATACTCCTTTGCCCATTTATTCAATAGAGCAAATTCGATTATATCGTAATCGACGAATTGGTGAGCTCCCGCCCCACATCTTCGCAATCGCCAACTCTGCCTACTGCAATATGAAATCAAGTAATCGAGATCAGTGTGTCTTTATTAAGTTAGTTTAAGTTAAACTTTCTTTCTGCTTGCATTTCAACTAAAAAGTGAGTGAGGCTTTGAATCCAAAGAAATTTAAATGAATTGTGTTACCAATTTGAATGCTTATATTTTAATTTCAATTAATTGAATTGAATTTGCCAATCATTCCAGCACTATTTCACTAAGTGTTTAACAGTTTAAATTAGTAGCACCGTAAGGTACAACACATCAACCAATGTTTGAAGTAAATTCTAAAATGAAATTTATTTTATTAATCACTTCTCATTTCAGTGGCGAATCAGGTTCAGGCAAAACAGAATCTGCAAAACTAGTTATTCAGTTTCTAGCAACCATATCTGGCCAACATTCCTGGATTGAGCAGCAAGTTTTGGAAACAAATCCAATCATAGAAGGTTTATAAACAATTCATTAATGGGTAAAGATAACGGACATTTAATCAATTCAACCTAGCAACTAACGTGTCAATTATGTGTGCATAAAACACTTACTAGCAGAATTCAGCTCGACCGGTAGACTTCATACCGGTGGAGTTTGCAGGAAAGTTCTTTTTTCTTTCTTCCGTATCAGGTCCGAAACGTGAAGTTGTCTGCTTATCTATTCCTGTGTTCCAAATGTTTGTGACGGTTGCTTAATTTCCTTTTTACTGAGAAATAGTTAAGCTACTTCAAACTTATGTAAGTCCGTGGTCTGCTTGCTTTTGGGACAACTGCATACGCTTACTGAATTTAATGCTTCGACAAAAGTGATTTATAGCGTTTGGAAATGCGAAAACGACGCGGAACGATAAT
Organism: Wuchereria bancrofti; assembly: GCA_005281725.1. Lineage (NCBI taxonomy): Eukaryota > Metazoa > Nematoda > Chromadorea > Rhabditida > Onchocercidae > Wuchereria > Wuchereria bancrofti. The sequence continues at coordinate 11,558,690 of SSBO01000012.1, read as the reverse complement.
TCGTCACGTTTTGGACGTAATATCGACCTGTACTTCTCAAGTAATGGTGCAATTGAAGGTGCGAGATTTGAGCATTATTTACTGGAAAAGTCGCGAGTCGTTTCACAAGCATCAGATGAACGGAATTACCATATATTTTATTGTCTCCTCGCCGGTTTAACTGCATCAGAGAAGCAAGAACTGTCCCTAAGTAACGCGAGTGATTACTACTACCTGAATCAGGTTGGCTCGTTCATGTCTGCTGCTTGTCTGATGTCATCTATCATCTCGATAATTCCTGGCTCATAAAGTACAGTTGTCTTCCTCATATCAGTGACTGTTGAAGGGTGATGCTGTGGAAGTGGAAGGCCGGAATGATTCAGCCGATCTGGCCGAGATCCGTTCTTCCATGAAAGTTCTGATGTTTAAAGATTCAGAAATTTGGTCCATTTTCAAAATTCTTGCTGCAATACTACATGCTGGCAACATCAAATATATCGGTAAGTGTAAATTGACTGCTAACAAAGTAGCCATTAGCGATTGTGAAGTGGTGAAAGATACTAAATTAGATTGCTGAACTCTAAAAATTTGTCACTCAGACTTCAGGTTCGGATACATTTCTCTTGTCGAGAAATAGCAGCCTAAGTTAATTTCATTTTTAGCCAAATCAGTGAACAATGTCGAAGCAGTGGAAATCAGAGATACATTTGAAATCGAAAGAGTTGCGGAACTTCTTTCAGTATGCTTTTCATAAATGTGTGGCATAAGCAATAATTTATCTTTTCTTAATTAAAACTGAAATGGAAGATGACAGTTAGGAAGTGCTTTCATCCACTTTCTAAAGTGAATCATATGAATTCGTGCAGATCAAAGAATCTGTTTGACAATGATAAGGTTGAGCTACAGCACATCAAACAGATCAACAGTTCATTTCAGAGTGTCTAATTATTTAAACAAATAACTGCAAAAAATTGACCAATTTTGAAGATAAATAAAGAGTTGTTGGTGAACGCGTTGATTAGACGAAGTATGATGATCGGAGTAGAACGCGTCGTATCATATCTGAGTGCTGAAGAAACTGTCAATGTACGTGACATCTTCGTCAAGGCAATATATCATCGGCTTTTCCTCCACATTGTGGAGAAGATTAATGGGACTATGAATGGGTAATTCAGTTTTCAATTCATTGGAATTTTGTCTCATTCCGCTTTACTTAATTAGCATTCATCAGCTAAATTTTTATTATCTAACAGCTGAGATATGCTGAACTGCTTTAACAGAATGAGCTACTAGGATTTTTTAAGAGTCCGGAAAGAAGAGTCACAGAATAATACTATTTCAATTCTTGATATCTTCGGTTTCGAGAATTTCGTTCGCAACAGCTTTGAGCAGTTCTGCATAAATTATACGAACGAAACCCTGCATCAGCTATTCATCAATTTAATGTTCAAAATGGAACAGAGGTTGGTATGTTGTTATCAGTAGTCGGTGAAATGATGACAGAAGTAAAAAGTAATAGTCGGAAGTGAAAAGTTTAAGACAGGCTTGAATACGAGTCCGTGAGCACCTATTTTTTGCGAGATGTTCACCAAATGGTGACGGCACATTTGCGCATTTGACATCACTTTTGGATACTGCCACTCTTATTGTTCAAACCCTTTTGAAGGAAAGCATGCGAAATAGACAGGCTTTTTGCTTCACATTAACGCTTGTTCGTATAAAATATAGTCATACACTGATTAGCCATGTTACTTCCTAGCCATCTTCCACAAAATCACTATTCTATTTTCAGTGATCAGCGAAGATCTGCGTATTAACTTCATGCGTAACTTATAGTGAATATTAGATGTACCAAAATTTGTTTCTTCACAAATTGAATCGGTAGAGAGTAAATTTTCAGTACTTACGATAAGGAACAGATAAGTTGGGGACCAATCGAAATTGTGGACAATAAGGAAGTTTTGAATTTGATCGCTCTGGGACCAATGAGCATTATGGCAATTATGGATGAAGAAAGTGTTCTCCCAAAGGTTTGCATGCTAATTAACGATGAAGAAATTGGTATGAGTTAGCATCTCAGTGATAAACAGGATCTCCCTTCTAGTTAACAAAGACTGCTTTCTGGGTAACAAGGACTGCTTTCAGGGTACTGACCAAAACATGCTGGAAAAGTTGCATGTACACCATGGAAGCAACGAAGGACTGTATTTTAAGCCTCAATCTGATTTAGACAGATCATTTGGCATAGCTCATTATGCCGGCACTGTTTTCTATCATTCCAAAGGTTCTTCTCTCCATTCTGCTCTTTTCTTACTCATCGTGGTAGAAAGAATGACAATCAAATGTCACGCTATTAGCATTACTTTGTTAGTGTAGAGGACAGTATCCGAAACGTGTTATACGTGCTAACGTTGCTGTTTCCGCTGCAGTGCAAGTTATGGTGATGTATTGATGAAAATGTCGCCATTACTTCTTTCGTTACATTGCAAACTAATTTGAAGCTTTGCGTTTTTTAGTCAGTCTAATAGTTGAAAAAATTTCGTCGCATGTCCGTTTCAGGCTTTATTGACAAAAATCGCGACAAGTTTTCCTCTGATTTGCTCGAGCTTCTGCATGCGAGTGAATTTCGACTCCTCAGACTGCTCTTTGACGATGTCTACAACTACGACGATATGTCAGTGATGCGAAACAAGCATCCAACTGTCGCTAGCCACTTCAGAAAATTGCTGGAGAATTTAGTTGCGAGTTTGGAGCATAAAGAACCTTTCTTCATCAATTGCATTGTACCAAATGCGATCAAACGCCCTCTGGTAAATTCACAGTTAATTTTACTAATTGAAGGAATCAAAGTTAACTGACTCATCCATTCACTTTCTGCGCAAGAATTTTCGAATAGATAATTTTCTAGGTACTCTTCTATCCTTAGCTCTATAATCATTTTGAAAAATAACAAAATTGTCTTTCTCTGTTCCGGATTTTCCTAAGAAAATTTTCCTAACGTTTTTCTGCTTCCTCCAACTTGCTTCAACTAATACACGGATTTTACTTTCATCGTTAACCGCTACCTTATCTGTCTAACAATGGTCCATAGCTTGCCAGAAAAGTTATATACGTGTTTTAGATCTTTTGAACTTAATCATTTCGCTATGTCTTTCAGAAGATACAACGTTATTCGAAGTCTCTGATTTCTGAGAAAGTTATATGAATTACATTGTTTTCTCATAAGATACATGTCGAACCGTTGAACTTGTCAATATTTCTTGGCCTCTTCATTCATTGTTGTGCAGTAACTAACTGGGATTCACTGACGTGGGTGATTCGAAATTTCTTGTCACAAATAGACTTGGAAGAGACTGAACTAGTGCGTCTGAGAGCATAATAAATCGTCCCTTAACTCCTTCTATTTTCATTGTTATCCAAGGATAACTCTCGACCTCAATTTCCAACTTTGCAGTATTTCCATCTAATTGAAAAATTGGCAGTCGTCTCTAGGCATAATACCTACATCGAATTACTTGGCTGTAATGCTAGAATTTTGGCTAGAAATTTTTCCAAAGTAAAACCTAAGACTCTACGTTCCCTCGCGTAAACTTGTAATCTCTTTACACAGTAGTATTTTTCATAACCGTCTAATAGTTATGAAAAGCACGGTTATGCAAATAGAAGAGAGCCTGAAAATTAGTAAAGGCTATCCAAGTTTTTCGAAAGCAGGCAAACGACAAACGTATCTTTGAATAAACTTAACTAGAGCTAATCTTTTCTTCCCAAACCAAAGGACTGTAATTAAAGTTCATGGAGCGTGAAATCGTTTACAAACAAATGAGTTATATGAGTTTACTGGAAATGGTAAGGATTCGGAAATCAGGCTATCCCATTCGATATCAGTATCAGTGCTTTGTGGAACGCTACCGCTTACTCGTCGATGGTATCGGTGAGGTTTTTGTCTCACTGAATCATCCAAATTCTGAAAATTTGAATTTTGCATTTTTGTTTTGATGTCCTAAAATTTCATGGCTTGAATTACTTGCAATCGTAAAAATTCAACCTCATAAAATTTAAAACTAAAATTGTGTTTTCGAAATAATTCAAAACCAATCTTATAAATACTAAATTGCAATTGCAACGAAAGCAATATTCAGGCCCACTGCGTACGATAAATTGCCGTATGGCATCACGACGAATTTGTGATATTACTTTGGGACCGGAAGCTGATATTAGGCTTGGAAAAACAATGATATTTTTAAAGGAGGCCCAGCATTTGCTACTACAACAAGTAATGAATTTGTTGTAAAGTGCCAAATTATAACTTAAACTGCCTAAAATGGAAAGAAGTTCCAATAACTTTCTGAAATTAACCATAATAGTCATTTTGATTTGTTGAGAAGGTAATTCAGACTGGAAAATCTATTCACTTATTATTTTTGAAAAATATGAGTGGAATTTAGCTCTGATAATATGTGATTCAGGAACAAGAACGTATGTTGACACTGCGAGTGACAACAATTCAGAAAACCGTTCGTGGGTGGATTCATCGAATACAATTTAAGCAGATGAAGGCTGCCGCTATCGTCATCGAAAAGTATTGGCGAGGTTACATACAACGTCAACGATACCGTCAGGTAATACCCTGGCGATTCGGAGTTTATCAATTTGATTTGATAGATTTGAAAGAATTTACAATCGTAGTTTTTTTTTCGTCTTATTAGGAACAAACTTTTAGCCAAAAAGTTGAAATCTAGAGTTTTGTAAGGTAGTCAAATCTGAGGCGGTTGGTGACTGCAAAATTTCACCTTTTTAAGGGAAGACGTATTAGGAGGAGATAAAGATGATAAAGTATGTTAAAAGGTCGGTTGGTTGTTCTTTGCGATATTCTCTTTATTGACAACTGATAAGGGATGAAAGTAGACCTAAAAACATGACAGATGTTGGAAAATTGGCTGTTAAGGAAAAATGGCAATAAGAGGCATAAAATGCTGAGTAGTAATAATGAAGAAAGGTGCCTGAATGGTAGTTTCAGAAAATTAGCAGAAGTGAAAACAGAGTAGTGAAACGATATTTATCCACGTTTTACGTGTTATTGAAACCTGAACTTATGACTTCAGTAAAAACCTAAACGAGCGTTGGGGGATTTTTGTTACTGTTGGGTTAGGCTGCAATAATTGTATTTTAGTCATGTAAGTCAAGATTCAGAAATTTCACAGTTATACTCTTGAAATACTTCCAAAGTTAATTACTGTTGAGTGGATTCATTCCTGGAAGTTAACGTCTATTCCTGTGACAAATGGAGCTTCTTCCCTTCTATCTTTAGGAAATTTTAAGGCCAAATAATGTTGTTGCGTCAGAGATAATCGCGTTGTATCAGTTCAGAGTTTGAGAAGTTTTTGGTGTTCAGTAACCCCAGTTCTGACTGGTGAAATAATCAGAGAGCGAGCATAATTTGCGGGTGTGGAACAGTGTGATGTGAATATCTGTTGGACAGGTAAGTTAAGAAGAGAATTAAATTGAGTAAAATTTCAGATACGATTAGGATTTGCAAGACTTCAAGCGATCTTTCGTTCACGGCAAATTGTTCTGCACTACAAGTTGTTTCGAGCTATCATAACGAAGTTTCAGGTTTCTTACTAAGAAAAAGACTTGAAAATTTTATGCTTTGTCCGTGAGTTTATTTTCAAATGGTTTTTGAGATATGCACGACCTCACTTCATTAAATAAGCATGGAAGACATGCCACCTTCATGAATATTCTTATGTCTTTCCATCAGCAAATCATCACACTTGGTACATTCAACTGTGATTAACTAAAGAGAAGCGAAATAGCAAAACCTAATGAACTATTTTTATGCTCGTTGTCGTGGAGCGGTGATACGAAATACGCTTCGGCGCAAAATCGAGCATGGCCAACAGTATCCTGCAATGATGGTGTCAGAGGATGATGTCCTGAGTAGTAACGCCAGTCTCACTTCAGTCTCTGTCAACGCGGATGGCTGTGATACTGATCTGGTGGCCTTATATTTATCTGCAATTCTTATTGAATTGTTGAAGATCAATGAAAATTTGTGGCATATTTTTGTCATTTTCAGGTCGGTCACTCACCGCCTAACAGCATCTCTCATTGTGATATTATTCAAACTGAGAAGTGGTATCGACAAAATGAAATGTAACAATTCAAACATTCCACTTTAGAAATTCGAATCCAAAATTTTGTACTGAGCTTAAAACTTGACAAATAAATTGAAGCTCGACAAATAAAATTAAGGTTCTAGGAAACAATTGGAAATTTTTTTATCTTGGTAAAGTAAGCTTAAACTTTCAAGCTGAGTCCAATAGTTCCAGTTATCGGTCGACAAGCCATAATGAGAAAGCAGCAACAGGAGCAGCAAGCAATGACAACCTGATTGCTTTCCAGTTTGAAAAATTTGCAGCAGCATACTTTCAAATACAGAACAATGCTCATTACATGCGAAAGCCACTTCGCACTGCACTGCTATCACATGGTTCCGATTTGGATCGTGCTGTAAGTCACCACTATTCCGGTTGACTGCCTCGTTTATCCAGAAATGATTCACTCATTCATTTAAACCAAGTCTCTGCTCTCCATTGTCATCGCTTAATGTTTTTGCTCAACTCAAATTTACAGGCAGCATTAGCAATTTGGTTGGTGATACAGCGTTTTATGGGAGATATAGTAGAACCAAGAATCTCGTCGCCTTCGCAGAATTTCAACAACGTACGCTTATTAAATTTATTTGAAAAACGGTGATGTGGAAGAGGAATATCGAAATTAATTCACTCACCTCATGTATCATTTGGAAGTATCTGTCCTGTACTCCGTTGGTGGTATTAGCTCGGCGTCAATTGCGCATATCACTCGCTTCCTGTAGTAAACAAGACGATGATTTCAAGTGGACACTGTCTCTGATCATTTCGTGGATAACACTTTTTCTCTTTAAAACTCATAGAGACCCAACTCTTTTAGTCAAAGATTTAAATATATCTCTAATTGAAGGTCAAACATACATCTGTGATAAGCAAGCTGCACATGATGATAAGTGGAAGAGACGTGTTCAAAAGAAGAAGCCAGCGTGAAAGTGACTATGAACAGGTGAGCTGTATGGGATTGACTGGTGGAACGTTTAGGTTACTTTGGAAAGAATTATGCTTAGAAATGCATAGGATGAGAGTGGTTCCTCAACAGAAACACTGCCATCCTTCTTTTCAGCCATTCAACTCAACAAAACGGCTTTCTTCAACCGCGGAGCTGGCTCTCCCGACACATATCGATGCGCCACCCGGCGAAAGAGGAGTGCAAATGAGAAGTGTCACCGGACACGGTGGTTACCAGCAGTATTACAGCACATTTTTGGATGAGGCTGTGTCGTCTAACCAAGACAAATTGCAATTCATCGTCGGACACGGCATTCTACGACCAGATATGAGGTAGGAATTCGAATCTCGAGAATTCCAGAGTCGAATCTGATAAAAGCGTCAACAACTTTTAAATTTAAACATTGTAATGCTTTTCGTAAGAATATTTGATAAATTCCTTCACATTTTCGAATTTCTGGAAAATTAATAGGAGAATGCAAAAAGATGGCTAAGCTGACAATATTCATTCAGTCGGTTAATTAGTGCAATTCCAAATAAACCCTTCCAAGCGATGACCTTACAGGGACGAAATATACTGCCAAATATGCAAGCAGTTGACGAGAAATCCGTCAGGAAGTTCGTGCGCGCGTGGTTGGATACTGTTATCATTGTGTTTAGGTTGCTTCACTCCAACAGACCGTTTCCTGCCCTATTTGCAATGCTTCATACGACAAACCTGCCCTGCTGGACGTTTTGCGGAATACATAGAAAGCAAATTAAAACGGACATTATCAAACGGAACACGTAATTATCCTCCCAACTCCGTAGAGATACAGGTTATTTTTTGACTTTTGATACGTGTACTCAGGTAATTCATCCAACTCCAGCTTCGCGTAACTTTCAACGTGTAAGAGTGCAATCGCAGATTTTTAAAAAATCGAAAAATCAAAAATCGTTATTTTGATAACTATTGTGGAATGAAACCAAGTTTTAGAACAACTTTTTAATCTTAAATAATTCAAAGCATTGAGAAATTTACGCCTAAGTTTGCAGTCTTCCATTTCAAAATTTTATCTTAAAAATTTTCAGGTTAGAATTGTCTTACACCTCATTAAGATAAAACTTACAAAGGAGACTATGATCGATCTGACAAGTCTTCTTTGTATTAATACATTTAAAGTTCGGACAATCAAAGACTGATTAGTGTCCCGGACTTTAAATGCCTTAATTTGCATGTTAAGGAATTCACTTATTTGTTGCTTCCAGGCATCAAAAATGAGGAAGCCGGTATCAATACACATTACATTCATGGATGGTACCATAATAACTGTTTGTGTAGACTCGGCGACAACATCCCGAGAGATCTGTGATGAACTTGCAGAGTGCATTTCACTCAAGGACTCGTTTGGATTTTCTCTTTATATTACGTACTTCGATAAGGTTGGCTCCTGCTTTTCATCTTTCTATCTTAATTTTTTGTAATAAAAGTAATAAACGAAAAATTGGCTTACCAAAATTTAGAAATCCATAATTTGCATAATTTGCTTTTTTACTTTTGTGAATGCTGCTGAATCCGACAAGTGATTAATACTCCATTCAATGATTTATATTTAACTTTAGAAATAATCCTTTACTTTTCTCATTATTTTATCGTTACATCTAATATTGTTACTTAATTCAAATTCAGCTTATTTCTAATGAATAATTGTCTCTGACTCATTTTTTGTTCTCCTAGCAAGGGTAAAGAAGAAGGGTGGGTAACAACTTCTCACTAAAAAAATGTTTTTTTAAAAAGAAAATCCAATTGATTTTTTACAGCTAAGCGGGACATTAAAAGTATATAATAGACAAAGTGCGTTATAGGTAGTATCGCTCGGTTGCGGAATGGATCACATCATGGATGCAATAAGTCAGTGCGAACAGTATGCAACGGAAACAGCTAAGGAAGTTGTAAATCCATTATGGCGTTTCTTCTACAGAAAAGAAATTTTCAGTCCGTGGCATGATCCAAGGTAACATTCAAAATAGTTATGCTGCTAGCGCTTCAGTTATCTCTATTGATGACACTACCCGTAATAGCTAATAGATGACCTCTACAATTGACCTCTACAATTTCTCAAGCAAAGTTAGCGGAGCGTATATCTTACTCTCATACTTATATCATAATCCATGTTGCTTTGCCGTTTTATCACTTTCAATTCTGCAAATGTATTGCTAAATTGCTAATGCTATGGATGAATTTCTTGAATTCTGTACCGAAATATGCATTGAAATAATCAGAAATAACTGGGAGGATTGAAAGAAACGTTTTACAATTTTTAGCAGCGATTCCATAAGCACCAATCTAATTTATCATCAGATCATTCGAGGTGTCAAGTATGGCGAATATCGCACCACTAAGGTGAGTTTTCATTCCATTTTTAGTAAGTAGTAACTACTGACTAGATTGGTTACGAAAGAGACAACACTCTGAGACATGTCATGATCGGATCCAGTTACTACCTTATGCATCCGGCTTCCGCTCCAAAATATTAGGGATAGAGCGGGAGTTCAAGATGGATTGCTGTTTCTGACAAAGTTGCATACTTTTGCTAGAAGAGTTCCTTCATAATTAATGCTCTTTTCACAAACAAGGAAGAAGAATTGGCAGTACTCGCTGCCCAGCAGTACTACATTTATCACGAGGACGCTACGATAAGTATTGATACGCTGGAGAACAGCTTGGTGATGTACCTTCCGGAGGGTGACATTCAGGACACCAACGAGAACAACTGCGAGAAGTGGTTGCACCTCGTACTTCATGCCTTCAGAAAGGTATCTTTGTGTTGTTCACCTGGCAATGTCCTCCTGCTGACACTTAGTCACACTGTGTCGAACACAGCTGGACCCAATGATTTGCCTCCAGATGAAAGGTAATAGCGGTCTCATAGCTAGCTAATGCTACATTAGCTTAACCGAAGGGATTATTTGGCACCAGTCATAGTGAAATGTTCGGCGTGTAAGAGATAATGAGATATCTTTGAAATGAGGAATGAAATTTCTTGTAGAAATTTCAACAGAACCGTCCAACAGCGGAGCGAGTGAAGGCAGATGTGGTTACATTCGCCAAACAGAAATGGCCACTTCTTTTTTCCAGATATTTCGAAGCGTTTAGTTATGCCAATTCTCCTTTTCCCGACAGTCAGGTAACACTACTGTTTGCATAAGTTAGCACTAGTGGTTTGGATTCAGTGTTTAATAAAATTAATATTGAAATATTAAAATGTTCAAAAGTTGCTCAGTTGCTCATTGCGGTAAATTGGGAAGGCGTTGTTGTGGTCGATGCTCAGGACGACGTTATTCTACAGCTTCCTTATCCACAAATTTCACGAATTGTATCTATGACGTAAGTGAAATCAAGTTTTCAAAATGTTTGGTTAGCTGAAGCCCATTAGACGTGAAAAAAGATTAGATCGGATTGGACTGATAATGCTGTCGGTGTACGAAGACAATGCATCGCTCCCTTTACTTCTCATTCTTCTTACTCGATCCAAAATTAATAATCATCAAATAATCAAGCAAGAAAGCAGAGTTATGTATAAAACCACTCTATCATCCTCAATTTCGGAATGCTTTTCTCCTCCTTTCGTTATTTGTCGTTTCATTTATAATGATATATACTCCCAGTCAAGCTATTTCTACATAAAACTGTTTTGGTTATTCACTTATTCAAACAAGCAAAGTACAGGTTTTCCTCTCTTGGCATCAAAATATAAGTCAAATGTTGTCTTAGTCAGTTTTTCTAAAATGTTTTAGAAATAACAGAAGTGGTGTCGAAATGCTTACGATTGAAACGGTCGGTGGCGACGAGCACTGCTTCCAGTCTCCTAATACGAAAGATGTCAAGGAACTTGTTGAATTTTTCCTGAATGGATTAAAGAACAAATCAAAATATCTTTTGGCTCTTTACGATCATTTCGGCAACGAAGGCAATTGTTAGATATTTATAATTTCAATTGATCTGAGCTCTAGTAAGGCTCCAGTGTATCCTCTGAACTACACAAATCTTTAATATCTTTACTGGTCGCTGACGAGAGCTAGAATGCAATGAACATGAAAAGCACTCACAAGCTGTAATGCCTGTACCTTCTTCAGGTGAGCAGGAGTGGAGCATCTGTTTGAGTTTCAAAAGGGGTGATTTGTTGTTCCTGAGCGACGGCTACTGTGGGGCGTCGCTTCGCAGCAGTCAGTTTGTTAGGGGAGAAAATATGAGAACCGGTGGTCGAGGCATGATACCTGCCAGCTTGGTTCATGTCCTTCCGACCATTTGCAAACCATCTGCGGAAGCAACGGTCAGTTCTAATTCGCACTAATATCGATTGTTTAATGATGAGGGCTGTTTCAGTTTCATTGAAAACTGTTCCACATCAGTCAACATTTGCAAAAAAAAAGATATCCTTCTGGCTTAACAGAAGCTTGTATTTGCGCTCAAGCTTATGTTCATGCCTGTGATATGGTGCGATAAGGGAGTTGTAATATGCTTTTCAGTGTTATAAAGAGAAAACTTCACCGTGAAAGCACAATGTACGTTTTATTTCTGAAAATGATGAGCTTTATCAGAAGCACCAAAATCACGTGTCTATAGCTGACATTCACTTCAACGTAGTAAGAATGATGATCACTCATTAAATTTTCATGCAGGATCTATTGTCACGTTCTCAAAAACTCGACTGTCCTATGAATAATCGTGAAATGTCACTGCTGACACGTCATTTCATAGTTAGTCGCGAACACACACTAGAACGTTTCGCTCATGACAATTTCAGGTAATATTTTCTTTTCCCATATACTCATTTTTAAATAAAATAGACATTCAAACTGTATTTTCCATCATTAAATTTGCTGCTATGGATAGCTAAATATCACAGGAAACGTCAAATATATCTAATGTAGCGTATCTGGAAGGTAACCCACAAAAAGTGATCTTTGTCACTTCACAGTGAAATAATGTGAAATAAGTGTGCAGAAAAGGATGAAATAAAATGAAGTCTTGCAGAGCATCGCCCCGAGCACCACAAGGCTTAAGTGAAAGTTTCTATGAGCACTATGTGCCATATAGTCTATGGTCTTACAGTCGAGAGCCAATAAAGATGCCTTTACTAAAGGTCTGGATGCTTTCATACCTTTTGTGATGACTGTTTACCTTTTTGACTTGTAATTCTCGCTAAACTCCAGCACCTCTCTTCTAGGACAGTAACACTTCTTGGCTGTCCATGATGTGGGCCGGATCACTTTATAAGATAGGAATGTCATTGATCTGTGTCAACTCTTCCTAGCAGATCGCAATGTTAGACATTTTACAGAAGCTACAAGGGAAAAGAGAGCCATCGCAAGCAGCAGTTAAAGGTTATTTAGCAGTCTTAAAATATATGGGAGATTACCCGTGCCAGCGCATTTCAACCATCACTGAACTTACCGATGAAGTTTTCAAAGGAGCATTCAAATACGTTCGTTTATCCTACCCTTCTTTTGAAACTAAAGGATTTTTTGAAGCTTTCCAACATTCAGCAGTTCAGTGCTTGCTTATAACTTTTCAGGAAATCATTCGGGACGAGTTGTATTGTCAGTTGATGAAACAGTTAACGTGGAATTACAATCTGGTGAGCATAGAACACGGATGGGAGCTAATGTGGTTGTGCACTGGAATATTTCCTCCTAGTCAGTCACTCCTCAATGAAGTGGAATTATTTTTCCGCACTAGGCAGCATCCTTTGGCATTGCACTGCCTCATTAGACTTCGACGAATCCAGCGGTAGGATTCGGCAACTTCAACCAATATCTATTTTAAGATAAGAAAGGACGATGAAGTAGTTTCTCTTCTTTTTTCAATTTTCTTTCACTCATTTCCAAGAATTCAGGACTGGACGTCGGAAATTTCCGCCTCATGATGTGGAAGTGGAAGCAGTACGACAGCGAACCCTGCAAATATTCCACAAAGCTTTCTTTCCTGACAATTCCGACGAGATTATAGAAGTGGATTCGACAACGAAAGCTCGGGATTTCTGTCACCGAATTGCAACACGTCTGAGACTCAATTCCGTGGATGGATTTGCTCTGTTTGTGAAAGCTAATAGCAAAGGTGATAAAATGATTGGTATAATTTGCAAAGAGAACTTTGATTAATTATGCATTCTTCAGTGATCTCAGTACCGGATGATGAATTTTTCTTCGACTTCCTGCGCCAGCTGTTCGAGTGGTTGCATCCCAAAAACGGAACAGTATTTCAGTTCTCGTACCAACTTTTCTTCATGAAAAAGCTATGGATTAACACAGTACCCGGAGAAGATCGTATTGCTGACCTGATTTTCCACTATCCACAGGTTCCTATATCTTCTTGGATGATGTATACCACAAATTTCTCGTATCTCACTTGCCATTACTCTGATACTATTTTAGATTATTGTTTTCAAGACAAATAATTGTTCTAAATAGTTCACCTATAGGACATTCGAAATCTGAAGAAAACGGGAGCAGAGGAAATAAATTAACGGAATAATCCTAATCTGAGATTTCATTTATTTTCATCCAAAATTGGTCTTAAATCGACGCTTTTCTGTATCCCTGTTTAACACTTACGAGTGAGTAATTAATTATGTTCAGGAATTACCAAAGTATTTACGCGGTTATCATTCAATCACCCGACAGCAAGCAGTGGAATTAGCAGCTATAGTACTTCGTGCCCGAACTCGTGACGATAAGGCAGCACCGTTGCCGCAGTTGGCGCAAATCATCTCTGATATTGTCCCGCGTGACATGATTAAGACATACAGTGGTACTGACTGGAAAAAGGTACAGCCGCCTTTTTGTATTAAAGCAATTTTCAGTTCGAAAGATTGCTGATTAGACTCTCTTCACGTATACTCTGCATTTTGCATTTGCCATTAGTCTCTAATATAAGAGACTTTGTGAATTATTTTCATCGTTTTGATCATTTACGGTCGTTGTTGCTGCTGCTTTTATTATTCTTTTTAGTCTAATTAATAGGCTCAGTTCTTTTTCAAGTTCATAACCAATGCGTACGTTGAACGTTATGAGAACATGCCGTCAAGTGAAGCCAAAATACATTTCCTGAAGACGATCGCTGAATGGCCTACCTTCAGTTCTACGTTTTTCGAGGTGTCTGCTTGAATTATGATCCACACACGGAAATAGTAGTTTCTTAAGATTCAGAAAAAAGTAGCCGAGATTGATTAGATGTTTCACCTCAGCTATTGAAGCGGCAATTTGCACTTTTATCGATATAATGTAATAGGATGAGATCTGGATTTAGTTTTTAAATAGAAGTCAGCATTTTGAAGTGAGTGTGAGAATCGTTTAGGTAAAGCAATCATCGGATTCAGCAATTCCGGACAAATTGCTGGTAGCAATCAATAAGACAGGTGTTCATTTATACAACCCATTAACCAAACAACGTATCGTCCACTACCCATTCACAATACTGAGCAACTGGAGCAGTGGCAATACATATTTCCATATGACTATCGGAAGCTTAATGAAGGGTAGTCGAGGTACTCGATTGCTCCTGGAAACATCGTTGGTGAGTCTTCCTGATCCATCCAAACGACGACGACTTTACAGCAAATTCCAGTGTCGCATGTCAGATTAACTTTAAGCGTCGACTGAAACTGGAGCGGCGGCGAAATTTTTTTTTAAATTGTGAAACTGTTAAGGCATGGCAATATGCTTTCAGGGCTACAAAATGGATGACTTGCTGACGTCTTATATCAGGTTGTTCCTCAATACCAATCGGTCTTTTGCCGGAATGAGTCAAAGCGAAGTTCCGGATGTGTGATTATTACCGTTGCATAGTTATTATTATATGTGCCGATGATTGATACTGCTAATGAAGTAAATGAGTTGAATGGGACTGTTCTTTCATTTCTCAGTGAGGAAAAATCTGAAAGACACTGGGAAAGATTCTTTTAAAAAAATTCTTTTACGTACCGCAATACTCTTCAGCGGAATATCCAAGGAGGTGAAATGTAGGGGTCTTCCGGCCAGCTGTTTTCTTTCCCTTCAATCTATCAATCAATCAGTCAGTTATTACTAACACAAAACTGTGACATTTCACAACTCAGTGAATAATTTTCTAACTTTATGAACTTAAACCACTATTATGCGATAGCTTCCGAGAGGGATTGAGTGAATGACTTCATGAAAGCTCAAAATGACTCAAAAGCAGTTTCATTCGGTTTTGTATACTTTTCAGGCATTATGTTTTCCAGTTGTCTCTCTCTCTCCCTTAAATTTCCCAAACCACGGCAGTTTTAATTTTCAATTGACTTTTTAACGGTTGTTTATAATTTTCGACGACAGACTAGAAGCGAGAAGGTAAGGTTTTAGCCAAACAAGAAGTAAAAAATGCTAGTCTAGCTCTTCAAGAGGTACTATATTTCTCTAATTAAATCCACTTAAGGCAATTAAATTTTACACCAGTTAACTGTAATTCTGCTGCAACTTATGTTGAATAAAAAAAGACTAGATTATTAGTCTGACTTGAAATTAGCGAGTGAAGAAGACAGATGACAACAGATTGTGCATTTGTCAACAGTGATACCCCGACGTATTTGACGGTCTGCAATACAGTAAGTAAGAATATTCATGCAGCAAAAATCTTAAAAGTATAAATCATTTCTCATTAATTCACGCATAAATCTAGGTAAAAATGGATATTAGATTAAACTGCTAACATAGCGAGGCCGAACAAAAGGAAAAAGTAAGATTTATAAAGCTGCGGCAGAAATTGTAAAGTGGTCTGATTGCATAACACAAGCAAGGACTTCATAAAATGCCAACTTCACATCACACATGCAATGAAACTAGAGGAAAAAACCAAGCTCGCTCAACATGTCCAATATTTGATTTCAATGCGGCAACAAATCATGAAATTCGAAACATTGTAAACAATTGTATCTGTTTTATTCAACAGCCAATCAACAATCACTCATCATTTCGACCACGTGAACATTTCGAATCAAATTTGAGCAATGCTTTTTTCATACTTCTTGTTCGCATACTTTTGTTTCAAAGGAATGTCCGAAACATGGACAACCATCATTGGTTGGCTTCGGCGATCCACACATTCCGTTCCTTAACATCCGAAAATAATAAAGTGATTTGTAAAGATTATCCGCCATCAAAAACAGACAGCGGAAAGAGCTAACGGACAATTTAGATAAAATACATGCAACATGCATAATGAATAAAGGCAAGCACTTATAGCATGCTTTCATAGTTTGTTCACTAAGTGTATTGAAATGAAGTGCTGTATTGTCTCTGTGTTTTGTTCTTGTAGTTCCTGGACCTGGAGTGGACAACTGAAGTCTTCTGAAATACACAACTGAAATACAAAGAGGCACTGATTTCTTGAGGTCAGCAGAAACGGGCGAAAAGAGACTTCATCCCCTGCACTGCTCAATAAAGGAAGCACTCAGAGCTCTTTTGATGTCCTTTTCTCGCAAACATCTCCAACAGTGGAAAACCTTTCTTTATTTAATTCAAAAAAGACAGAAAGTTTTTCAAATGCTAAGGAAACCTCGCTTTCAGGGCAGCACTTTTCGACCAATCATTTGGAATGACCATACAGATGGCCATTTTGATCACATTCCAGTTTGCAATGCCCTTAATTTGAAAGTGATCAACTAACTATTAGCATGTCTGTTGAAGTAATTGCTCTAATTTTAGCACTCCAAAAATTTTCGTTCCTTCCACAAAACCTATATTTGACCGTCTAATTAATGATATTACAGATTATTGACATTTTTTGGAGCTCAACATTATTTAAATTAGAATCTTCAAGTACACGAAGAATACAGTTTTTCAGTGTTAGCCATCAAACTATAGTTAAACATGTCTATTCAAAGCAATGCTGCTATTTCCGGATTCAGAAGGAAAACGGCACTTTATTGGACAGACTGGAATGATGCAACATTCTTCGTCCACTTTTAATAACAGAATCTTTTACTGATAACCACAGAAAGCAATCGTAGATATCGAATGTATGAGTCTGTGACATGCGACTAAACGAGCGCTGATCTTTGAAGAGTGGAGAATGCAGTGTCTTGCACATGCTGCTTAAATAGGCAAATGCTGCCATCGTCTGGCATTCCGCAATGCCGTTGAAGTGATCGGTAGGCGAAGCCCAATGTAGAAGTAGCACTTTACTATAGATTCTATTTAATCCGCGCTCCATCTTGAGCTGCAAAATTTTGAAGTGCATTAATAAGGCATGCAAAATAAGGTGGTTCCTGATTTATTTACGATCTTAGAGTGAGTTAGAGACCTTAAATGGTGTTTAGCTGGTTTTAAGCAACCATGAAAATGCCTTCTCTATGTGAAATGTTTTAAGCAAGCGTTTTAATTTATTTCTTTGTGCACATCTTCAGACATTTGCATTAGGCTTGCAGGCAGCGTAACCGCCTTCAAATCATTTGCATGCAGCATACATTCAACTTTGCTTTAAATTGTTCTTTTCAGGATACATCTTCTGAAGGAGCGAGCTGAGAATGACAGAAGTGATATTAGTCTTTTAGAAAGCTTTTCATACTATCTGCCTCGACACCTGACGACAAACCTACAATGAAAGCAACGGGAAATATCATCGCATGACGTTATCTCAAAATCTGAGCCAGTGCACTGAAAACCACCTTCTGATGGACGAGGATTTGAACAAAATCTGAAAAAGTAAATGGTAACGGCTTTCCTCGTAATATCTTCACGCTTCAAATGAAGTTAAGAACACTTGCATCACTGATCATCGAACGGTCACTTTAGCAACAAGCTACTTAAACTCCATATTACCTTGTTCGGGATCGATGACCATTGACGCAAGGATCAGAGCATTGTGACCATTCAGACCATGGTGTCCATTTTCCGTTAACTGGTGTCCCAATGCAGGCTCTTTTTGGTATACAAGACCGCTGACCGAACGACGAACCAATACAGTATGAACCTCTGAACTTAGCTCACACACTTTGGACTAACACAGAGGTGAAGTGGTAGTTACGAATTTTGATTGTAGAAATGATTGCATGAAACTGTCTGGAAGAAGTAATCGAAATACAGAACCTGTTGGAAGGTACTGGATTAGAACACATTCTGCTACGGATCTGATGACCAGCAATGCCACAACTGCTTGAACAAGAGCTCCAATCACTCCAGTTGGACCAATCGCCACTTTCGGACACTAAAGCTAAGGTAGAGATAGAGGTGCTCTGATGTCAATTACTCTCTACCTTTTGATGCCATGTTTTAATTCAATGGAACACGTACAACATATAAACGGAGTACACATCCTCTTCTCCAAAATAGTACCCACGCAAAAACCTTGCAAAGATGGCTCCACAATTCGGCAAAATCGTCGTCTAAACTGATTCATTGAGAAACAGCTACAACGTGACCATTCGCTCCATTCGCTCCATTCAGGTGCTGCAATTGTCAAAGCAATTCGGTTTTTCGTAATTCTTAAGAGCAAAAGTAACAATGTTTGCCATGTGATAAACGTTGAAAAAAGAATTTGATGAAAGTGTATAATTGAGAAATTGTTTATTAAAGAGCCAATGCCGTCCGTTACGATGAGTCAAGGAATTGTTGCTGGTCTTCTGATATTGTGCACTGTCACCGATCATCACACTATTTATAATCAAATCTTTTTCTAACGAGCATTTCTCATCAATTGCATCAGAAAATGAAGAGCTTATAACTGGATAAAGCATCCATCCAGCACAGGAAAAAGGAAGATGCCTTGCGCTTCCTGAATCTGGCTTGCATACTCTCATCACAAGCAGTAGACCACGAGCTGCACTTGCTGCTGCTGCCTTCCCTGTGTCAATGAACAAAATGCATGTGGAACTGATGAAACCAAAGTCTAACCAAATGTCATCAGTTTTCAGACAAACTCAAATTTAGAGAATTACGTGATATGAAGACAAAGTAGTAATTCTCGCCAATTTCAACATCAGTGGATCGCCCTTCTGCACTGCATTATCAGTGCTTCTACTTGTTCTTTCCACTTCCATCAATTCATTTTGTTATGAGAGATCATTGCTTCAAAGGACGCTCCCGAAGAATGGCGGAAAGCGTCTAAGACTGTCTTCCTTGATAGCAAATCTCAAACTACATCTTTGCTCTTCAAAACTTTCTACATATTCAATATCTTTAGAAACCTTGCATTCCCGTACTATCAGCAATCAGATGACTGAATTAATTCGAAGCTATATTTATTTTAAAGAAACCTTCTGAATGTTTCCATACTTTAGAAATTTGGAAAATTTTTGGAACAGTTGAACTTTTAAAGTAAAACTGATTATCAAAATAAGAAAAACTTCACTGGAAAGAGCAATATAATTACCAAAGTGAAATTGTGAAGAAGTTTCTAGGCATTATTTTGGAACCTATAACATAGGCTTAAACATACCTTTTCTTGTCGTGTGCTCACGACATTTTGAACTTTTTATTACTCTTTATTAAAACAATAAACGAATTTAATTACAATTTTACTTAAAGTGATTACTTCTCAATAGAATTACTTCAGTTTAAAAAAACTGAATCTTCTGCCATTACCCCAATCTCTTTTAGAAAAAGTAGCTTATCAAATAACTAGGATAATTCACCAGAAGTACCACAAGAATTGCCGTTGCATAGCTGAATATCTAAAATTGGTTCTCCTTTCGTGCAGTTAATACCACTTTGACAAGTACCTTTCCTGAAAGAAAAGATTTAGGTAATATATGAAAAGAGCTAAAGAAAACAATAGGGAAACAGTGAAGGAAGGGAAGAATTAAATCTATTAGGAATACAAATTGTTCAGGAACATCACAGTCCATTTAAATTCACAATTCTATAACCTTATGCGAGTACCTGCACCACAGGTACGCGAACATGGTTGCCACTCTTGCCACTGCTCCCATATGGCCAACGCTTTTAATTCCGAATTAATTACTTCAACGATATGATCTGATGTATTAACTTTACGACGCGATTTTTTGTCACTCGTAAGAGCCGATATTTCACACGAAATATCACAAGTTTCTATTTCCTTCGCTCCACCTAAAGCTACGAATGTCGTCATGTGGTGACACAATACAAGTGACTTAAGTGATTGTAGCAAACAATCACTTAAGATGTCCTCATCATCAAATTAGACTGTACCAGGACATTCATGTTCCTCAGCACCAGCTCGTATGAGACCTATTCGGCAATGTCGTTCACGATGTCGTACTTCTTTACGCTCACACGTCAAACAATCACTCCAGTCACTCCATGAAGTCCATTCCGGACACGGACGTAAAACACAGCGTCGCTGATCAATTGCTGAATCCAATTTTGGACAATTTCCTGCAAAGGATGTCGCTTTACCTGTACTCAACGGTAGGTTAACCCATGCAATAAGCAAAGATGAATTCCAGTATATTCAGTTCAACAAAAGATTCTCTTCATTGTATCGTGTCAATTGTATCGCGATACGGCAATCCACCAAACTATTAAAGTGATATCAAACAGAGAATCTAGCTATGGCTCTCTTGATTTGCATGCTTCATCACTATTCATCACATACGTGTTCGATTCAAAACAACGAACCCGCAATACATTTCCGGACTCTGATTTGTATACCTTCACCACAGGAAGCAGAACATGGCAGCCAATCAGACCAATCGCTCCACAGTTGCAACAGTGTTCCACCATTACTACAATCCTACAACTTTGCAAAGTATTGAAATTTGCTGAGCTAATTAAACGAAATGGCGAGGCTTTGGTATGGTGAATTGACTTTCATTTCTAAGATTCAATTAATTAGTCATAGCGTCAAAAATTCGCTGTGCGACCAATTAAGTAAACCAACTTTCTCATTACAAGTCCTAGCCTGCTTTTGCCCACTAGCACAGAGCGATCCATCACACAAACGCTCGCGTAACTGGAAACCCAGTCCACATGATGCCGAACAAGGCAACCAGTCACCCCATATTTCCAGCGGACATTTCTAAAACACGTTCGTTACTGAATTGAAGAGTTAAGGACTGAACGAAGGGAAGTACGTGTAGATAGAAGGGAACTGTAAAGAAAGACATGTCTCGCATCCACGTCACATGCTCCTTTACAGTGCGTATAAAGTGGGAATGTGTTCAGTTAACTCCAACTGCAGTCAGAGGACGCGTGAAGAGTGCAAAGAAGAATCGTCATAATGTATCACAACAAACATTCCAACCTTAGTTTCACATGGCTCAATTTGGGTGCCTTCGCCTTCACATCCATTCACCTGACTACACTGGCGCTTCCTGCTCCTTTGTCCGCTACCGCAGGTCGTACTACATGACGACCATAACTCCCACTCGTGCCAAGCAGCACAGCTAACCTGAAACTGTTGTGCTTGAGCTGAAGTAGACAGCAGGCGACAAGCTGACAGGGAATGTCACCTTGCTGCACCGGCGTTCTGCTTTAACAGCACTGGGACAGTTTTGTCCTTTCATGCAAATTTGCGTTCTGTCTTGTATCCCGTCGCCACAACTCACATTGCATCCATTCCGCTTCTCGGACTCCCGACAGGACGATATTTTGGGAAAACATGATCGGGAATCCACTGATTCACCTATACATTCCTGCTGCAATTTTATTACTGCTTGCAATATTTACACTATTCACAAAACAAGAAGTCAAGTTCTCTTAGATAAACGAATCCTGATCAGGTTAGGTTGCTCTCTTCAACCTGGTCCTTATATTCCTGTTTTTGAAGAAATTTGAAGGCGCAGTGAACTTAAAACAAAAGTCCTAACCGACTGACAGATTCGTTTCCGTTGTTGTTTTCCGCCAGAATCACAAGAAATTGAGCATTCGGACCATTCGCTCCATCCAGTCCATTCCTCACTGTCACTGCTGAGAATTGCAGGACAGTCTTTCCTGCTTTGCACTACAGCTTTGTTATTACACATCAGTGTCTGCAACTAAGGAGAGGATGCTTATTTGCATTAAGGAAGCTGTGCAGTCCAGAAGAGAACAATTTCACAGACTCACCAGGCACTGTCCCCCAACGCAGAATTGTCCAGCCCCGCAAGGAGAGCCATCCGGGTACTGGCCTTTGTTTCGGATCAATTCCGAATCAGTCAAGTGACACCAGACCTTGCACGGTTGTGTACTGTCTGCGAAATAATGAAGTAATAGAAGAGTGCAAAAATGAAAAGAAGTGATTCGGATAAATCAGTCTCTTCTTAAAAAGAAATTCAGGCAATATTCAGAGAATAACAAATTACAACAGTTTGAAACTGATATGAATAATGATTTAAATTTCCAAAAAAAAAAACTAACGAAGAAATGTAGCACCGGTAAGTTGCCGATCCGGCTTTTCGTGGTCGTTTTTTATTGCCGTACATACCTTTGTGCCATATTCTAACAGTGTCATAGCTTTGCAACTTGAGTTCACATCACCACAAATTAGGCCACGCACATTAGAGCCTATACATTTTCTACCACCATTATTAGGCCTGAAAAATAATATTAAAGCAGAAGAATTTGTATCCGCATCTAATATTTGTGCAGAATGGAAGAAGGAATACAATCTGAAGAATTTATTGCAAAAGTCAAATATAAAACATCAGTTCCAAATGAATATTGGAAACGCTGCAGGGTAGAAATTTCAGATTATTAAAGGTAAGCAAGTGAGCAGCTGTTTAAATTATCTCTGGAAACTAACGAAGGTTTGGTGCACGTTCTCATCTGACTCTTAATTTGGATACTGCCCGTTATTTGGCACTGACTGATCGGACATCGTCTTTCCTTACCACTCCATTCAGTCCAACCACCATCCACCTTGGCTGGAGCTGTAGCTGTCTGTTGTGGCCACCGTTGACATTGTCCTTCAATGCAGAACTGCAATAGTCAACAATCTCTACTATATACATAAATATCACTGTTCAAAATTGATGGCTGATGCTAACTTTTGCGCTCATCTATGGATATTGATGGGCAGGATTTCCTTCTGCTCATTTACTGCATTTCAATAAAATTGAGACATCAGCAATGGGAAATAATCAGAGATCCCCACAAAAGAAAATTCTGAATTTCCTTGCGCTTCTTAATTCGGCAATGTTGAAAATCGATCTTATCATTTTATTAGTCACAGTTAAACAAAATTAATGCAATAGCTACCACCTTGTTACCGCCACACCAACTTCCTTCTAGCGCTGGATGAGCTGTTGATATTGTCGAACCATTATTTCCACACCATAATATGCGGCAAATGTCCTGAAATAACAGGGAATCAATTTAAAGCGTTAAACTTTGGAGTTGGCAGTTCAGATAGCGTTATATCGGTTGTAGTGAGAATGAAAAAGGAATTCGTCTTCGTCCAAACAGCAGTGTAGCTTTTGGGGAAAAGACAAAAAGCGGTCGCACTACTTCGGTGGCTAGAAATTATTTTAACTATAAAAGTGTAGAAAAATCGAACATCTATTGTCTTTCCCAAGGGTATTTCGACTTCAAAGCCTCTGCCCCAAAAATAAGAACACTGTTGATCAGCCGTGAAGCGCTGTCCAGGTAAACGACTATTCTTCATATGATTATAAATCAAGAGTCCTTCTGATCCATCACGCAGGCAGTTACCACGACCACTTTCACTGCAACCAAAACAATTTATTAGCAGTATACCAAGAATGCAGGAAACAAAGATGTCAAACTTAGATGACATCGGCACACAAATGCAATATTGAAGTTCCGAAAACGAAATTTATGAAATAACTGAAAAGTTAACACACTTACTCTAACTGCAATAAGAATGCGTTGAATTCACGCACTGAACATTCACTCCAAGTAGTTTTGCCAGCACCATTCACTGCTGACATCAGACAACAACTTCGGCTGCACTGATTCTGAATCCCATCGTGGACCATACCCATGCTGAAATGAAATGAGCATTTCTTCCCTTCAAAATCTTTGCTTTGAGATTCTGTCGATTCTTTCTACTTGAAATCCGAAACGTGTTAATATCGAAAAATATCGTACCTTATATCATGTATTTCCTAAAACTCAACAGCAATGTTTATTCCTCAAGAACTTTAAACAAACTTATGTCCCATTTCATGAGCCAAGACAAATGATCGGCCAAGATGCATTCCTTCTACCAAACTGCATGCAAATATTTGATCGCACATTCGTGCGACAGGTGCAACGCCAGCAACCGAAGTCGTTGTATGATAGATGTCATATCTGTACATATTCAGAGCTAATTTCGGTAACCAATCGAAATTATTTCTAATCTGCCTTTCATAAGATTCAAAACTAAACAATCTCAGAGATATGTCAGCTTGCTGCGCGACAAGTACTTTTCATTATGCTCGGGAAGACCCACCTAGAGTCACTCGTTGCTCGCTCGATAAACAGGCAACACACAATCTTTTTGCTTTTTCTTTCCAACACAAAAAGTTTTAATAATAAATTTTTGTTTTTACAATCAGTTTTACAAAGCCTTTAAAATTTTCCTAAATTACTATCCGTTATTGATAAAAAATGACATAAATATGTTTCATACGTCAAAATCATTCACTTTTAGTGACGTTTGCTGTTAAGATAACACGGAAGAAACAGTGTTGGACGTAACTTATCGAGAAATATATATACTATCCGGCAGACGTCAGGATACAAGCGGATGAGATCTATCTATCCGAATATATGAGAGCTCCATGCAGTGGGAATGATTAAATGCTGGGGGTAATAGTGAAAGTTGATCGTTTTTTGCTGTTTAAAATGATAATTTTTCAATTTTAGAAGAAAAATATTCAATAAAGTCACACCCCATATACTCTCGGTAAACGTCAAGGCACGGGCAAATAAGGTATTCATCTTCCCCAAATATATGTGATAGTTTGCATGGAACACCCAAATATATGAGAGTTCCATGCAGAGAGAATAATTGTTGAAGAGTAGAAGGATATAAGGTTGTAAAAAAAAATAATTCTGAAGTATTTGTAGGGGAAAAGATCAATTAGGTAAGGAATGTTTCCTTTTCTAAATACAATGTTTTCGTCATAACAATTTTCATTAATACTTTTTTCTGAACCCATTATTGATATAATTTGATTACTACATTACGTTTATAAAGATTGGAACTTATTCGACTAAATTTATTAGTGAACTCAACAAGTTTCATGAAATTAAAAAGCAGAGGGAATGAAAAAAAACTCACCAGTGATCATCCAAAGAGCCTTGCAAAAGACTGAAATTACAAAAAAATGAAAAGACAAACCCAGTAAGGAGAATGCCGTGATCCCAGTGTTCTGGATCAGTCAGATCAGTTCCCGGATTAAGAGTGGCTTGATGGCGACAAAACAGATTCAGTAATGTCTGTGCTTGTCCATTCCGATGTGCTAACGTGTTAAGTCCTGCCTAGAATGCAGCATATGTGAATGATTAAATTGCTTATTTAAATCAAAAATCAACTTAAATAATTTTTGTATTCTTTTCTTTGTATTTTTTTTATATTTTTTTCCACGTGTAGTTATAATTCCATGGAAAAGACTAATTAGATTGTATGAGTATCACGGAAAAGCTTTATTTCCTGGAAACCTTTAATTAATTTGAACTAGTTTGTAGCAACATTATACGATTTTTTAATAACTTTAGTAAGTTCATAATCTGAATAACTTTAGTAAGTCTAAACAGACCACTTAAAGACAATTTTCTGATCTTACGACTTCAAATTTTTTTAATTTCAAATGAAAAATGAAAACACTACTGGTTGTTTTTTCCACAATTCAAATCGTACGATGACAATATCCAGGTTTGGAGTCATCGATGATTGCTGATAAAGGACATGAACATTGTTGATCAACGCAAGAGAGAAATCCACCAAATGTTGTTCGGGATCACCAGTGAATTCACGTTGAAAATGCTCATAGAGCTTGGAATCCAGAAAAAGCCCAATTTCTAAGGTTACTGGATCCAACTGTGGGAAGATGAAAAGGGAATCGAGATTACCTTCTACAGGTATTGTGTAGTTGAATGTTGATCCTTCGGCTGTAAGTTTCCATCAACTGTTTCACTTTTCAACAAAAACTCAAAATTCAGACTTAAAAATATGAAAGAAAAGAATCACCCAGTCCAGCAGCAGTGCAAATGCTGTCATGCAAAAGCAATCATTCATTTCTTGCCGATACACTTCCACCGGCACTAAGCCGAATCTTCTCTTTCACTCCTGATTATCAACAACATTCATGCAGTTAACTTCGGCGCTTAAAGTTATAATTATTAAGTATTTTTCGGTTGGCTTTTGTTGACGAACTTTCTATTAGGAAGGAAAAGTACAGGACAAATCTTTCCCGCCATCTGATTCTGAGCTAATTTCTCGACTTTAATCAGATTAGGAAGTAATAAACTCCGACACAGTGCGTATTCGTACATCGCCGCCTTATCTTATATCTGTTCAGAATGCGGAAAGATGATCCTCACGAGGTTAGAAGCGTACAAGGTGCGTTTACTAAGAGTTTTTAGTCATACAAATTAAATTTAATATGGGAAAAATATAAATACTTTACAATTTCCCATCATCCAACGTAGCGCTTCTGTCGTATTTACTCAAAAGTAACTGGATAACTAGCTATTTTATGAGCTTACAGAGATTGGTTTACTTAGATGGATGGATGCTGATTCTGTTGATATCGATAATATTTAGAATAATTAAAGAAGAGAAGAACAAAGTGACCAGCAGTAGAAGAATGCAAGCATGCATGAGTGTGGTCTATATTTGGTGGACTGAATTTATTCCAACGACTGATATCAGAGAAGGAAATGCCCTCAACTTTGGATTGGAAGCATTTAGCGTGAAGCTTACAAGCGGATCTGCAACAGCTATGCCTGCAGTAGCCTTATTGAACATGCCAATTGCATCATCAACCGACTTACTAACGTCACAAAATTCCTTCTCGTCCGACTGATCATTGAGCTTTGGCAACTGTTCTTCTGGCGCATCTTCCAAGTTAGAAGACGAGTGCACTTCACGTTTATATATGATGTGGTGTTGCTTGACCTGAAATGACTCATTTAAACTTGCTAACCTAAAACTTATTCCTATCGTCACGCGACCGCATACCTGGTGTAGATGTCTGAGACGTTGCGGAACTGTTTGTAACAAGAGGAAATGATTATCCATTACAATTGTGCCAGTCAAATAGTCGCAATAGGATATGGCTGCTGGAACGTTATCGTGTGATAACACTTTTCCGTGGAAGTGACAGTCTGCTTTCAGATGTGCCGGTAATCCTTGACTTCTCGAACTTCTGCTGCCGTCACGCACCACTGAGATCTGAATTCGTCTTCGATAAAACCATGTGCTCAGTCCATTTCTTGTTTAAAAAAACTTTCATTTTCCCAACAATGACATCAAAGTTGATCAATCCAGAACTGAGTGATTCATAAACGCATATCTTCACAACAAAATTTTATTGTTATCCCGAAACAATAAAAGAAATTCCACTTATTTCTGATTAATCCTTCAATAAGAGCGAAAGAGCAAAGTAAAAGGTTTAATTGACGGAGACTTGAAGTGACTCTTGTCTTTGAATATCATCAATAACGGAAAATACATTAACCACTCTGTTCATTTTAATCGGTTGAAAAACCAATTATTTTTTGCAATTCATAAAGAACTATTTGACAAAGAAATAACTTTGCATTTTTGTTTCTTGCAGAACAATCAGTTCTGACTCTTATTCTGCAATGAAAACAACGGGAATGAAGATGAAAGAGGATGGTCAAGTTAACAAGCGTAACCTATCGTAGCAATTACATTTTAAGACAATTTACCAAGTGAGGACTGAGTAGCTTGAGATTACGTTTAAGATCGACGTGAAATTTCTGATCCCAAGCATTGAATAATAAATGCATGGTACCGTCACTGAATTCCTTCCTGCTAACATCGATTAGCGCGTATTCTGGCACGTCGTTGTGATTAGATACGGCGAAAATTTGTTGCAATTCTCGTTTCGTTAAGCGATGATGAAAATTCTGCAAATGGGAAGAATTTTGTGCGCTTTCGATGAATGAAACTGAGAACAGTGCTCATTGCACCTTTTTACTTTAGTTTTCATGAGTAGATTCAAGAGCCAATTCATTCAAATTTGTCTCTGTTCGATCATCGATATTACTAGAAATAATGTATTGAATTAAAAATTATGCTTCTGAGTGATGCAACTCGATGATTTATTCTATCTTCGCTTTGTAAAGCAAGAAACATCTTTATATTATCCGCTTCTTGCTTTCCAAAAGACTTTGGATCATTCCCGAAGGTTCGATGAACAATGAAAGATGTCCAGTGAATGAAATGGAATACGAGAACAGATACAACCGAGATCTTCCCGAGCTTTAAATAATTAACAGTATACTTTTGACATCTATTCAAATTTTTTCCAACTCCATCCTCTCGCAGGAGTTCATTCATAAGCAATCATTAAAGCGCTCATTTCTCAAATTCTCCCATTCCTTTTCAAGATTCACTGTCAAACATATAATTATCTTCTGTTACGACTACAGGAAATGGATAAGTAAGCAGCAAGCAGTCTGCAAAACGTTTGAGCATAGCACTGTGCTTACCTGAACAAAAGTGATGAGTGAAGAAAAAAGTAAGAGAATGCCGATGCTACTGCATATGAAGTCGTTCATTCGTAAATGATCACTGTGTCACTTCAAAATGTCGATCAGTCTGATTTTGGATCATAGATTACGGGTCTTCAGGACCAAATCGCAGATAAGAAACTAACTAGACAACAACAAGCACCGATACTGGCACGTCCCTAACTGAGGATTGTGTGTGACTGTCGTCGTAGCAAATACATCCACACCATTGGCTATTTCGGTTCAAACAACAAAGACTGGTTCCATCACAAGCATAGGTACGAGCAGGGGGAATAGATTTGCATGATTCAGAAGGACAGGTGATTTAGAAGAGCTGCTGTGCTGTGATAGTTATCGCTTCGATAATCTCGTCACCAACATCGTCGTCACCGTCGTCATCGTCACCATTATCGTCACCGTCGTCATCGTCGTTACGAGCGCTCTTGTTATAATCTGACAACTTTGGATCACTTCAGTTCAGGAGTTATGTGGAAGATCGCACCTATCGCTGTCACTCGTAAAATGGAGACTACTGCTCATTCAATTTCACGTTTCGTTTTTATATACTTTTCAACACTTCTCTTCTAGTAACAGATATCTCCTACCACTTTTCTGTTCTGATGCAGAACGGAGAGACGGGAAAGGCAATGATGCACGAAGGGAATGTGCAAGTACGGATCCGCGCCTATCTTCCGTAAGGATGACTGATTGGGTCTTGCTGTCGCTTTGTGATCTTTGAACAAATATGTATTGAAAGAGGAGGATGGATTTATCTATTCAATTCGCTTGCAAAGAGGCTGTACAGTCACGACATCAGCGGATAGTTTCCCAACGGAGCCAATATTAGTAGCGCGTTGCTCATGTTATTTCGTGTCTTTCTGAAACTCTTTATTGATTTCATTTTCATTTCTTTTCATTAAACTAATATCTCTTTCTAAGCCCGCTCAATTCAATTATTCTTTCTTCCTATCGTAGTTTTCAAATCAAGTTTTCTGCGTTAGACAGGATATTTAAACGGTGTGTCTTTTAAAAGTACAGGTTTTCGCTCTTTCGTTGAATGACCTTGATTTGGAGGCATTTGAAATAGAGTGCTTTCCTGGTTGCTCCGACTTCTGTCGAAATTTGGGAAATAGGATGGAGAAATGGGTCCAGTAATAAGGAAATAGCCTCTGAACTAACCAGCAGAAGCAAAGATGTTCCTACCGGTATTTGAGGTGTGGTGAGAGATACCATGAAGTTTGTTTAACTGAGACAGATCTGTCTCTTGGCCCACATCACACTTTCAACAGCGCAACTGCATACAAATTCAGCGCTGTGATGACGTAAGAAAGGTTAAATGCATCTTTTTTTCTCTATTCTCAGCAGTTTCTCTATTCTCAGATTGCTCTTTTCATTTCCGGGTTCACATGAAGCTGTCGCTACTACACTCTACCAAAAATACCGCATTTTTGAGATGAAAGACCCAAATTCGGAAGGGATCTATCTTATTCCTTGAAAAGGGAACAAAAATGACTACAGCAGTGTTGCTATAATGAGGTTGAAAGAGCAGAAAGCAAGGATCAAACGATGTCTTTCACAGGAAGTTTTAGTTCATTGTTTGTTAGGAGATGGACAAACTAGCAGAGGAAACTATGACGAAACATCCAGAAAAAGGAATGACAGGAATGAGTCTGGAACTAGTTGATTCATGCAAGGTAAATTTCAGAAATCAGTTAAGATTTGAAGGCTATTAAACCTAACTCATTCTGTTAATAATAGTAATAAATTGAAGAGCGTAAGAAAATTTTGACTTTTTCATTAATTCTGTCATGACAAAAAAGAATTTCGCTCAAAAAGGGACAATTTGAAATTCCTCAATTTCCTTCGCTACAAACTTTCTTACTCGAGAACTTTTCGGTAGTTGGCT
This sequence comes from Wuchereria bancrofti, assembly GCA_005281725.1. Taxonomy (NCBI): domain Eukaryota; kingdom Metazoa; phylum Nematoda; class Chromadorea; order Rhabditida; family Onchocercidae; genus Wuchereria; species Wuchereria bancrofti. The sequence continues at coordinate 11,528,090 of SSBO01000012.1, read as the reverse complement.
GCAGTTAACCAAAGTCATGGATTAAAAATGCTCTCAGAAAGAGCTCAGCACTGCTTCGAAGTGTTACTAGCCAGTGAAGTCGTAAAAGATCAGATGACGAATGAAAAGAGGAAATAGTTGTAAAGTTGTTGAGATTGTTGGGAGGAAGACCATTTTTCGAGTATGAGAAATTGGAAGAATCAGCGAAGAGGGAGTATGTCACATTGAAGCTTCTATCTATCTATCTATCTATCTATCTATCTATCTATCTATCTATCTATCTATCTATCTATCTATCTATATATCTATCTATCTATCTATCTATCTATCTATCTATCTATCTATCTATCTATCTATCTATCTATCTATCAACCTATCTGTCTATCTATCTATCTATCTGTCTAATTGGATGCTTTGAAAGTTGGAGTTTAGATAAATTTACCATAAAATTCTCTTTTATTTTATTTCTTTGCTTTCATTAAAGCACTTCCTTGGAGAAACGGAACGAACTCACCTTGTTGTGAAATTTCCGTTTTTAATGTCTCAGTGATCTTTTAAAAACTCACAACTAGCAGTAATGGACATCTTGGCTCATACAAAAGGACTTATAGGTCTTTGGTTCGGAGAGATAATAAATAAGTAAAAAAAAGTTTACGGGATTTGATTCTTACTTCAGAAAACACCGAAACTGAAACACGACTCATTGGTAAGGTCAAAAGTTTTTAGCTGTTAAGTTTCAAAAATCGTTTACACTTTGAAACACGAAAAACGTTTCCTTCTTCACGGCTAAACTTGCTACTGTTTGTCCAACTTTTGAACCTCAATCTAATTTTCATTCGAGCTACATAATGCCGTGACTTTCCTATTGCATGAGGCGGCTGTACAAAAAATTTGGTGCGCCACCGTGAGAAAAAGGAGTTTAGGTTAAAGAGCGTAAACTGTTTTGTCGGGAGTAGCATACATCATCGCATATTATAGAATTACGCCCCTGCAGCGATTCCTCTTTCTGGTAACCAACTAATTGGTAACCCCATCAACGCTTCAAATATGGATTATTAATCAGTTATTTCGACTAAATTCACTTGTAGTAATTTGATTTACTTCAGTTTATTTCGACAATCTTGCATGCGCAAGATAAAAGCGCGAAAGACCAACTAATATGGGACAGTATAAATGAACATGAAAATACTGAGAAAAAGTCTAAAAATTACTGAATGAATTTGAAAAGGAGTGTGAACAAAATTGACTTTTAGAGAATAAAAGCAACAAACGAGAGCGCTTTTGAAACAGGATTGAAATTGATGCTAGGTTCCTTGGTACACTACTGGAGATATCTCCAAAATAGAAATGAACGGATATGAAGTCTTCCCACAGAACGTTTTGATTTAAAGTCAAATTCTTCTAACTTTCTAGTCATATCTAAACGGATTCATAAAGTCTCCGTCTCTCTCATTCGCAAACATTCCTGTTAAACATGTGTTTCGAAACTTGACGGAAGAACTATGCGTACCGCTGCTTTTTATGCCGACTGGAATAACATCATCTGTTCAGCAGATAGTTCGGTTTAAACGGAGACTATCTTCTATGGGAGATTAAGTGTGCAGTTTTTGAAAAGCTGGAATAGAATGAAATGAGCTGTTCACAGATTTGCAGGTTGCATGTTGTTACTTCTCATTGCATATTAACTTGCAAAAGTAACTTGACACATAAATTGCAGATGACGTATTTATTTATTGATAACAGGAATTTGAATAGCAAATTCTTCGACATTTGCATCATGAAGTGTTTAAAAAGGAAGGAAAAAAAGGCAAGACAGAGAGAGAGAGAAAGAGAAAGAGAGAAAGCAAAAGCAGGACGAAAATGCATCCCGGTTCAGTAAAATGTTATGAATTTATATTTTAGTTGCTTCATTCTGTTCTATTACAAAAATGATTTTAAACCATCCTTTGTGCTACCTAAAACAATATTCAATTTTTGAATTTTGAACTTTTATTGAAGTATAATGAATTTTACTGTGACTCATCCGCCAAAAAACACTTGTTACCTCTGACCTCGGCAAGCATAACATTCAAAGTCTGTTCAGCATCCTCAACTGTGCAACTGAAATTGTCGTTAAAATTTTAATATTTCTTTAAAGTTGAAGTTAATTTACAAATTCCAAAAGAGAACTAAACATTCAGGAATATATCGCTAAAATGGGAATAAAACGTGGTATTCGGCGAGCACTCGGAAGAATGAGTAATAATCGTCATTTGTGCTATTATGAGGTAGACAAATTCAAATAATGTCCGGCAGAAGAGGCTCATTACATTTCGCATTTCATCGATAAGAGAGCAGAAACGGTAAATAGGTCGATGACAATGATAAGCCAGCTCATGGCACCGATGGATTAGCCATAACCAGTCAAACTCCAAGCCTCTCTGACTGCGACGATTAATATCTATGGCACAACATCTACCAATCCAAATGCGATGCAAGTCTCTCCAACTGGAATAAATAAAGCTCGTATGATCAACATTTAAAATTGCAGAAAAAATGAGCTTTTTCAAATATTTTCTCGTACTTTGTCATCGTTTGGCAATTGCCGCCTGTATGGGACAGCAACTTATCTTTTCCCTTTAAGAAATGTTGTTCATATCAAAATCCTGTGAACATTTTTAGGACACAGATCAGTATTTCTGGAAGAAGTAATTGTTCAGTTGTAAATGACAGCCAGTTCTCAGCTTCGAGTCTTGCGAATGAGTCAACCACAGTCGCCTATGGATATTGAACAAAACTAAAAGTGGGAAGAACTGTGGTAAAGGACGTCGCTTAGGTTTTCCATCTCATATTTCAACTATACTTCTCTTCACAAGGATACCTTTCCATTTTTAAAGAGTTGCGATAATTTCGTCACAAATTAGCAGCTTAGCGACATGCTGACGTATAACACGGAAAGGTTTAAGACGAAAAGACAAACAGCTGTGCATGGACCGTATTAACTTTCCACTACACCAATAACTTGTCCTCCAATTACAACGAATTAGAAGACTTTACATGATGAAGATGTGATTTTGGACTTGCATTTGTGCAAACATGAAATGCAATAGCGGAAAGTTTCATACATAAAGACAAAGCCGCTCAAAAGCAGAGACAGAGAGATCAATGTAATGCTTTTTGCATCAACTTCACTTCGTCCGATGAAGCGTTTTTTCTTAAAATATGAAATTCTCCAGTGCTTTGGAATTTCTTAGCATTTCGTCTGGACAAAATCGCCAACATAAGCATCATTTGGGAAACATAGCAAAGTTGCATGCTGCACTTTTGTTGTAACTTGCATCCAATGTGAGCAATTCGCGTTCCCGCGTGCATTATTCCATTTTCATTAGTGGTAGTGTGAAGCTTCCAATGTCCGAATTTATAAGTTCAGAAAAAGTTACCACTTCTCTGCATTACCACAGACAAATAATGATACCTACCCTACCCAATTCACCCGACAGACAAATAATGATACCTACCCTACCCAATTCACCCGAAATTATTTAGCCATTTTAAATAACCGGAAAACTGGACACAAGTAGGTCATTATGCTAAGCATGAATTATTACTACTAGACTGTAACTGAACGCGCTTCACGGCTGTCCTATTTGATGAAAATTGAAATTATTTTCCGTAATCGCCACTATTTATTAAATCGAAGTGCTGCCGCTTAGGATTTTAAATTTAAGTAGTGAAGAGCTTTAAATATAAATAGTTAAATTTGATAGTGTATTTAAAGAACAATATCGAACCAACAACACTTTAGCTTTCGAGGAAGTAAAAGTGTGATTTTAAAGAAATATCCAAATTGTATTTTCATTTAGAATCAAATGAGCAAATCATACTTGTCTAAGTTAAGAGGAAGACAATGACTCATATGATATAGGTTAATGAAATTTACATTCATATTTACATGAAATGTAATATGAAGAGCTTTTCGCTGTAAAGCGAAGAATGAAAACTGAGCCAAATATAAATGACTTGGTTTCGACTTCTCACAAAAGGCCACAACTTATAGTGCAACGTTGGTGGCAATACTAGCAGACCGAAATAGCATTTTACAATTTCGGTCGAATGTACAACAGTTGACAATTAATTTATTATCGCAGAAGCAGTTAGTTAAATGTCCTAATACGCTTGGTGCCACTTAAAAACTGCTATGCTACTAACAGCAGTGACCATTACGGGACATCATCTCGTGATATCATATCTTTCTCGATTTTAAGGCTTGGCTTCATTTTCAACCATAATTTAATGCTCAGATTGGACCAACATTTCATCATCATTTTCTTCCTTCGCTAAAACTGCCATTATTGTCATAATTATTAAGTAATTTAAGGAAAAGAGTAATAATCACTGATTTACAAATCCAGAAGCCACAGTTGAATTTTTTATTGAATCATTACTCAATCGTTCTTGCAACAAATTTCGGTACACTTTTCCAGCGTTTCGAAATTATTCAATGTACCACCACAACCTGTATAATTGAGAGAAGTCATTCTGCTGCAGACCAACGACATTTTAGATTACACGTCATGGTCACAATTAAAGTTGCAACACTGGAGTTGATTTTGATTTTTAGTGAACTTCGTATACTTTAGCTTTGATTTGGTGCTATTAGCAAAAAATGAACTTCTTCAATCAATAAAAGCAAATACCTCCATACTGATAATAGACGCAATCATCTAATTCTGGATCATATCCATATCGCGTTTCAAATTCCTTACATTGTCGTCCTGGGTCTATTGGCTGTAGACAGAAATTTGCAGGATCCTGTAGAAGTTGTGAAACTTAGTAAGATGTACTAAATGAATGATTTATTCTTTGGCATAAAATTAACCCTCGAAAGCTTCCTCAGATTAAGGACTATATTTTCTTTTAGAAAGGACTTTCAAGTCACCTGACAACACGCAGTGGTATTTTTTCCATCGATCACGTTGCATATGAATCCCCGCGGGCATGCATCATCTACTCCACACTTGGCTAAAGCCTTCCCGGATGCTTCCATAAGCGGATCGCCATGAGGACAATAATCCTTTTGTCCTGAATACAGTTAGACTCTAACCAATATTGATCTGTTGAATATCGTACTTTGTTAAAGCATACTCTGACAATTTCTAAACTTTTTCATCGCCACCCTAATTTACAGACAAAATCACCTCTGCAAGATTCCTCACAGCTTTTCCTTGAAAGGAAATTATTTTCATTACCGCCCAAACCACCGTAAGTAAATTCCAAGCACTTTTTATAATTCGCATCGTAGAACCACCGCGGAATCTCTTCACCGCCATATCCAATGGACAGTACCTGTTCACATGGATTCTTAACTGAAATATTTCTTCCTAAAAGAGCTCGCAAAAATGTTAAGTGAAAAAAAGTTTCGTTTTATTTTACTCATCTGTCTGCTTTTTCTCCTTCCTTCACTTCCCATTCTTATGATTAAGTAGTCTTTTCCCATCTTCTTGGCTAATCATTTTTTTGTTTTTAGAAACAACAATTCCAATCATTCCGGAGAAACAGCTTGCACTTGACACCAGAATTTTTTAAGGAAGAAGCTTGCCTTGTCCAGAACAACACTGTGTTGTCAAAGATGATGACCCTCTATGACACAAATAACCGTTCGGACAATCGTCTGATCCACTTGCTTTGCAAGAAATTCGCCTTCCCTCCTTATCCGCCAGCGATGTTCCATTTCCACATGGATTCATTTGTGGACAAAATATACAATGCAAAACAATTCTTTAGATCACTGACCATCAGTGACCAGATTTCCATCGTTTCCTCACTTTTTCCAATCCGCTACCACAAAATAAATTCTAGTGTGCGAATGAGTATCGATATTACAATACTAGTAATACTCAGTGGCAGAGGAGAAAAAAATTGAGGGACATGAAAATTCAACCAAAAAAATTTTTTCGTTTTATTGAGTTTGTGAAATTTGAAACCCTGGCAAATCTGTTGACAAGTTCCTCGTGTGATGAAATTGTTGGCATTGCCGTAAAGGCCGCGATAAATAAATTGATGACACATTTGTTGTTTCCGATCAAAGTACCACCTCTGCAGTTGTTCGGTGCCTTTGCCAATTTCAAGTGGCAACTTACATGTGTCATTAGCTGCAACATCAAGTTTACCACTGAGAGCAGTATAACTACAGGTGACAGTTGACGATTGCAAGGAAAGAGTATGTCTTCTAAGTTTTCTTAAGACATAATTTGTTAATTGTGAAGACAATTAGTTTTATTGTCTTGTCACTCCTGCATTAAAATGATAATAATGAGCACCATTCTAATGAGCGAAAGCAAAACTAACAGCAAAAGCATCTATAAAAAAATAAAAAACAAACATCCCGGACAACAGTTTGTCGTTTCCGGAGAACTCCCAATATGGCAGTAGTAATCTTCTGGACAGCTTTCACTACCACCACAAATTATCGGTCCGTTTTGACCATTTGTAAGTGGTCTACCATATGCACATGGATTTGGCACCACTGAAAAAATTATTTCGTGATTCGTTTCCGCATAGAAAAGACATCAGTAACATTTGATGGTTTTGCTAAGTCTGCAAGACATATTTTACTTTTGAATAATTAAGTGCTTTACTGATACTTCTGAAAAAACTCAGAATCTTGAAGAAGTTTCTGGAGGACTTGTGATTCCTGAAAATTTGGAACTTACCAGGACACGTTGCTTCACAATCTTCTTCATTCAAAAAATTATTCGCATTGCCTCTTGAGCCAAGATAAACAAACTCACGACATCGATAGGAATCCTTATCATAATAATATCTTAAAAGCAAAGACTGTCCTTCTCCCTGATTCATCGGTTGATCACATCGGTTCCCATCTGCAATGAATTCTTTTACTCATATGATGTAAAGCATGTAAATATGAAACTCACTGCGCATCATTCTCCACTACACAGTTATCATCCGTTGTTCTTATGTTTTGGCATTTTCACTTTATCGTAATGTTAGTTTATCAGCTGTGTGATTCCTTCACTTCACAGCTTGTCGGGTAATTGTCATTGCAATTGTTACAGCGCCACTCTTTTTAATAAACGGTGCTGTCATGTGTCAACCCGAAATTTAATGCTATTTCAGCCCTAAAACCTAACAGGAAATAAGTCAAGTTCGGGAGAAAGATTATCCCAATTTCTTTTCTATGCACTTCTTTCTGATGATAACATCAGATATGCTAGGACAGCTGGCCCAGTTGATTTGAAATTAAGTCTGCAACGAAATTCTGTTGTATGATATGGCTTCGATTGCTTTTGAAAAATGATGATACCGTACGTACTCTTGTGGCAGCAGAAGTTCTCTGTCCTGTTTGCTCCAATGTGGCAGTAGTGCGTCTGGGGGCAACGTTCTTCCGAATTGCATCTCTTCGGTTTACCATTCATCAGAAGCGGCTCTCCATTGCCACACGGATTCTCATAAACAGGACATGCATTCTTGCAATCATCTTCTGTCAAGAACGAATTCTGTAAGCAATTTCAGTTTTTCGTATAGTGAAAATACACTGATAGACAATGGAAGGGGTAAATTATGTTGTGCAGTTCCTACTCATAAATTAATTTGCTAAGTCAGTCGTAAATCAAAATATCAAAACTAATGTTTTATGTGAGAAGTAGTCCGCTAGTCTAAGTAGAACAAGCAGTAAGAACTAATTGGTGAAAAAAACAAAGTGAATAAGTCCGTCAACGGAATTACTTGGTGGAACTCGATTAATTGATTAGCTATTTCTTTATTATTAACACTTTATGCAGGCATTTTTTTGAACTTGAGAACTTCCCAAATACATTCTCTAACTTGATTTCCAAAATATGAAATTTCTGAATATCCAGCAATTTTTTTGAAACCAACTTGATTTCCTTCTTTTCCATGGTAGTAAAATGTAAAACATTTGCGTGAGATCTGCTCAAAATACCACCTCAATAAACTGCTGTTACCAGTACCTTCGACCATAGGTTGCTCACAACGGCTTATACCTTAAAATGATAGATAATTTCTAACTACCTTGCGTCATACTCAGCCTAATTATGGATGCTAAATCAAAAAAGTAGCTGCATTTTCTTAAACTTATGTAATCAATAAACTTGCCATTTTCTGGACAACAAACAGTGGTATCCGGGTGTGCACCTATGTGACACCAATAATTACGTGGACATATGTTCGTTGCAGTACAAAGGAATGGCATATATCCTGGGTTCATAAGCATTACTCCAGTACCGCATGGATCTTCACATTCTCCTACAAACAAGTGCAATCAGTGAGAGTTGCAAACTATTCAGCCAATTTCACTCAGTTATATGATTTCTTGCATTCTCATATTTAACTTCCAAACTGTGAATTGAAGGAAATGCATTTACGTTTGCACTGCTTTTCGCAGTCTTCCTTGGTGAGGAAATTGTTTTGATTTCCCTTGAAGCCTTTATAAGTGAATATCTTGCATCTTCGAGTGCAGGAGTGATCGTTCGAATCTGCAAACCAGCGAGTGATCGTTTCATTGCCTTCACCCTGTGCCACAGGCAATTCACAGAGATTATCTGATGCTGAAATTTTTGGAATTAGAATGAAAAAGAAGAAAATATTAATCGGATATTATTGTAGCGAAATATTCATTCCACTCAGGGAAAAGACTCTCAGTTATTTCATACAGAAACCATACAAATATGGATCTACCAACTATCAGAACATTCTCTACGATCCATGCACAACAATATTTTGCCTCAGGAAATGTCAAGCAAATCGATAGTTAGATGAGAAATGAGAAATTAATTAAAACAGTTAAATTCAAATACGGTTTGAATTAGATATAAAGGCACTCGGATATTAGCTAATAAAACCCAAGTGAAACAAAAATGGCAGACAGCTTCAGCAGACCGCTTGATCTTCCATTTATTTCTTCATTTTTTCCAAAAACAAAAACGAAGTCAAAAAAAAAAACAATTTCACAAACTTCCGGCGCAACATAACGAAGAATAGCTGCTGGTGCCAATGTGACACCACTGCTTGTCACCACATTCACGACGATTCACTGAACAACTGCGATGCTCGGAGGCTTTCGGTGATATTTGACAAATCAAATCCCACCCTAAAAATTGAGAGAGAAGCAAAAAAAAAGCGAACATATTAAGAAATAGCTAAATTTATGGCATCTTATTCCTACAATATTTGACGTTTATTATTTATTTTTGCATGCGTTGTCGTGAAATTTACGTTTAAGAAAAGGTTAAAAAATATTAATATATTAAAGATTGAAATACTTACGCATGCATTCGTGCCTGCATTCTTCGTACGTGCCGAAACTATTTTCATTGCCTCTCACTCCACGGTAAATAAACTGCTGGCAGTTTTTGGAATTATAGTCGTAGTAGTAACGTTCTAGCCGTGCATTTCCTTCGCCTTCTTCCACCGGTAAACTGCAGGGATCTGCCACTGGAATTTGTCCTTTACGAATTTAATTTTGAGTCAGCTATCCCTCTATGTAAGATTAATAGTGCAGTTCATTCTATTATCATTTACATATCTTGTTGGGCACACAGATTCCCCAATTAATCTTTCTTGCAACATCTTCTCGACAGAATTTAAGTTATATATAAATTAATCTTTAATCGATACAATCAATTAAGAAACTAAACTCACGCCCGGATCGTTCACAGCAAACCGTTTCCGCCCGAGAAGCTCCAATGTGACAAAAGAATCCTTTAGGGCATGCCATTGAATTTGATCGACTGCACATCAGTGGTCTTTGGTTGAAGCCCTTTGCTGATTCACCGTATTTACATGGATTTATATCTTTTCCATAGCCTGTAAAACTTGGCTCTTTAAATTATTTGTAAAATTGTTTGGAATTTTTATACCACCCATTAACTTAAGTCTCGGCGCTAATTTTTCAATTTATTTTTAATTTGAAAAATCTGCTGGCAATTACCACTGGCAGACATTTCATACATTCCGGTTAGATGATGATTTACATTTGCACGGACCGATGTGCATTTCATGTCATCGTACTGGAAATAATTTCCTTGGATTCGATAGATGGTGGAAATGAAGAAGAATGTTTTTTCACATGTCAAATGCTTCTATCTAAACACCTCTCTGAAATATCATCAACTGTGTTTCTCCTGCCTCTGTGTAAATTGTAAATTCTGAACTGTCGTACCAGGAGATGAAGAGAGTGGTATTTCAAGTGTGGCCAGTGCAGTGAGAGGTGCAGTGTCTGTGATACGAGTAGTCTCCAGAGTTGCGACAGCAATAGAGGTGGTAGGTGTGGTAGCGGTCATTTTTGAAGGTACTGTTTCGGACGGTAGAGGTGGTGATGATATGGTGGTTGCTGTTGTTGATGGATGGGTTAATGAAACAGTTGTGGTTGTCAAATCATCGATATAGTTCGTTCTGATTAACAAGCGACGAGTTATCACTGATAACGGTGATATGGTCGATGGTAGATCTGGAAAATTCTGGATAAGTGCTGCTGATTAGACTGGCAAATCATTGCTAAGGTAAAAAGAAATATTCTAAAAGGTCTGTAATTGTAGCACTGTACTATTCTGCCGCGATCGATATCTCTCTGGACATGGGCGGTAAATGTTGAAGCAGCCGGTCTGAATCACGATATGCTGTAGAAAATTTGGCTCGCCATGCGATATTACGCTAGCACATGCGGAAAGCAACGTATACCAAAGAGAGTACGACATATCTTAAATTAAGTATACATAATAGTTTTGTGGAAACAGCTGGTTTACATATTCATTTTTCTATTCTTTTTCCTTTACAGCACGAGTTTACTTAATTCGGAATAAGAATGCTGCAGACGTTTATCGAACCAAAGCTTTTTACTAATTCAGATAAACTTAATAAAATCAGATTCTCAGCAAAATATTTCGGCGGTCTGGATCGTTAACCCGATTTATCTTATCAGCAGCTCTACGTAGTTCAACGATATCCAAATGATTTGTTTCGTTTTAAACTTTTACGCTAGAGCTTATCAGAACGAATCTTTTGAGACTAAAATGCTCAAATCGAAATGATTCAAATTTGAAACTGAAAAATATTCACCAAATTGTTTAAAGCAATCAATAGTACTCACGAAGACTGAGTGGAGAAGGACTCATGGCAAAGTCTCGCTACTGACCGGCTAACTATCAAAAGACAAAAATGCAGGGGCCATACCTTTACCTTCTTAAAAATGTGTATAAATAATGACTTTTCAATATTTACTTTTCCGAATAGTCAACTCTTTTTGCAATTCATTTTACCCATTCCTCACTCACGCCACTTCCTTTAAGTGAAATTAGCAAAAGGAAAGTGGCCGATGTGAAGAAATTTTTCAACTGATCCGTAACCTGTCTTCAATTTCGTTCTCTTCTCTCTAAAGAACATATCCTGTCCTTCTCATCCATTTCTTATAAGCGCAAACATACTTGGGGAAGGAGAATGGCGGTTGGATAAGTGATTCATTGAAAAAGCACTTCACATCGTGGCATGGTGTGCCCGGAAAACTACTTCCGCTTTGGAATAAAAAATGAATGAAAACAGCATATGTATATATATTTAACTTTTTCCCTGCTAATGCTTTGGTAATGAAAGTGACAAAGTTCACTTCTGATGACATTTCACCTTTGAACTTGACTATTGCTGGGTGGACACGTAGCACTGCAACTGATCCATTTGGTCTCACAAAGAGAGGGTTCTATTGCCCTTCTCACTTTCTTTTCCCGGCGTACTTTAAACGACGATTCCGTTGCGATTGAATTTTTTTAGTAGTTTGTGTGAACAATACTTTGTAGTAATGCCTTCTGTGGCGATTCTTTTGGTCTGCCATGCAAACGTAACATATTATTATTTTCAGTGCATGTGCAGGTGCTGTTGTGACAATAACGGGTTTTTTCTTTCAACTGTAAATTCATGAATGTGTGTGTGACAATCAATTTTCCCATCAAACATTGGGGACAGACCGGTCGAGACTTGCTTCACTAACTGCCAGTGGTATCAAAACAGGTAACAAAATGACTACTAGCACTATCTTGTCCTCTACCCTTCCATCTATCAGTTGACGAAGTTATAAACAACTTATTTCTTCTCCACTCTTTCATAATGGATGATGGCCGTAGTGGCAACAAATTTTCCAACAGATGACGAAATGTGGGTCATTTATTAAAGGAGTGTGGTAGTGTCGCAGTAAGTGGCAGTTTTCATGCTGCTGTCAAATCCTTTCGGGATCTTCCAAGATCATCTTTCCCTGCTTTTCTACAAGTATGGTCTGATTGTGAGTTATAATCCACGACCGTTTGTGCTAATACCTGTCGCGATCACCTTCTTACTTTCCTTCGGTGTATTTACTATGAAAGTTGAAGTTAGTGTTTCTTTTTCTTTTCGGTTGAATGGTAAGACCGTCTCGTTCGGTGTATTCTGATGAAAACACTGGTAATTCAGAACGGATGACCTGAATTTCTCCCCGAATGACTTTTAAAAGTGTCGCTTTTGCAATTCAATATATGCCAACGTAGCAGATGAAACTATTTCCAAGTTAGAACCCAATTCCAAGGTTTTCTTTGGATCTAACTGATAATTTTCATAAGAATTTACAAAATATAATATTTTTGTTGACATGTTACAGGATGATCTCAGGTTTTTGTATTCGCCAATCAATTCTCCAGCGCGACTTGAATACAGCATACACAGGGCATTTACTGGTGATTCCATTAACAGTACATATGTGGCGGTAGCTGTTGAACCAAACAACAATTTGCGCAATTTGTTGAGAAAGGTTGCATCCAGAGTTTTGAATTGCAATTTTTTAATACCATGAATACAACTTAACATTGTCAACAGTCTTTTGAACTAACAAAGCTTAAAAAAGAACGTTGGAAGGTGGATAGTAATGTTGGAAAAGGGCATTCTTGGCATATGTAGCTAACCACATATCAGAAACAAAGACGCGATCAATACACGAGAAGTCTTTAGTTACACGCTGCCGGATGGGTAATGCTTACGAAGTGGTTACTGTTGGAAGAAACGTTAAAGACAAGTCATCTCCTTACTATTATTTGTTAGTGAAAATCATCGAAATGAACATTTTCAGGAGATTGCTACCGAAATTCTGAGTCTAAATGAGTTTGTTCTAAACAATTTAACTGTTAACTTAAATGGTCGAATTTATAATTTCGGGAAAGACATTTGCATACGAACGACACTTTGTCCACTCAGTAACACTATTGTACAATTTTTCTTCAACGCTTTTTGGAATGAAAAGGTTGTGCTGTTTCTACATTGTCTTCATAATCCCTGAAATTAGGCAAAACAAAAATTTTGTCGCACTTATTGTAAGCAATCATTTTTTTTGTTTCCAGTTATGGGATGATCCACGGGTACGTTTGGATTACCCGTTTCTGTACTTTTTCGACAATAAGTTCTTTCTTCCACTTCATTTGTACGGTGTGAAACTTGGAGGAGCGAAAGGCATTGAGTCGATCGAAATGATACATCTTCATTATCCCGTACCATCTACAGATCATGCAAGTTCTATTTGTTATTATCAACATTTTGCAGATTATTTTTTGTGTGAAATACAAATAAAGCAATAAGTGACAGTCTGTTGTTCATAGATAACACTGAAATAGGCAAAATTTGAGAGCTATCTTTGAACAACAAAGTGTAACTTAAAACTTGAAAATGTGATTTTCAGCATTGCTAATCAGAAATGGAAGATAAGGAAATAAAATAAAAGAAGAAGAGAAAAGGAATGAAGAATTACTAATAAACTTTAATTTAAACTACTAAAAAATTATGGCATAAGAGTAAAATGAAAAACGGAAACTTCAGGAGACAGCCGAAGTAGTTGGCGGTGCACTGGAAAGCGCGTTGAAAGAGTATTTAGCGGTAAACGAGCAAAGTTTAATCAAAACATCTATGTTCAGCTTTTCAATGCTCAAAAACGAGATGAACAAAAACGCGCTCTATACCTTCCCCTTCATCTCACTCACTCTTCTTCTATTGGTCACTTTCACTATTCTCTCTTGGTTCGTTTAAAATAATGGGTTTACTGACTGCTAAAAATGTTTAATGAGATTACAATACTGATTACTCAAATAATTCCTTAATCAGAATGATCTGTAATACAGAAATGCCTCAAATATAATAAAAGTCTAACGAAGCTTCCAGAATCATGACAACATGATCTGTATATTTTACAGCATGACAGGTGACTGGGTCACATCCAAACCACTCGAAGCACTGATGGGTGTGCTCTCATCATCTTTTGCAATTGTTAGTGCAGCTGGATTCATGTTCCTTATGGGAATACCGTTCGTCAGTCAAGTAACTGTGATGCCGTTTCTAGCACTGGCTATTGGCATAGATGACACGTACGTAATGCTTGGAGCATGGCAAGATACACGACGTAGTCTTCCGCCATCCAAGCGAATGGCGCTATCACTTCAAGAAGCTGGCAGGTATATAAAGGCAATAAATTAATAATGCGACTGTTTGAAAAGCATTACGAGCAAACTTGTCTGAAAATAGTGAATCTATTGTTGGAATTTAAAAATGAAACGCAAAATTCAGATTGAAATTGGTGTTTTTGGATATTGCAGTGCGATAACAGTAACATCGATCACTTCAATGCTTTCCTTTGGCATAGGTTCATTCAGCACTACACCAGCAATATCCATATTCTGCCGATTTATTGCCATGGCTATTATTTTCGATTGGATTTATCAGGTTAACTGCTTCCGGATGATTAACATTATGTTTTCCATTCCATTTTTGTATTTTCGCCGACTTTTCTTCTGACAGAATTGAAGTGATCAACACTTCTTTGTTTATAGCTGAATTTTAAAATTTATATCCTTTGGATCGAACCAAAAATATTTCAACTGAAAGTTTTAAGGTGACATTTTTTGCGGGTATAATGGCACTTGGTGGCAAGCGAGAAGCTGTCGGATATCACTGCATATTCGTTTGGAAAAAAATGCCAAAAAAAGTCATTGAGGAGGTTTGTTTGCTTTTCAATATTTGAAAGTCTAATTTACTTCGACATTAATCTAAAAGCTTCAGTCAAGACGAAACACAGTGTTTTCAATAACGCATACATTATTCGCGGATTATATTGCGCCATTTCTATGCCACAAAGTAACGCGCATCACCTTAATCGGTATTTACGGACTGTACATCCTTGGCGCATTTTATGGATGTTCACTGCTGCGACCAAATTTGACGCCAAGTCGTTTGCTAGTAGATGATTCGCCACTGACTCATTATTTGAAGCTGGCTGAAACGAAAATATGGTCGGAAGGAATGGTGGGCAGAGTCTATGTGAATAATGCGCCCGACTTTACTGCTGATCCAAAACAGGTATATCTATTGAGTAATTTAATTTCTTGCAAGAAATTTGTAACATATCTAAAGGTAAGTAAAATTTGCCACGCCTAACAAACTGTTGAAGGATTGAGAATACATGTTCGGTTTACATAGCTTAAAAGGACACCGCCAATGAAAGCAGATCTCCAGAAACTTTTATACCAAAGGATTCAACATTCAGTCCACTCACGATTTATTTTTACATTTAGATCGATATTATGTTACGATTGGCAGAAGATTTAGAAAACACTGCCTGCTCACTGGGAAAAAATTCTACTCAGTTTTGGCTTCGGGAATATTTAAACTACCGACAATTCTTCGAAAATAACGATGACGACTTCTATGATATTCTCGAGTCATTCCTCAATACATCCTTCAATTCACATTGGAATGCTTACCTGTCTTGGACTCAACATCCAATAAAGGTGACTCTAAGGTTTCCTCTATCGACGAAATCCAGTTTATCTGCTGAATTCATTCAAACGATGTTAATTATATCACTTATTTGGCTCTTTGACAGGGGTAAAAATCCATTGAATAGAAAAGTTGAACATAAATCTCCAAACCTGCTAAGGAAAGCTTTTCAAATACAAAAGTTTCAGCCTAGGAAGAGATACGTAAACCGCTTCTTCTTCACAACCGCTTTCAAAATAAAAGACTGGAAAGTTCGTACCGCGTTACTGTTACAATGGCGCAACATAACAAGTCATTATGCAAAGTATGAAGCTTTGGTGTTTGACGAAAATAACTTTTACTCAGATCAAGTAAGTCATTCGGAAAAAATTTTATGGAAATGTGACATTTTCTTAAGTCCAATAACTAGAAATTTCGCGAGGATTCTCATCAGAAACAGACCTGAAAATAGAAAGTAGCGTGACGTAGAGAATGTTGCGTGCAGTACACATTTACTGATTTGTTAAAGCTGTCGAAACAGCTAGTGTGTTCGCTTTATGGAACGTGATTAATTGCATTACAAAAATGACTACCTTATCTGCTTTTCTTTTAAATTCTGAAATACTGCTAAATCGCGACAAGTTTAAAAATTCTAATTAGTGGTTTAAATGTTCTTTCCACTTGCAGATGTTAGAGCTCCAGTCAACAACCTTATCATCGTTGGGTACTGCAATATTTGCTATGATTATCGTGTGCGTTTTGTTCATCGCTGATTGCACCATCGTATTTTGGGTTGTTTTCGCAATGATTTCAATGGATGTCGGCATTGCTGGCTATCTTTCTCTTTGGGGAGCTGATTTGGACCCAACCACTGTTGTTAATATTCTGGTTTGTATAGTCATTGTTTGTATAGCCAAAGTTACGATGTAAAATTATGTCTTCAGTTCACATTCTGCATACTCGTCTACCTAAAGCAAAACTGTCCAAATAATTGGAAAGTACAGGGCAAACTAATTTAAAATCCTTCATCAAATCGCATGCTTCGCTTCATATAAGCTTAAGTTATTTCTTCTACTTGGCACTTTATAGAAGTGACAAGCATCATAACAGCTATTATTACACTGTTACATGTAGTTACAAGTATCATCTATCTAAAGTGGCCATCACTGGCTTCTCGGTGGTATTGACTACGACGATACTACTGTTATTTATAAACTAAACTTTCAGCTTCTGGTCATAAATCATTTATTACAATCAGTGGCTCCCATATTTCATTGTAGATGAGCATCGGTTTATGCATCGATTTTGCGACTCATGTTGGTTATAGAATCTATCGCAGCAAGTGCCAGAATCCCGATGAACGTATTAGAGATGCACTGGGAGCTGTTGGTTGGCCGGTGGTGCAAGGCGGTACTTCAACATTTCTAGCTATTATTGTAATGATGCTGGTACCATCGAATGTAGTGCGCATGTTTGCGCGTACATCCATCCTTGTTGTTCTTACGGGTCTATTTCACGGAATTGTTTTGTTACCTGTTATCATCAGGACATTTACTTCTTATTCCACTTGTAAAAAGAATTTTTGAATAAAGGAGATCTTTAAAACGGTGAAAAATGAAAGTGTAAGCAGTTGAATACTATAAACAAATTGAAAGAATCAACCAAGTGGTTGTAAATCTTAGCTTTCATATGGAAGAGGCATCATTATGGAAGCAAATAAATTTCCTTAAATTTAAATTGGCATAATGGCGCTGAATTAATTTCCTGAAACCTCGGCATGAACAAGTCTGAAGTTTCAAAGCTGCCATTTGTTTAACTTCATCATTTCATTTAGTTACAAGAGAATATAATGAGTATTTTCAGTCAGTTTACCCTGTACAATTTTAGAGTCCTTAATTTTATTTGTAAACTTTAATTTGTCGGATATTTTAAATTTCATTATTGACTTAGAAATTGGCATATAAATATTAAACCATATAAAATATTAAACCTTGTCATCTTTAACTAACCATTTTGCTTAAATACTTTACAATTGATTTATCATTATGCTTTCAATACAAAATATCTTATCAGGTTATTAATGCATATTGCATAGATAAACTTTATAGTTATAAAAAAAGTCTATTCTTTTCATAAAACAATCTAACTTAATAAAATTAGGAGGGAAAATGAGTTTAAACACAGATCATCAGATTTAAGATAAAAGAAACCAATTCTGTGAACAGCGATTTCTGAATTTCACATTGTATAAAACGTGAAGTTTGGAAATTTTTTTCTTTCATTTTATTTGAAAAGCAAACACTTTGGAGAGCGATGTTGGAGAGAAGCAATATTAAACTCTTTTAATCGTCAATATGCATGTTTAGGGATGGAAGTAATAATAAAGAGATTTGTCCTATCTCATCTATTTGTCTCAATACATGAATTATTTCTGGTTTGGCCTCATTTGTCCAAATCGTTTAATAGAAAATGAAAAAAATTCAAGTAGCAGCCAATTTAAGTACTTCACTTCTATTTCAGCAAATATAGGATACATGATAAAAGCACCTTAAATTTAAGTCATTCCGGAATTTACAGCTAAAAATTGACGACTAATCACGCATAAACCAAATTTGTTTCCAAAACCAGTTGCTCATATGAATAGAACGATGTNGTGTGATAAAGTTGCATCAGTTCATATCATCTGAGGAGCTTCTAATCACATAATTCTTTATCCTTTTTTAAGTTAATTAAGAAAGTTTGAATTTCCCCGGTTGAAGACTGAGTTCGCAAGGAATAACTTTCCTTCTGAAACCGTTTAAAAGAATAAAGTATTACAAACAAAACAAATAGTATAAATTTTGCAGGAAAAACAGAATTTCTTAGTTACGAAGATGTTATGAACTCCTTTGCATTTTGATTGACAAGTGGATTCTGATCAATTAATAATGCTAATAATACTGTTTGACGTTCGCGTAGATGCTTCCATGGTTCATAAAAAGCCATTTCAGTTGCTTTACCCACTGATCTCCAAATTATTAAAAGTTAAAATGTAAAATACAAAGTATTGAACTGTAACTAATTGAAATATAAATCATAAATATAATTAATAGATATTGAAATATCACTTCAGTAAAAAAAGATATGATAGTCTTTCTGATAGAAATAGACAGAATATTGCTGTGATGAAAGCAAATAAATTTCCTTAAATTTAAATTGGCATAATGGCGCTGAATTAATTTCCTGAAACCTCGGCATGAACAAGTCTGAAGTTTCAAAGCTGCCATTTGTTTAACTTCATCATTTCATTTAGTTACAAGAGAATATAATGAGTATTTTCAGTCAGTTTACCCTGTACAATTTTAGAGTCCTTAATTTTATTTGTAAACTTTAATTTGTCGGATATTTTAAATTTCATTATTGACTTAGAAATTGGCATATAAATATTAAACCATATAAAATATTAAACCTTGTCATCTTTAACTAACCATTTTGCTTAAATACTTTATAATTGATTTATCATTATGCTTTCAATACAAAATATCTTATCAGGTTATTAATGCATATTGCATAGATAAACTTTATAGTTATAAAAAAAATCTATTCTTTTCATAAAACAATCTACATTGTACTTGATCACAATTTAGCGTAATTCATCACGGCACTGCTCTTCTGACAACTGTCTTACATTATTTGAAAACACAACTACATTCAAACGTAGAAGTAATATCAGCATCAGATAAACATTAGTGTTTTCAATTTTATCGTAGAAAATTTAGATGTCGCTTGTTGTGCTATCATTTTGCACTATTTAAATCATGATGAGACGTCAAGTTTATTGATTAAAACAACATTTGAAATAAGTAATCATAAGTAAATCTAAATGGGAAGAAATCGAAAATTGGTGGAATTTTGTGCAAATAAGTTAATGAAGTTGACATTGAAAAAAAAAACATAAAGAAATTTATACTTTTCTAATTTGACGAATGAAGTAAAATAAAGTAAAAAAAATTGTTTAGTTTCTAAAATTCCTAAACATTATGATATACTCTTCTCTCCAAAACTGCAGAATTTATTCATATCTGATCCAGCAGTAATCTAATATTGAATTAATTAACGAGAAGTAAATTTTTTCGCAGAGAAGTGTTCAGCGATATGAACCTTTGTTATCTGTCAATGTGTCACAACTTCAATAACTGCACTAAATGATAAATTTCAACATCGTTCTATTCATATGAGCAACTGGTTTTGGAAACAAATTTGGTTTATGCGTGATTAGTCGTCAATTTTTAGCTGTAAATTCCGGAATGACTTAAATTTAAGGTGCTTTTATCATGTATCCTATATTTGCTGAAATAGAAGTGAAGTACTTAAATTGGCTGCTACTTGAATTTTTTTCATTTTCTATTAAACGATTTGGACAAATGAGGCCAAACCAGAAATAATTCATGTATTGAGACAAATAGATGAGATAGGACAAATCTCTTTATTATTACTTCCATCCCTAAACATGCATATTGACGATTAAAAGAGTTTAATATTGCTTCTCTCCAACATCGCTCTCCAAAGTGTTTGCTTTTCAAATAAAATGAAAGAAAAAAATTTCCAAACTTCACGTTTTATACAATGTGAAATTCAGAAATCGCTGTTCACAGAATTGGTTTCTTTTATCTTAAATCTGATGATCTGTGTTTAAACTCATTTTCCCTCCTAATTTTATTAAGTTAGATTGTTTTATGAAAAGAATAGACTTTTTTTATAACTATAAAGTTTATCTATGCAATATGCATTAATAACCTGATAAGATATTTTGTATTGAAAGCATAATGATAAATCAATTGTAAAGTATTTAAGCAAAATGGTTAGTTAAAGATGACAAGGTTTAATATTTTACATGGTTTAATATTTAATATGCCAATTTCTAAGTCAATAATGAAATTTAAAATATCCGACAAATTAAAGTTTACAAATAAAATTAAGGACTCTAAAATTGTACAGGGTAAACTGACTGAAAATACTCATTATATTCTCTTGTAACTAAATGAAATGATGAAGTTAAACAAATGGCAGCTTTGAAACTTCAGACTTGTTCATGCCGAGGTTTCAGGAAATTAATTCAGCGCCATTATGCCAATTTAAATTTAAGGAAATTTATTTGCTTTCATCACAGCAATATTCTGTCTATTTCTATCAGAAAGACTATCATATCTTTTTTTACTGAAGTGATATTTCAATATCTATTAATTATATTTATGATTTATATTTCAATTAGTTACAGTTCAATACTTTGTATTTTACATTTTAACTTTTAATAATTTGGAGATCAGTGGGTAAAGCAACTGAAATGGCTTTTTATGAACCATGGAAGCATCTACGCGAACGTCAAACAGTATTATTAGCATTATTAATTGATCAGAATCCACTTGTCAATCAAAATGCAAAGGAGTTCATAACATCTTCGTAACTAAGAAATTCTGTTTTTCCTGCAAAATTTATACTATTTGTTTTGTTTGTAATACTTTATTCTTTTAAACGGTTTCAGAAGGAAAGTTATTCCTTGCGAACTCAGTCTTCAACCGGGGAAATTCAAACTTTCTTAATTAACTTAAAAAAGGATAAAGAATTATGTGATTAGAAGCTCCTCAGATGATATGAACTGATGCAACTTTATCACACATTATCACTGTTATCCTGCCGGAATAATCAATCCTTTCACATAATATTTCAGAAAATTTCTATTTCGAAGCACTAAGAAAAGGGAAGAATAAAGTCTAACCGATTTTGAAATTTTGGAGAAAATGAATAAAGCTGGACGTTAGGCCGTTCTGTTATAAAACCAAGTCCCAAAACCATATCAGATTTAAAATCTTAGCAAATTATTTCAAAATGAAAAATAATTGTGAATCTATTTGTATGAAAAAGAAATACTTGTGTAATGTAAAAATATAAGTCGATCTTTTTCAATGTTTTCTTTCGCAACTGGCAGTGACGTCATCACACATCATGTAATGAAAAACTGTGCAGAAGCTAACTTTTTGGAATGTCACATCCTTCTTTACGTCAGTAAGAGCGTATGTTAAGTGAAATTTGATCTAGAATTAGGAACTGACGTCTTGTGCTCCAAATAAACATTTTAGTTTATTAGTGAATGAAAAGAAAGGGAAGCCAAAAATGGATAATATTCATATAATTGAATCTGATCCGATAACTTATCACACTCTATCAACACGATACAAATAAAGAATGAAAAACAAAATGCATTCAAAATTCTCATATTTGCAATAAGCATAGCCTGGCGACTTTTAACACCCATTTTAGCGCCAGCATGCACCTCACATACTGAACAAATAGACATTGAAATGCAAAACTTTTGATATTCATATTCAAAAAGGGAGAAGATCAGAAGTTGACGGTTCGTCTCGAAAATTCAACAAGCATTCTTCTTCCACAGCGAGCAAAATGACTACAACATTGCGACAACCGCTGCGAATATACTGGAAACCAGTCCTCCTTCCTAGAAACCGAACAACTGTCTTTTCTGTCAGTGAGATCAACGTTGTTGATCCCTTCCTGTCCTTCCTCTAACTTCACCATCTACTTCTGTTTCTGTTACAGTAACTATTCTCCGTCTTTTGTATAAGGATAGATTTGTCTTATATTCGACGTGCAATTTTAAACAGGCCACCTTATTTAGTAGTCGAAGCTCAAAGTATCAGTCAAATTTGCCAATTACTCTTATCCTTTGCTATCAAATTTAGAGCCGATGGCCAGTATTATGGGTAGTAATTTGAACCGATGTATTGTGGTATAATGAGATTATATGGTTAAATTAAGCAGAACGATTTAATGAAGAGTAGTATGCATATTGATAGCTTTCAAAAATCCCATATAATGGTCATAATCGGGGAGGATGTATTTCAATTTTTGTTTGGATTTCAAGCAATTGGAAGCTTTGCTAAGGACAGATCTTAATGATGGTTGATGCAGTTCAAATCATGTTTGAAGTTCTTACGAATCACTGCAAGAGACAAAATTTTAGATAGCAGTCGTTGGCGGCACATTTAATGTTTGTGGAAAAGAGAAATCTCACAAAGTGTCCAGGTCTCTGTGCCATCTGAACCAATGTTATGGAAACAAGTGAGTATAAAGTAATGATTTCAACATAATCCGATATGCAATTCCTGTGTCTAACTGACTCTAAGATATAGGCAATGAAAGAACATTTCTAAGGTGGAAAGCTGCCACCAATAAAAATAGAAAAATGCGCAGCTTTATATTCATCAGCATTTTATGAATTTTAATATGCTGTATGTACTATTCACATATTGTCCCATTCATCGTAAGCTGACGTAACTGTGGATGCCATTTCTGCGCTTCCTCCCTTACCTTTTTTGGTTATGGTACCCTGTAATTTCATAAAACTAAGATCTATCATCTTGTTGCTGTTAATGGAACTATCGCCAAATGATGTGTTTGGTTCAAATTCTGTTCTACTAGTTCCGGGTTTGTAATTTAAGGAATCAATAAAACCACCTGTTCACGATCAAACTGCCACGTTTCGTAGTCACGAAGGGCAATTTGTACATAACTTGTCACATAGTGCTGTTCTTCCGTACGCTGGTATTTTTGCAAAACATCAAGTGCTAAATTTTTTAGTTCAACCATATTCAGTGCTTCGCATTCAGCTACCAATCTAAATTTACAAATTTTTGATAATTTCAAGCAGAGTGTAAAACTAATGGGTTATTTAAAAAGACATTCTTGACCTTATTAAACGATGTCTCGGTAAGCTTGGAAGTAACAGCTTAAGACAACACAAAACAACACCACCACGTTTATTCATGACAACATATATATAGCCCGTCATAAACAATAAGTTTTATCAACATACTTTGCTAAATCATCCGGCTTTGCAGGTAACGCCAGTGATAGAACAAATTTTTCTTTTTTTAATCGCAAATATGCAAGGATATGTCGAAAAGATTTTGGATCACGATCCAGGTAATAGTTGCCTAAAATTCTGAATATTGGTGAGACATTAGCATATACGTACAAACATAACTTATTACTCTTGTTCGAGAACTTCACATACTTGACAAATGTGAAGTTTTCGAACGGCATCGTCAAATTCAAGTTCATGCCTACCAACCTCCTTTGTCGGTGGCAATCTGTTTCACAGTACCAGGTTTGAACCATTCCGCCAATTTACTTTTTGGATCTGCCAATAGATCGGTGCGCCGAACTGTATATCGTTTACCGCCAACGTTGACATTGAGAATGTCATCGGTGTGTCGATTACGGGCCATTGCTGGTTCTCTGCTAAAGTTGATCTGTTCAGTAAAATCATTGTGTACAATTGTTGCAATGAAGGAACGGAAAGCTGGTATGATGCCATGCAATAACATTCCATCAGTCCATATTCTTCTGATAATAAGGAGCATAATGAACATTGTAGAATTTCTACTTACAAAAATGCAACTTGATAATTGGCAGAAAGGCTGGATTCCTTAGGTAGTGCTTGACATTAAGTGTAGTAAAAAACTGCATGTTATTACATGAAAAGACTTTTGAAATGAGTTGCTCAAATAGACCAACCTCATATTTGCTGTAAAAGTCTTAGAGAATCACAGCTGGTGTAAGAGCCTTAAATGAAATGTTTGCATGGTTGCATGGCAGGAAAAATAGTAGCGCGATGGACAACTCTAGTCGGCGGCAATTGGTGGCATAGAGGCAGTGTACTGACTTCTGGAAACAGCAGTCCAGTGAAACAGAGTTTCTGATATTTGAGGATATTGAGCCACTTGGCTGGTTGTATCCAGGGAAGTTCGTTCAACCAGGACCAGCAAATATTTTTTGCATAACCAATTTATTTTTGCATTGATAGTCTCGTCTAAAATTGTCTAAAAATAGTTTTTGAGAGCTTTACATTCTATGAAATATATGCCCTTGAAAGATAAATATATATGACGCATTCACAATATGTTCCGTTTGTAATATGAGCAGGTTTAGTGCATAGTTTTTTGGCAAAAGGAGATGGAAGACTGAAGCTGTTGTTGCCTAATGGTTAATTGGCTACGAATTTTTGGAAGTAGGTGATTCTAGCGACTGCAAAAATAAGTTGGTATTGAATGAGAAGTCTTTGACAGTAATAGGGCAATTAATAGGAAGTGGGAAACAGCTAAGGTGAACTGGGCGTTGGTAGGTCCAATTCAATTGTCGTTTGAAACTTGAATGAAGCTGTTATTGTGAATTTGTAGAGCCAGCATAGTAACGCAGTTTCTAGCCAATATTGTCTAGATAAAATGTTGGGGACTGGCTCGCGAAAATCCATAAAGAAATGCCAGTTTTTAAATTGTCAATCCGGACAATTTTAACCAAATTTAAACTTTGAAGAAGTATGGAGAAATAGTGGTCTTCTCATATTTGAGGTTTGTGAAGAATTATGTTATAAATGGATTGCTTGGATAGATTCATCGCAGATTCAAACAACGACAAAAGTTCTTTCAGCATATTTATAGTCAATTACAGCATTGTCAGAGCAAGGAGAAATTGACGAAGCGAGTCGCAGTGGTAGTTGGTAAACTTCCACACAATGGCTTACCCCTTTTTTGTCTTCGGATTAGCTGTGTTATATGTGCAGCTACTACTGTAGCTAAAGTAAACTGTCCCCAGAAGAAGACACTTTTACATTTAAATCTGTTTCCTGTGAAAAGAAAACAGAAAACGTGTGTGTGACATGAAAAATACTGCTCAAATGCTGCATCTGCAACGGTAAGCTATTCCTGCATAACATCTTGGACAGCTGCTGCACTTGGAACGCGGTGCTTGACCACATCTCTTCCTTGATTTAGATCACTTCTGTAGTCTCTTTCTGATCACCACTTCGAAGCATCCCCACTTTTTAGTATAGCAATCTTCCATTCCGTATTCTGCTTTTTCTGTCTTGAATATAACTGCAACTTTTATCGCACCACCATTCCTCCATTCACAGCTTAAAACAGCAACTGATATTGCGAGTTAATGTTGGAGTGGATATACTTATCATTTCCGTATTAAATTATTTCACTCTATCCAAACTGACAGTAGTGCAATCTACCTTGCTATTGCTGTCGCATGTCATGATAGCAGCAGGGTAGCAAGCATTGGAAATGTGCGATCGCTGCATACCAACCAACCACTCTACCATATGCTCTTTCTAGCAGCAGATAATTTCTCCATACATTCACCAAATTCACCAAAACATTGTATCCGTCCCCGCAGCGTGTACTTCAGAGATCCCTCCCTTTCTTCCCTTCTACAATTCTTTATCTCGATGTGTTTTCCGTCACACATCATCCGTTTTACCTTAAAGCGGAGAAATTTGCAATCTTTATTGGTTGCCATGACACAGCCTGAAGTTCTAGTTGCATCTCACGTCTCATTACGCTGCTTATGAAAGCACAGTGACTTGCTTAAAACAGATCACATTTTCCTCATTTTTAAATTTCAATAAATTGACTCAACAAAATCATTGATCTCCACTGACTGTTGCTATTCTATGCTATTGAAATGTTCACAGATTACTGTGCTAAACAATTTTCCACTTAGATTTTTCGACATGCATCACGTGTACCATCCCGATAAGGTTAAATAACTATATTTCATCTTTTGGAAACTCTTCCACAAAGCGATATCAATAAGCAGAACTTTATCATTATCATCGCAGGACAAAGTTCAAACATTAAATTAATATTTAGTCATAAGAAGATTGTGAGATTGCTAAGGGAAGCGACTATCAAATAATTAAGAATGAAACTGAAAAGCTGGGGTAGATAAATTCAAATGGATCAGTTGATTTAGAAAGAAAGCGATGAACTTTTGTATTTCAAATACTTCATAGAAGAATAAAAAAACAAAGGGCCATAAGCATGATGTAAACGGGGGATTCTGAGAACTGAAATCAGTGTTATCATTGAAATCTCAATTCTTGATTTGCACTCAGGTTTTACTGGAAACTGAATTCTTATTTCAAAGTGATTAGAAACTGCTTCATGAATCTAATGTAATTTAGAGTTACTTTAGACAGTGCAGTTCAGGATTACTGCAAGAAGTAAAAGTAGAGTACAGTTAAACAAACTATCTATCACTGAAACATGGAGTGTCTAATAGCTTTTAATACCGGCTGTTATTCTTTATCAGATGCTCCATCAGGATAGAAGTTCAAAAAAATTTTGCTGAAATAATTTAGCGTAGTTCACTCTCCTTACCGTCCTTACAAAGTTACTATCTAATGCATTAATTTCTATGCAATTTATTGTTAAACGTCAATTCCAGTATTTATTTTTTGTGGTTAGTTTTAGATGCTTCAGTTCCTTGCCAAAAAAATATTACAAGTAGCATTGAAGACCTAAGAGCAGCAGGAAAACGAGATGGAATTATGCAGCGTAATGGTGTTGGAATCCGTATCATCTTGGACTTGAATCAGTAAACCGGAATAACCCCTTTCTATTGTAATACTGTGATGTTTCCTCTAAAGCAACATCATAAGAAACTTTAATGACACAAAAAATTGAAAGGAAGCTACTACTTGGAATGATGTCCCACAAATAATATTAACTGTAAGCCTGTCTTCGAACCGAAATCAAAATAGAGATAAATTCAATTAGAAGTTAACGACAAGCAATAACTAATCAAGTGGGGATATTAAATGGGAAGTTTTAAGTGGAACGAATAAAATAATTTTGATGAAACAGATAGCAAGATAGGCAGGTAAGAGTTATGACTATTTCTCCTCTTTTGCTAAAGTTTTCTAACCGAATGATAGCTTATTTAGTGCACTGAGTGTTGGAAGGAAAGAAACATTTCACTTTGAGTATTAACAAATCATCAAACGAGACAGCATTTGAACCACAATACGTCTGTTTAAAAGATCTTAGCTGATTTCAAATTCGGGACATTTCGGGTCTTCGGACAGAACATGTATGTACAATGAGTGTCCCTCTGTTCATCCCTTGACACATTCTCAATAACTTTGAAACTTAATGTCTTGAAGAGAAAACTGAAGAGTTCACGATGGCAGCGTGACTAGGTGTTACCGGTGGGTACCAGTAACATTGGCTCCCATAAACAGTAAAGCTATCTTGCCCACCATTCACTCCAGCAACTTATTCATGCATTCCCATCGCTCTGCTTTGAAATCCCCACCACTGATAGCAAGGTCGATTAGCTCCACAGCTGATCCGACCATTGCACTGTTATTGATTTTGATATCTGAAAATGCTCCTCTTTTCAGATAAAATGACTAACGTTTTGTCCTATCCTATTCGGTCAGCGATTCCGTTAGGCTTTCTTACTACAATTTTCTCTTCTAATGTTCCTACACTGTCTAATCATGTCCTTACCGAAAGAGATTGGATACTAACTTAAGCCATTTGTGGGTTAAAATTTTAGGCCAGAAAAAAATTGGGAGGTACTGGATTACATGTCATGTTTTCCGCTGCGAAACTTTACACTTTCAAACACAATTTAAGCGATATATCTCAAACACCTAAGTAATGTGGAAGGAGAGTGCCCAATTAAGGACATAGCAATAAAGCAATTTTGGACATTTCTCTTTCATTGTCCCACTATTTTTTCCTTTGCTTAAAAACTTTCACGGACCATTTCGTGCACTTCACTGTACGGAACTTTAATATTTCGCATCTACTAAAACTCCTCCTTCAAATCAAATTTTTCGTGCTCACGGAGAACACCACCCGGGAAGGAAGTATTTCATGAAAATTATTTCTCAAAAATCTCCCGTTCTGCTAAATGCGAATGTTATCTTACTTGTATTTAATAATGGGTTATGTCGAACAACTTTCTGTTGCAGAAAACCCCACTACTTTGTTTATACTAAATTGCCTTCAATTCAATAAAAAACCACTCATGTGACGATAGACTGACATAATTTCTCGATGAATTCATCTACTGCGTCTCTTAGTCTAGAATGAAACTGACAGACGAAATCCCGACTCAGTCTTCTGCTACAATTGCTTAAATTCATTTAAGCAACTGTAGCAGAAGCAACTCCTAGATAAGCACCTTAAATACAGGTTGACAGTCAGTTTTCTGGCTTACGGCATTCTCAGATGACTATATGTGGCAAGTTTCCCTTTCTAACGGTCTCTTCCATCCTTTTACTGAAAGTATGCTGTCTGTTAGTTCGTCAGCAAATGTGACAGTAAGATGTCTGCAGTCCCCACATTGTTCTACCACATATTACTCGACTTAAGTAATTTTAGGTAATTCAATGCACTTCAACACAGTATCACAACAAAAAAGATTAAATGTCACCTCTACATCACGTACAGCTAACCATGATGCTCCACTCCTTTTTTCATCCACAGATTTTTTTTAGAGAACTTATCTTAATACACCGGCTTATACTCAACAAAAAAAGCCATTCACTGGTACTGATTCCATAGTTTGATAACTCAATCATTGAATTCGAGATTATTGAGTAAAACGGCTATATTCACTACTTTCCTGGTCTCATTTTGTAGGGCTTCATGTTGCTCCACTTGACCACAACGGAAGAACGGAAAATTTCATAACGGACGACGTTAACTACAAAGAATACCTGGATGAGATGAACTAATAACAATAATTCCGGAGCCCCTGGAAATAATGTATTGCAAACAATCAGTGAATGCTGAACCTAAATATGTTTGTCAAGTGGTTATGTGTTGTTTATTAATATTCATAAGTAACAATACTCAAAAAACCAAAACAAAAATGCCAGAAAAAAGCATCCTTCCTATTTAATATATCAATAAATATCAGTGCTTCAGTGAAGCATCGATAAGATCAAGAATTTTGTGGTAAAAATAACAAGTATCTGTTGAAAGACAAAAATAAAGGGATGCAAAAACAAAGATCTCCGGCTGGATTTCATAGATAATCAGATAACAGAACAATAAACAACACCGGGAATACAAGTAAAAAATATTTATCACAATTCGACGCAGAACGTCTTTCTTCGTTCTCCTGTTTATAACTATATATAATCCTTTAATCATTCGACGCACAAGTTCTTTATATATACTTGAATTTCACGTAATGTCAACCATTCACTCCGAACCATATCAACTTTGGAAATATTGTCTTCAAACAAGTATAAAATGATCGGCAAACACCTGACACAAGCATCATTATCGTCGTCGTTTGGTGTTTTTCGTATCCATGCAATCCGATTCTTCTGGTAATTCATTTAGATATTGTTCACGCAAAGCTTCTATTGCTTTACACCATTCCAGTGCATTTCGCTCCGGGTCAAATAAATAATAAGTACGACTTGGCTGAAAATATTACGAGTCGAAGTGTTGACAATCCTCAGTATTAACTTCCAAACTCATGATGGTTATTATTCTTTTTCTTCGTTAGAAAAAGAAAAGTAAGAACAACAAACTGTATGCACGAAGAAAGTTCGAAAATTCTTTGCTTCAACTCGTAATTTCCGGCAGAACGGTATTTTGCCTTTTAGTTCCATACTCATGGGATCCACATAAAATATGTGTGGTCCTTCTGTTAGTAAAAACATTCTTCTTCTAGCGAACAATCCCTAAACCAAGTTTCAACACAAAAAAACATGAAATATTCTATTTTGATTTATTTGTTCTATTTTTTTAATAATCCTTTAAATTTAAACTTAGAGATCAAGAGTCTTTTCCAATTCCAAATCACGTATCAGGGAATTAATAAGTGAAAACAATAACCACACTATGAAGGTACTCCCAATACAATTCAAAACGTGGTGATATGCGACAAGATCAAACGTAAACACTCGTGCATGAAAATGATGACGGGCAACAGCACAATAAAAACAAACAACTATGCAGTAGATTCACAAACCCCACTTTTTCCCCTACGAAAAGACAAAGATAACGCGATTACTTTAGTACAGTTAAAACCAACCTTTTTTTTATCCAATAAACCACTTTTAACGATCAAATTGCCTTCCACAAAACGATGGTACTTGTGTTCTTTTCGCTGAACATTGAGTTTTTTTTCACGCAATCCAGCTGACTCGGGTTCTTCTGTTTCCAAATTACCTTTATTTTGACTAAAATAGTTTTTCATAATTGTTGGAAACTGATATCTTCGTCCGTTAATAAAAACAACAAACCTGGAGGAACAGAAGTCTTTTAGAGAAAGTCCTAACAAGCGAGTTACTGCTGCATCATCAAGACCGGGTTCTATATCATCTGGAAAATGGTAATCGCTATGAAAAGCTGGTTCTCCACAACTAGCAGGCAAGTATGGTTTAAAAGGAGGTGGCGTTTTTGTGATCAAATTGTCCCAATCAACTGTAGCAAAATATGGATGCGAACGAACAGCTTCACTACCACCTGTCTCTTCAGAACCAAGACGTTTATTAGGATCGAACACCTGGAACAAATACAGAATAGTATGCTTACCGAAAGGGTGAAAGCAATGATTTATGAATTAGGAAAAATGAATCTGATTATCAAAAAGTACCAGGAATTTTCGAACGAGATCTTTGGAAAGGTCAGGGAACCCTTCAGGGAAATTGTAGTCGAGCTTCTGAATCTTTTGAAAAGTATGATAATCATTAATAGCTCGAAATGGTGGTAATCCAGAAACCATTTGAAAAATTATTGCACCCAAAGCCCAGTAGTCACATCTGCAAAATAGCAAAAATTGAGGATCATAATGCTTTGGTTGAGCCATTTCATTCAAGCACAGTGAAACTAACGATGGGCCAACTTCTCCATCCACCAGCACTTCTGGTGAAAGATACTGGGCAGTACCAACGAATGTTGATCGACTACGATGGTGTTCTTCCTGAAGAGCACTTTTCGTATCTGTTTCATCTGTAATTTCAAAACCAGTGAAGAAATTATGTTAACTAGTTTTCTATTCAATATGTACCTAATATTTAACTTACCTTTTCCTGAATCAACAAATTTCGCCGTGCCAAAATCAGATAACATTATGTGCCAATTTTCTCCAAGCAAAATATTTTCTGGTTTCAAATCCCTGTGGATGATGCCACATTTATGGAGTACGTCAATCGCGCATACAAGTTCAGCCGAATAAAACAAAGTCACCTGTGAAATTATATATCAAGGAAAGGAACGCATGGTTTCTGTGAATCGAACCGAAACATACTATGAAATCATACTATAATTTATAAATACTTTATTTGTTTTTGGACTTATTACTAAAAAAAAAAAACTTCCGCTCGTACCACACATGCAGGAATGGCAACTTACATCTTCATCAAAAGAACCAAGACGGTGCAAATATGTCAACAAATCACCATTTTTTGCATAGGTCATAGCAAAGTCTGCAAATGTTTCTTGAAGAAATAGTATGCAATATGTGACAAATGATTAAACAGTAAATTACAAAAACGCAGAAACTTACAAAGACGAGTGGGATCCTGGAAGGTACAATACAAGGATACGAAATATGGATGTCCGCCATGCAAATAAGTCAACGAAGTCATTATGTCTTTCTCACGCATAACCGACACAACCTTCAAAGTGATCAACTATCTTTGATATTCATGCAAAATCTATATCATTTATCAGTACTTTGCAGCAAACTTTCGTTTGTTTTTCCATTAGTGAAAAATCCCAAACGAATACCTTGTCATGTCGTCGAATTAAATCTTTGTTGAGCACTTTTAGAGCAAATTCCTTTCCACTGGATACCTCACGAGCGCGATACACCTGTAAACTTAGAATAGTTGCAATATACACGACATGTACGTTGAACATGTGCTTTCCTTAAACCTTACCGTAGAAAAACAACCTTCGCCCAGTATTTGCAAAAAAAAGAAGTCAACGGCACTTTTCTGCACAGGCTGCATACCATTTTTTAACATTTGTATCATTACCATTTGCGAAATCGAAGACTTTTTAATCTGCAAAAATATAAAAAATATCAAGAAATCTACCACTTTTTCAGAAAAATAAAGAATTAATGATCATTAGAATGTATAATCGCTTTTCTAAGGACAGTTTGATCGACATGCACAAAAATAATCGATAGTTGTACTTGTCTACTGAGTATACAGTGTTTGAATATGGTCCTAGGTAATTAACCCTAGGTTTAACGCTTATGCCTAACAATAAGTAGCCTGAGTCCGGTAGTCAAATAGATGCATTAATAAGATTAAGAAAAGTAAAAGACCTGTCTGCCCACAGGCATATCTTTGCTGCACATCACTTTATTGTTTTCATTCGCAAAATGAACAAACACATTTGCCGTCACTGAAAATTGTCCAGGACTAACCTTACTGTAAAAGGTCTGATATCCATTCAGTTCTACACATATGGTACGATTTCTGCTATGACGAAAACAGCAACAAGTAAAAGGAAAACTGTGTAATTCAAATCATGTGTAACCTAAGATACATGCTATCTAGACCTCGAGTAATCAGGATAGAACTGTTAAGTCCTTTTTCAAGGACATTTACAAAACTTTGCAACATAGTTAGAAAATTGATGAGGATATTTCAACATAATAATTGCTTGAAATAAACCTATTCTCTTATCAATGTGCACTAAGTAACTACTTTCCCTTCCCGAGAAATAAAATTATTTCTGTTATTGAAGAAAAGGCACATAAATAGTCCATTTATGACATCAGCACTGTTATTACAATTGTTCAGATAAACAAACCACTGGTGGATGGAGAATCACCAACAGGTAAGTAATTGAGTGCAACGACTACCATCAGGTTACTGGAATACACAACCATCAGGAATCATCGGGCTCGTTATTCCTTCTTTGTATTTTCCTATGCTAACTTTATCCTAAAAAAATCTGAAAACTGGTTTATTAACCATTTCTCAAAAGACGTCGGCTGCTCCAAATTACGACACACTCACCTAATTTTTCCACAACCTTTCCCAGTAAGTTAACACTCTACACCTATGCATGAACACGTACGCAATCATCACTACGGCAGTGCACCGAACGTGACGAACACTCTTGTATGAGTGTTACATTCACAAACTTCGAACAAAGCTATGCATGCCGTAAGCGTATGGCTAGCAGCTAATTTGGATGCTTTCTCATGCCCCACTTCAAATCCCAATATTTACCAAGTTTATTATTCAAGTTGAGAATGATGGTAATTAACTCGACTAATGCTAAATATTTTGTTGCAGTCATTAATGATTAATAGTTTGTCGTCTTTGTCACGTAATCTGAACTAGTTATAAGTCGTTATTTTGCGCTTTGATGGGATTTCAACGTAATAGGCTTTTGTCTTCATAATTAATTCTCCCTTTTCAATTTACAGGTCGGCTGTTCAGCATCACTTTCCTGCTTTCGTGTCAGCTTAGTGACCTTAACACAGCCAAGAAAGACGTAAGGTTAGATTCGGACAAAAAATGAGGTCTTATTGGTGCTCCTAATGTACCATGTAGCATGATAATATCTTGGAAGAATAACACTGAGAATTAATAATTGGAATAATATTTAGCGTAGTGGATGACGGGTAGAGAACGTAGGAGCAGCATGTTTGTGTTGACAGTAAGTAGTTTCCAAAGGTTATTTCAGTTCTTGTTGATAATTATTCGTATGCTTGATGGCACTAGAAACTTAGGGAATGGTTGCACCTTTACAGAAGCCCACTATAAAGTTGAGGTAATTTGGAAGAGTTTGATTTTTCGCTCATTGTTAAATACAGATATAAAACTGGTAAAAATTTTTCAAATCAAAGCATAAGCAGGAAGGATGATGAGAAAAGGATAATTAGTTTGCAATCAGTAGTGAAAGAAAAAGTGATCAAATGATATGTATGACATGAATTCCACCAAAAATAAGGAGTTTTGAGTTAGATCGACTATTTATTGTCACGTGAAACATTCTTTCAATTCTGGGAACAGGACCACACATTACAGTAAGGATCTATGTATAGCTCTTGCTGGGAAAAAAAGAAATTACAACTAAAGACCAAGAGATCTTGATGGAATAGAAATGCCACGTCTTGTCGGCCTTCTGCCTGAATTATGAAGATGATTATCAGCGATAACTAATGATGTCTGGTTAGAAAGCATTATCATCGCCAAAAAGGGTTTAACGTTACAACCTGAAGAACCAGAACTAGAAGAAATGAAGCATATGAAATGTGGAATATTCCTTCCTTAATGGATGAAAGCCAGTCGAATTGGCACAGAAGCCGTTAAAGTATTACCAAAACCTATTCATACTGCATATCATTTCATTACCTCAGATTCTCAGGCTACCACATCGGCTGTTGAAAGGAAAGTCTTTGAAAATGATACATTAACACTGAACGGTAAAAAAGTCTGAATTACTGACAACCTGCTGATTCAAATAACTCAACCGTTGACCAACAAGATCAGACTCAACTATTACAAGGAGTCGGGAATCGGGAATTCTAGTTCAGCGTTTTAGCGTGCCTTTACACTCCTTATAAAAAAGCCGTTACAAATTGTCCTGTAAGATATCTTGATCCCACGATCAAGACTCTTCGGACTAAGCACAATTTGTGTTTTCCTTAAAGTCTATGTTGAGAAAAGCGTCAATAAATATCGTACCGATTGATGCAAGAAGTGAACAGAGTCGTTCGAACTAAATCACTCTCTTCGTCCCTTCAGCTCACTTATTACAGGAGTGAGGTGAGCTTAATCTTTTTTGTTACTTCAGCTTTTTACCATTTGCCTTAGGATAGTAATTCATAAAATAAAGTGTAGCATGAATATTTACAGAAACGTTTAGTTATATTAGAAGTTATGAAATAAATGAGACACTGTAAAATCTATGTGAAGAAATAAGCCTGAAACTGGATCCCTCAGAGTTGCAGAATGGAAATTGCTAGCGTGCATACGATCACTTACGCATAGGTAGAGGTCGGTATGGAAGTGAGTGAAAAGCTACGTTTACGAAGTCGAGAAGTTAGTTGTAGAGCGACCTCAGTCAGTGATTTCGAGAAACTGCTGAGTAATTCAACTCTTTAATAATGTCGACAGTGTCTTGAGATAAATTAACCAGACAAGGTCACATTTGTCCTCTATGTTGATGAAGCGTAACAGAATAGACTGGGAATAGGCTGGCTAGAAAACAAAGGTTGCCAACACTGTCACTACGTACCACCAAGAAAACGAAGCTATGTTTAATGTGGCATCAAAATTAGGAAAAAGTAAAATCTGTCCAGCAGGAAATATTGCATGTCTTCCTAATCTGTAAGATATGAAAATCTTGATGCAAAAGAATCCAGAAATTTCCAAATTTCTGTTCGAATGAGAGATGATAACGAAGGAAAGGCGCAAGCCGCAGGCAAACTCTGGAAGATGAAAAGGAACAGGAATTAGAAACTCTTCGGAAATATAAATCGAGTTTATACGTGTTCATAAAAATGCGGGAACGGAAGTCTTAGCGAGCAGTTAGAAAACAGAAATTATCATCAGCAATTGTCATATGCCATTTGTGCAGGAATAAATAACTTCAACTCATTTTTTTTTTTTTTTTCTGGGAAGTATTCCAGGCAGGCCCATTTGACCGCTAATTAGAGAGATGTATATGATACGAAGTAAAGAATAGGGAGAATTGTGGTAAAAGTAGTACAAGGCAGTAAGGAAAGAGTTGTTGAAATATGCAAAACGAATTTTATTTGGAAATAATACATCACTACGAGACAAATGAGTCAGTAAATCTCAAGTATTATGATACTGCAATTCAAAAACATGGCCAACTTTAATTTTAAAGAGTATTTATATGCTTCTTCAAATGAAATAACTCAAAAATGCTCCTTTAAAATTCTGCACTTCAGAAATCTTCAATGCACTACATGGAAAAAATATTTCGGTATAAATGGTATATTCACTTATTTGGTGTAAACTAAAGATAGTAGTTTGACCTACTTATACATAAAAACAGCACTCGAAATTCTAGAAATTTTATTACTCTGTGCAAAATTTGAGTACGATTTAATTATTTCAAACATTACGACGTTATATTTTTAGTTAGAGGTTGCTATAATTTGATAAGTGTTGCTTTCGAAGAAATAGACGTAACATAATATCGAAACAAAGAAGTCACAGCTACCTGATTCAAATGATATCAAATTCCTCCCATTGTACCATTTCCTTTTCTTCAATCCACTTAAGAAACCAAGGATGTCGCAAAGAAGAGAGTCATTTAATGATCTTTCGGAGATGATTAATCTCTGAGGGATCAGTGAAACAGCTCAATTTTTTTTCATCCTCTAACGGTGATTCATACAAATATAGGCCGAAAGGTAGAGACCTGAGATTTTAAGCACACCCTAATCAATCATATTTGATTGCAACTGGAAACTAGTACAACAGGATTGCAGTAATGAGACTTTCATGTTCCACTTTTTTCTACCTTATTTGGTTGAAAGGGACGAAATACTCAAGTTTGCACTTCAAAGCCAATCACTGTCCGGACCAAATTAGACCACGTAGTAAAGCCGTGGAAAAGTTTACAAGAATAAGGGACAAGAGACGTCATAGCTGGCAACAAATATTTCTTTTGATGCTTAAAATAAATAAAGCAAGATCAAAACTGTAAATTCCTATCACTTAAATGTATTCTTTAGAATGGAATATTACAATGAAAGGGGTAAATTTCTCTGTTGTTCGGTGACCTGTTGCAGAATGGATTCCGCGCTGTGCCTCAACTCAACTTGTGTTTCACGAGTCAGAAGAAAGGTTTTTACTGAAGTACATACTTCTTGAGTGAATCCACACCGTCTTATCACTTCCATATTTTTCATTATCTCCAGTATCATTGCCATTTTCTAAACAGTTTCACTTCAGATTATATCAAGAACGAGTAGAGTTAAACAGAAACAGATTTTATGAAGCCACCAGCATAGCTATACCTGTGATTGGTTTGTATCGATTAGATCCTGACATAATATCCCATAAAGAACTTTCAAATCGTTATCATAAAAAAGAACCGAAATGAGGTCATCTGACACACAAAAAATGTCCATCAGCAATTTAACTGCACGCAAATCTGAGCAATGAATCCAAGGTAAAAATAGTATGAAAAGGTTGAGGATTGCATATCCAGATAATGGTCAGCGTTGTTTTTGGAAAATAAACAGCCAGAGTTTACAGTTGATGATTTATGGTTGATATTTGCTGGATCTAACTGTAGAACTTACCTTTATTGTCAGCTCTACACCGGTTCAACTGCATTGTGAGTAACTGACCAAATGTAACTGGGGGATTTTTATGCAAAGTCTGAATAACAGTATTTTCATTCGATTCGAAATGGGAATTAAATGACAAAATAAACTGGAAAGCATCTGTGCAATCTTTTACTATCGAGACTATCTTCGTTAGAAATTCTAAATTCAAAGCATCTGAAAAGAAAGGATGTTTATAGAAAAATAATTTGCGAGGAATTGAAAAAGTTGCATCTTCATTCTCTTTTTGGCTGGAAATATTAATAACTATCTCATTCCTGAAAGTTATTAGATTCAAAATGACTTAAAGTTATTAAATCAGAGTAACTTAAAGTCAAAATATTAAAATCAAAGTGATCTAAAGTTATTCGATTCAAAATGATTATTTGAATAACTTAAATAAGCGGTTGAAGGGACACCATGAATATAAGGAAAATTTGATTTGAAAAAGTGTGAACAAATACGATAAAAAAGAAAACTTACCGTAATGTGAAGTAGGGAATTTTTCACCACTTGAAAATAATACAGAAAGCAACTGCAAAGATAATATATCAAGTTCGGTAAGTGGTAAAGAGAAATTATTTTGTAATACTAGCAGAACCGGCAATTGTCCACAAAGTAGCATTGTTATGACTGATCGGTCCAACAAAGAAAGTGAGTAGAATGTCGAGAGCAGCTCGATGCGTACTGATTTATTTAGCTCCTAAAGTAAAGCAATGATATGAAATTCCATTTAAGTGAGTTTCTTCTTAACTTCTAAAACTTACTTTTACATTAAACTGATCTGTAATTAAAACTTACCATTTGGTAAAGTGAAACGAGCTGCTCAATGAAGATATAATCATCCCGACGAAAACGTTTCATGAGTACTCCAACATCAGCTTTCTTCTGTAATTTAAATTTCACGCAAACAACCTAACCTTTTTTTATAAGTTACGAATAAATCCTTTAAATATTTGAATAATTAAACTGAATTTGAAAGGGACTGAATTCTCTATATAACCACAAGGCCATAGACCAGTGCTGTCTTACTAAGTTACCATAAATCCAGAAAAGTGTTGCAAAGATTTAACCATCACAGCTTCGTCACTCCGAATAGACCAGTCTAGCTGCAAAACGTTGTTGAAATCAATACAGAACATTCCTCTTCATCCTACATTTCTACTTCAAATTTTTTTTGAAGCGGCACAACTTTTACAGTTAGTTGATAGGTGGAAAATAGTGGTATGGAAAACAACAAAAACAACAGTAACTCTATGCTATGCATACCTGACCTTTATCCTCAATATAACTTGTTATACTGACAATGATCTGTTCCAATACCCTCGCATCATGGCAATTGTCTACGTCGATTATATCGTCTTTTTCCAAAGCACTTTTTATAACACGAAGACCATATATATCGGGCAAATCTCGCAGTAAAGTACTCAAGATGATTGATACAGTATTTATACAGACCCCTATAGGGGCATCAGTTTGTTCCCGGACGACATCAACCAGCTCCCGAGCTTTTTCCTTACTGTTCAAGATCGGGACATACATGAACCACTCTAGCTCTTTTATATTTCTAGGAAAAGCTGAAATAATCTCAGAGAAGAAAAAACCCACATTGTGTTCCAATTCTGCTATACTTGAAGTCCCTCTCACAACTTTACCACCTATTTTTTGAAAGACATGTTCTTTGAAGATGATCAGTCAACCTTTACTATCTTTTTAACTGTAACATCC
This sequence comes from Wuchereria bancrofti, assembly GCA_005281725.1. Taxonomy (NCBI): domain Eukaryota; kingdom Metazoa; phylum Nematoda; class Chromadorea; order Rhabditida; family Onchocercidae; genus Wuchereria; species Wuchereria bancrofti. The sequence goes on along the minus strand of SSBO01000012.1, from coordinate 11,488,451 downwards.
TATTTGCAGTCGACATTTTTGTCAAACTACAATACTTCCTGAAGGAACCGTGCAACGTCCGAAACTGATTATGAAAAGAGATGTTCAACGGTGAATCACATTAACTATAACCAAACAAGTCCGACATCTACCTTCAGTTAAATGGAAGTTGAATTTAATTCTTGAAGCATATGAAATAGGAATATTCCTTCCTTGATAGATGGATGAAAGACAGTCGAACTGGCACAAAAGCTGTTGAAGTATTACCAAAACCTATTCATACTGCGTATCATTTCATCACCTCAGATTCAGGCTACCACCTCATATTGGCTGTTGAAAAAGTTTTCGAAAATGATATATACATTAACACTGAGGCGTATCAAAGGCAGAAAGCATTACTGACAGCCTATTCATTCACATTTGTTACTCATTTAGCACACACAATTCATCAAAACAAATAAAATAAAAAAGAAAAAAAAAACTCTTAACAGAAAACTGTTCTGATACAACCATAATTAACACAATGATTACAATTGCAGAGATGGAAGTGAAAATTTTCAGGTTGAAATTAGTTCCAGTTGGCAAGTGGTTTCTATCAAACGAGAGAAATAAAGTGTTAAAGGTGTTCCAACTACGCCAAATTTCTTGCAACCAATGCAGCTATAATTAAACTAAGATATAAAGAATCAACGCCAGTTCAAACGGATCATACCAGTCGTATAAGTTAGCTCCTTTCTCATTCTCCAAACTACTAATAATGGATAAGCCTATCCATTTTGCGTTCGCTCAATTCACCAGTGTAGTTAAAGATTCCACAATCTGAGACAATCATTTCTATATTTTTACCAGTAGTTCGTTAAAGTGTAATGTAAAATCTAAGTTTGCTTGCAGCTTTTGGAAATATATTTCAGCTTAATAATACTTGTTGCTATCCCGTTCAAAGTTAGATATCCAGAGAAACCACTGGAGAAGTCCTATCAAAACTTATTTAAAAATGTAAAAGAAGACGTTTTATTATTTTATTATTCCAACCTGAAAATATGGACCCCAGATTTAACTCGAGTAGCACTTCATTCATTAGAAACATTAGAAACCAGTAACAAACATTGGGACGTTAGTTTGGCATAAGAAATGAATAGATAATGAGCCGGAAGGTACGTTCCAGTTAAAGATAGCCTCGCGCAGTATACAGTCACTTTAAAGCTCCTATAAAAAACAATATATCATGATTTATAGCTTTGCTTACGTTATTCCTGATAAAAAATTACAAATCGGAAATACAGAACCCAATAAAAAATAGGCAGACTAGTAGTTAGAATATGCAGCAGGAACAGAACTCAAAACACAGTTGGTAAATTGATGAATGTTGTTTACATAAAGTATGAAAGGGAAGAAGCAAACAGAAATTTCATGACAATAAACAATACTTTTTTGAATTCGACAAACATCTGCGCAGTTTTTGAAGAATAACATCCAATACTGCAAAAGATTGGTACAATGAATGCATGGTAGGAACATTCCAGAAAGATTCTAGACGAGATTGAACGCTTGACTAATAATGCCCTGTGTAATTCTCGAAAAATCATCTTCCGAGTCTGAATCAGAAAATGACCATACTTCGGAATATAACGGGCGTCTCCGTCTGCAAAATGCCACCATCATCTTCTATGAACATAAATTGAGACAATGCAGTGGAAGTAACTATATGCAGCGAAAAGAACCTTTGAAGAGTCCGCGGACTATCGCCTTCTACAATAGTGCCATCCGGCAGTTCATGTTTGTAGAAACACTTATTGCCAAATGGACAATCATCGATATGCCCTTCTTTCACATATTTGCACTGCTTCCGTTTTGTATTCTCACGAAATCTAGCAATCAGGTCATCCTTATCTGCTTGGTCTTCGACCCAATATGTGGCTGCAATATACACACATAAGGTGAATTTTTCTTTCCCAAAAATGTGCAAAAAAAAAAAAATATTTAGTTGAATGTTAGTCTAAATCTTCCTAAACATTGCTATTAAAAACAATCTTTTACCAAATATAAGAAAAGGCTTTCTCAATAAATTCCTGATAAAGCAGAGTGCGGATCACTAACCGGGAACGACGAAATCTGAATGAGTGCGACATTCAGGACAACTACGAACTGTCTTCTTCTCGAAATGGTCATTCTGATTTCGGCGCCACTGCCTAATACAGTCTAAACAAAAACAATGTCTGCAGCCTTCCAGGATTCCAAAACGACTCTTTCTTTCCCTAAAACTATGCACATTCTCATGTTTACAAATGACAAACAGGACTGATTATATTTTTGTTTGAAAATAAGAAAGTATATCCTTCCCTTTCCACTCCCAGTAAAAGATGAGACGCATTAACTTGCCTAATATTTTCCATACATATACCACAGATTTTATCAGCCGAGCGCGCTTCAGCAAAAGCTTCTTCCATAGCAGCTTCATGAGCGTCTATACATTCGCGTCGATGCTGTGCACGCTGCTCTGTATCTGTTGGATGTAAGCATGGCACATTACAAAGATCACACACATCACCATGCACGAACTGACATTTGTCACCTTTGTCACAATCTCCGGTTTCAAAATACGGACATAATGGTAGCGAACCTAACGAACTGAAACCGTTTCTATATTCCTTCATTTTATTTTATAAACAATTCAGTCTTTGCAAAATAATTTAGTTCACCTACCCTGAAGCAGCGGTGTTAACTTCGCTTAATGCCAAAGCTTTCCAAGAAGGAATAAATTCGGTTGCATCCACGGAAAACACATGACTGCTTCGGTTTACTGTTGCTGCTGTTGTTACTACTTCACTACTGCTGCAACCATTTTCAACCACTGGAATAATGAATAATCAAGCTGTTTTCTATGTTACACAATCAGTTATTAATGAAGCTCAACTGCTCTCTCGGCAAAATCTCTCGCACCTTAAACATAACTCTTTCTTCCCTATCGTATCTTATTTCTTACTGAATGTGTGACGATTATAATAATGCATATCCAGACTACTAGTCAATTTTTTGAAAAACCGTTGGGATAATAATTACCTTTGGTTGCGTTAGGAGTTCCTGTCGTACGAGAAACGCTTTTCACTGCTTTAACCCCATCCAACGGCGGTCGCTTATGGTCATACCTAAGAAGCATTTAAACGATTGCATGTATGGTGGTTCGATTTTCCTTATGCTTATAAATAACATTTGTGATCGTGCGAATATTCACACTTCTATGCCTTTGGCATGCTTGGTGGCTTAATGAAAGCATTCTAGCTTCAACCCGATTCAACTGTAAGAGCTGTAAATATATCAGTTGAATTAAGAAACGAATGATATATTGTACCTGCAAGAAGTACCAAAAGCACATTTTCCTATAAGGTAGTAACGGCACGTTCGATCCGGTTTCGAGTTACGATCGTGAGAAAATGGACATGAAGCACCTTCGCGACAGATATTATTTACAAAATACCGACATAAAATTTTACTCGTTAGAGTGGTAGTTGGCGCTAAAAATAAAAAAATGTATATATGCAGAGCAACAAAATAACTCCCCAATCCGTGTACCCTGAACAAATGTATAAATGATCAAACTTTGCTTAACATTTTTGATACGTAGTGTAGACGAGACGTCCGACTCATATAAAATTTAATGATAAAAACAAATGATAATCAATAACAAACAGCACTGATATAATCGTAGTAGCTAGTCGTCTTTTTCATCCCTCCCCAAATCTAAATTTCGTATAAAACAACTAATATCACCGTTGGGAAAACCTACAGAATTTGGAATAAGCTCTCGAATTCTGACGTGTAAAAAGTTATAAATTGAAAGCTTACCGGCAGCCATATATTAGTGCACTGAGTGTTCTGTCCCGTTCTTCTGGAAAAAACATATATTTATCGACAACTTCTTAACTATGTGCCACAATGTGTGCATGGGATCACCTAATAAATAGCCGTATACCTAGTACTGCAACACACAGAGAAAGCTCATCATTCTGACACAACACCAAAGACCTGGGTCCTGAAGTGAAGAAAGTATAATCCAGTATTGTCTACCGGATGATTAACTTGCACGCAAATTTAAATTGCCCGCAAATCCTCTAAGACGTAACAACTATTACTACGAAGTGCAGCAAAAAAACAATCGAGTCCTTCCCACTACCCAACAGCAATAACACACCAGCCATCCTTCCTGACATTTCCGTGACGCTGCATGACGGTTAGTAGCCAAATTGCCAGAACACTTCCGCGTTGCGAACACTCCTGCGACATGCAGCACTGTATATTGCATTTTTGGACTGGTGCTTTATTTGTTGAGAACAATAGCCAAGGCTTGGTTCTATCGCACCTAGTAAAGAGAAGAGAAGACGGGGAGGGCAGGTAGGAATTCGGAATACCTGACAGTAAACTGTACATGGTTAAAGGCATCACGTGCTTCTCATTGTTACGGAGAAAACAGCACTCTTCCCTTCCTGGTTGTAACGCAAGAAATCATCATCTTGACAGTTAGTCATTATTACCCAACACACATCATCACCACCATCTCCCATCCAACCTCACTTCATGCCATCATAGATCTCAAAGAGAACTGTCGCCGTATCATTTTGTCATTTCGCTTATCCTTACAGTTAGGTTACAGTGCAGTTCACTATCGATGTCCAATGAAACTGTGGTATTTCCTTTGATTGTCATCAGTGTTTGGCGACAAACATTTAACTGGCCTTCCAGAATTTTACTTTCCTCTCTTTCTCTCTCTTTGTGCATTTGGTATCATTAATTATATATCTCTCAGTGACAGTGACCACTCTTAGATTTCAAGTTCTGGGCGCATTTCCTGGTATTCCTGTATCATCTTTACTGACTATCAAGTCATGTGACACCTCAGTCCCAACATTTACTCGTTGTTCTGCTACGCAAAAAACAAATGACACTCAAATTGAGACATGCATTTCTTTGCATCATCCCTTATAAAAAAAGACACAAAATATGTACATATACAAAAACATTGCAACTGTCCGAAGGACTACCTCGAATTCTTGAGACATTTTCAACAAATGCGCAGAAATGTACATTCAGTAATTGTTGTGCACTGCCATACGTGCAATCATACGTAATACGGGATTGTTTTGTTTTCCATAACCATTCTTTCCTTTCTCGACTAAAAGAAAAGGAGCAAGTTTAATATTTCAGTAAGAGAAGCTAACAAAACAAAAGAATTGAAGGCATTTGTTCTACAGATCATCAAAAAAATAATTACTGTAGGAAAAACAAGCAAATCTGCAAATACCAGAAATTTGCAAAAACAAGCTTTTGTCACCGGGAAATACTACCACGAAGAAATGCGAATCAATTAATGGAATACAAAAATAGAGAATATGCAAAAAAAAGTTCTACATCTACAGGTATGTTCATTTTATAGTCAAAAGCGTAGTAAAAAAACCAATAGAAGATGATATTATTAAAAGTGCTTAAATGCTAACAACGAAAGGACATGTGTACTGGTAGAAGTTTTCGCCTATTCTTCGAAGAAGCAACTCCAAATAACAAAAGAAAATTGCGAGAGCCTTCAAGCCTACGGAATATCACCTGTAATCAGTAGTATTACCTTCTGTCATTAAACCTATTCCACTAAAACCAGAATACAATCATACCTTATCTGCTTTCACAGTGTCCCCGACATCTAATAAGATATACTTCTTTTTACCTTCTCATTTTTTTTTCAAATATGTCGTTTGTTTTTTAGATATTAGTGATTCGTTATGAGAATTTAAACTCAGAACTCACTCAGAGAAGATCATCAAACTCACTACGAACCTGCAAAGAATGAATTCAACGTTTTGAAGGTCATGCATGCTATCATTCCGTCATCTATTATGCTAAACTGTTAGCTAGCTAACACTAATTGATTCTAATCAGTTTTACGCTAGGAAAAATTAGTGAAAAAAAAAATACAATTAATAAGCATCATATTCAAACAGCTGTGGCATTCTTCTTTTTTCCATTCGTTTTATCTTTATAATAATTCTTCAAAGTATCCATTCGAAGTTCTGTGGGTGCTGTGATTACTTTTCCCAGTGGATTCGTGACACCAAATATCCCATTTCGTATAGCAACTGGATAAGCAGGTGGTGGAGGGCGCAAATTTGACGAGGATCCGATAATCTGAACCACATTTCGCGGTGACGTCATACTGTGTTCCAGAGTGTTGCATTGCTGTAACGGTGAACGTTGCTGGTAGTGATGAGTATCAGCTGACAAAAGAGGTTTGCTAAAAATAACCTCTAATTTTTAATATATTAAAAATTTCAGCATCAGATTTTGAAGAAACATCGAAAAGTAAAACAATCATAATGGATAAAATGTAGAACATCCAACGAATTTGAGAGATACATCTCGCTGAGAAGAAAATATACCTCTTTTCTATACTAGGACCAGAAACTGGAAAAGTAGTAGTGAATCGAGGAGTACTCAGAGGTGTACGTCGGGTAACTGGTTGTCCAATACAAATTTCACGAACCATATCGGTTAGTTGTGATGATCGGAGCTGCTGATACCCCATGGAATTACAGGATGACTGTCTACAAAAAAAAAAAACATGAAAGGCTGCAACTGAAGGCCATAAAAATTACAAATACAACTATATTCACTACTGAAATGGATTTCAAACGCCTGATGACATGTAGAACGAAACTGTGTAAATTTGGATCAAACTCTTACGATAATTACCACTTTCTTTTTTCTTTTCAGAAATTAATTTAAGATGGATTTCAAAGAGGAAACCTTTCCTTCATAGCTCTTCTGTCCAAACTTGCTGTTGTAAAACCATCATTATATGACCGCGATGTCGGAAGTACTGCACAACGGTCGAAACCGCGATGTCGAAAGTTCCCATCATTCAACAATAAACCAGCAACGGGTGGACTACTACAACCACTATTTTGACGATACGTCTCCAACGAGGAATTCACCAACTTCCGTCTAAGGCATGATGAAGATGGGGTCTCATCATTCTGCTGCTGTTGCTGAATCATCGTTTGTTGACTCGTATTATTATCTTTTCCTGCTCCTACTAGACATAAATCTTGGTTATTTTCCTGAAATTTAGTCCTCATTTTCATTAATTCTCATCCGTGCCACTAAAAGCGATATTCGAAAAAACTTTAACAGAATCCTCATATTTTGAAAAAAAAAAACCTGTCCGGAATGATCTTTCCAAGAAGGCTGCTTCAAAGCGGTTCCGTAACTTGCAATGTTTCTTGAAGACCCACTACATTTGATGACAGCGTAATTAATCCGAGATTCATATTTATCGTCATTCTTAGTTGCAACTGATTCTTGTTCTGGCAAATCGTGATCCGAGAATGTGCGCTGAACTCGATCTTTGCAATCAGAATGATCCTGCATATGATTACTGAAGTGGAATCCAAAAAATGCGGATCAAATTCAAAAAATAATTCTGAAAAACCACCACTGCACAGATTTTATAAGTACGTTAGTAATGCTGTGTGTGGGTTAGAGAAACCACATAGAACTAGCAAAGCCTTCAAAAAATTTACTACTTAATAGCCGGATGAGTAACTTACATTCAGTGTAGGGAAATTCATTTCTCTGTAGGAACTTTTGTAAGAGACACATGACTTATAACCAACATTCTCATATCTGAAACAATAAATTAAGCCTATACAGAATTCAGAATTGATTATGGCAGACGAAATTTCCATATAGACAATTCCCCATGACAGATTAATCTGCATTCCAACATAAGCAAGTTATTAATTTATAAAAAGCGTTCTCATAGTAATGATGTATCACTTAACAGTTTTCTATGCTATGAAAAATGGGAAGATGCTTATTTATATTGCAGCTGAAAATGCCAAACGTCATGCAAATGCACAATTCATTAGCTTAGCTTCACATCCGGGTAGGAGCACAGAAATGAGAGTGATAATTCATGATTTACTTTTCAAGAATTCAATTTTCCTTTGTGCTTGACTTACACAGGTATATGATGATTTTCAGCGTTCTTGTTTTTCAGTTTCTCCCAAGATATTTCACGTTCAGGTAGAAAATAACAGGTACGATGAAGTGGAGGTGGTGCACGCTTTGAAGTTCTAGAATCAAAAGACGGATTTCCAGGCGACAAACCACTTTCGCTGACACCAGTAAAGAAACTAGTATTGTTATTGATATGAGCAGAATGAATGCTGGCGCAAGTTGATGTTGAAGGATATCGCTGGACGCACTCCCTAAACACAGTAAATGAAATTTCTAAATTGCAAATATCTGAGTTTTAATTTAAAATTTCAGAATACCGTTATGAATTCTCTTATACCTCTTACTTTTTCTATTTCTAACAAATATCAGATTCTTTCCCATTAATCTAGTTCTATTCGACTTTAATCATAATCTCAAATAAAATCAAAGCGCAAGAGCAAAATTGAATAAAAAATAAAGATTTTACGTGGACGCTCTCCTCTTTCCATTATCATCACCATCATTATCATTATTATTACTATTATTATTATCATCATCATCATCTGCTTCCCTTCGTTCATTTTCCGCGGAGGTAAGCAAATCAGGAAACGAGCCTCGTGGTGTAGCTGGGCAAGATTTCGTAATCAAGGAATTTGAATCATTTCGAATACCTAACGAAGTCGATTCGATCTGATAATCTGAACAATTTCGCCAGGATCCTGGAAGTACTAACCAAAAAAAAACCTAGGCAATAAATTAAAACAGATAATGAGAAACGATAACAGTGATGGTATAAAGTGATAATCACATAAATATGAGCAGTGTAGTGAGTAAAAATAATCGCGATGATAAATAACCTTTACTTCCAGGAACATTATGAACAGAAATGCTGACATCAGGTTTGCTAGCCGAAAGTCGGAGCTGTGTAAGACCGAACTCGAGTCCCCGCAATTTCTGAGTCGCCGCTACCAAATCCTTTTGGCGTTTTTTCCTCACCGATTTGTTGGTTGTTTTATCTTTAGCTAGACGTTCTGCTGCAGCAACAATTTTTCTGTGCAATTCGACATCCGCTTCAAGCATAGAAATCCTATCATTCTAAAGATAATATGAAAGTTTATACAGAATTTGTTAAATGTGGAACATTTCTACATTAATCCCAATATTACAGCAAAATCTGAATAAAGTGACACAAGGAACTGACACTATCTGCCGGTCTCTTAAAAATTTCTTCATTGAGCGAAAAAGCTGTTCCAACACGTCGCTTCACTTTCGGCTCCTCCTCCCCTGGCATTAGCGTCTTATAAATCTCTTTTGGTAATTCACCCGTGATTTCCTGCAGAAAAGTGGTAATTAAAAGTACGATAATGGAAAAATTCATTATATGCAACGTAAACTGCTGGTTTCTAAGTATTTACCGCTTCCTTGATGCATACTTCCCGTAATTCGTCAAGTTTTGCCAAAAGCTTTTCTTCAAGTTCATTTTTTCTTTTCTTCAACCGTCTATATATTTCAACTTCTTTTTGCTTCTTTTCCTGAGTCTTCTCTACAAATAATAACTGAAATGAATCAATTATAAAAGCACATGATAGAAAAATAATAAGAACTTCTAAATCTCATATTACACTACCTCGATTTTGGCCATCGTTCATTGATGACAATGAAACAAGAGAACCATCTGATATTTTTGCTGACGGCATACCATTCGACGATAATGAACTGTAATAAGAATGACGCTTTAATAATAACACTTCTGATATGACCAAAACTATTATTGGTCACAAAATTCAAAAGCGTTAACTTTATGTTAAAAAAAAAAAAAAAACTAAGGGAGGAATTTAGACTTATAAATCAAAACAGCATGAAATGTCAGAGTGGAAAGAAATGGTGATTTAGAATAAGCAAACTATTCACGAATAAAAAATTGACCAAACAATAAATTATTAGTCCACAGCGATGAAATTAGCTCCATTGTGCTGACGATTTAACTGTGAAAACTCACAAATCCCTCCAATATCCAAGCAATTCTAACCTGTTACACTGCTTAGCATTTTGGCACATATATGTATGAAAAGATCAAAAAATTGTATCCTGCTGGGGATGAGTTCACCAAGTACACTAAGCTGTACTGTTAGTTAGTTGAATTTTCTGTTCCTTTTGTCAGTAAGTCAACTATTGACAAACTTTAAGATTTTCAGCAGGTTCACAAAGCAAAGAATGCAGAATTACTATATCACCAACCCTTTCCTAGAAAGCCCTTAGAGGGACAAAGGAGGAGGTTAGAGCCACAAATAACTTCCGTCATTTTACTTACTGGCTGCAAATATTCTCTTTTCGCAGAACGAGTTACTTCCAATTAAGCTTCCACTAATAGAGTTGGGTTTTTCATGAACGGCTTCTACGGCTGATTTCAGTTCGTCATGAGTTCTTTTATCTCCAAGGTTTACAATGCATGAAAAGAATTTCCAGAATTAAGGATGTATGGATGATTCCGTCTTGTAGACGGCTGTGGTTCACAGTTATCGTTGCGGATGCTCCAAATTCCAATGGTGGGCTTCCGAAACATTCGTTGCTATTTCGGGAATTCGTCAAAAGCCGGGAAAGGGAAGCAATCAAGAAATGGAAGAAAAGTACAAAAAGTTATCAAATGATTTGCATAGATAGCGATGGTAAACAAGAGAGGAAATCCTACAGCAAAGATGAAACCATTTGCTTGTTTTAATTTGACACACGGTATTCTCATAAATACATGCTTACTTCGGTGAGTCGAAATAATTATATATTTGTGAGGGTACTATATGTCACTAGTAGGTATTAGAGAATAAGCTTACTTCAAAGAAGGCAGTGACGATGCAACAGAAGAATGGCTTATTAGACGACAAAGTTTCTCGCCCAGTTGCTTCAATTCAACTCCTGGATCATTCGACACAATCCTCTGAAAGTAGCGCACAGTTATTATCCAAGCTCTAATTATGCCACCGATCTTTAAACGCTGCAACACAAGTGCCCTCCTCTCACCCTGTCTTTTCCCCCTTTCCACTTGTCACTGAGCAATAGGCGATACAAAATCCGTTGTAGGATTTCTACGATTATGCATTCCTTATTAGGAAATACTTCAATCAATTTCTTAACCTACAAAATATTTTAACAAATTTTTTTCTCGGAGAAAAAGTTTTTTTGATAAAGGAAAGAAAACTGTTTAGTAGGGATAAGATTAAATGGTGTGACACCACTATTTTCGGCAAGTGATAATCATTACAGCAATCTCTTGATCTCCTCCCCTCTTCTTTTCCCTTTGACACGTCCCTCCCTTATTGTGATGAGAACTCCTGACAATCATAAACTAACGCCAGTTCAGTACTCGAAAATGAAACATGTGAGGAAAATGCGGAATTAACCCAAAAAATCCATAAGCACATATACTTTGCCTTTCTCTTCTTCTTTTTCTTTCTCCCTCTCCTACACCCAACTCTCTCCCACACTAATAAGAATTACTGACAACTAATGACCCCGTCTAGTATCGAAGTAAATTCATCGTGTAACTTTCCTTGCATAAAAGTGCAATTAAATAATTTATAACAGATTCTCAAAGGAATGTAGAAAACAGATACTGTGAGAAAGATGGCAGACGAAACGCTTCTCGCAACAAACTTTCATGATAAAACTGGTGACTTCTCCATTCACATATCCAAAGAAATGAAAAAGAAAAAAGAGACCTATTCAACATGTCTACAATACCAACATAGTGGTGATAATAAGAAACTGACAGGAAGTGACGCATGGAAAAGATCAACTGCCGAATCATCTAGGCATCCATCACAACCAGTCGACTATTACAGAACACATAATATTTCAATCTGATTGTTACGGAATGAATTGTAACCAAAACAACATGCACCGCATCTTCCGACACAACAGTGCACCAATGGGTTGTCGTCTTATTCACTGTCGGCATGATGTATCGTCTGCTTGCGTGTATGTGTGAATGTTGTTGATTGAGGGCCAGCAGAATCTCATTGAATCAAAACCATCCACTGCAGCGTGCGATACAGTGTGGTGCGGAATGGGATGGTGTGAGTGCGTTCCTGTGTTGACAAGTGTGGTTGCTTGTTGTTCTTGCAGATGACTCACTCTTGTACAGCTGACTGTTTGCTCGTGTGACTTGTTTTAAGAGGACTGGCTAATTGCGCACTATTGCAAAACGATATCGACTTATTGAGAATATTCGTTAACCAGACAAATATACCCTCCTTTTTGCCAATTTTTATCTTGAATTGTTGCATGGTTACATATGCCAAATGTTCTATTAATCCGGAAGAGCTGTGCTTGCAGCCCAACATAATTTTTGCAGTCGTAACTGTTCCAAGGTGAAAAACTACACTAATATCAATAATAAAACTTACAAAATTTTTCAATGCTCATCGTAACCCTTTTCAGTACTCATCATGATTAGATGAATCTATCTGCATTCTGGACAAGTATTGAAATCGAGAAATGTGAACAAGCACTATTCTATATATATATAAGCTCGATAATGCAAGATATTCCCAATAAAATAAGCCGACAAAAATACAACACGTATAACATTAGTACTAGGATTAACTAGTACATTCAATACGTACATTTGTCTAAAAAAAAACTACCATATCATATCATGTTATAAGTTTCTACGCTTCGCTGTCAGAGCTTGAAAGCACTTCATTAAAAGTTATCTTTTCTCTTGATTAAAGTTGCAATCATTTACGATTCCCATTCCTGCGTTTACTTGTGGATTAACGCTGGCTATTAGAGATGATTATTTCTCCTATCTTAATTACTAAAACTATCTTAAAAACACATCACCTGAGAAACAACAACCATCAAGAATATTCGAAAATTAAAAGCTGAATTCAGTGATTTGAAAAAAGTATAAAGAAGCAATAATGATTTCAGGAAAACACAACAAATGGTATTTGATAAACAGTGCAATGACTTAATTATTAATATGATAAACAGTGAGCACTTAATTATTTTAATAAATATGTGAACGGTAATGACGGAACGGATAGATAAAACACAAACAGATGTATAAGTAACAGGAGAATTCATCCACTTTATCTCAACGTTAATAATGTACAGTTTAGCGCGGAGAAAGAACCATTTAATGTTAGTATCCATAATTTTTATCTTTACCGTTTTATGATGAATGGTAAATATCAATAAGGTAAAATAATGGAAAGATACCCTTCATCTGCAGTAGTTTTGTGGATGCATTTGCGATAATTTTGTGGAATTGAATATCTACGTAAATGCTTTACTCAACTACAAATGACATAAGCAAAAATTTAGAGCAACAGAATTTTAGCTACAGATAAATAATGATTTTCGGTATTAGCCCCTCTAAAAGCCTGAAATTTATTGCTGAATGATAAGTAAGACAATGAATACAACAGATTACTATCCTTCTTGACAAAAAGAAAAACACAGTGGTAATGACAGCAGAAAGAATAACCATAGATTTAAGATGACTTTGCAAAAATCAAAGGATATAAAAGCAAGCATTAGCAAGATTGTGCCTGGAAGGATTTAATTTCATTAGTTTTTAAAGAATATTAACTGGGAAGATGCACTCACCTTGGCACTGGCACATGTTCGCTGGTCCAAATAAAACTGATGGAGTGCAATTGCTGTTGACCAAATTGTTTTGCACAAAAAGTTAGTGTCACAATAAAAAGCATGCACTTGTACAGTAGAAGACGCAACTGATCGCCTAGATACAGACACTCTAAAAACAGCCTAATCATCCCCAAAAGTAAGCGGATTGCAAACCGATATCTGTATTTGGCACACATTCCTTGAAACTGCGCTGAATTAAATTTCTATTACCGACGAAAATTACGTCAAATATCAAAAGTAGAAAGATATTCACTGTCATTTCTTCAAAATGAAACTTACTGAGTCGTAGGATCTTTCACAGCTTTTGCCAACTCATCATCTGAATCCAAATAACCCGTACTATCCAAAATACTGTTTGCACAGCCAGATGATTGGATAACCCTAAAAATTTTCAAAATTAGGAGACAAAAAAATCAGAAAAGAACTTTTATCCGTACATTTAAAGAAATAGGAAATAGACGACACATACAAACATATTTCATGTATCATATTCCGGCAAAATCAAATGGCAAGACACAATTGTGATGAATGGGAAAAATAGAATACATAACGGTTATCTTTCTAGCAGTAGTGGTTGTTGTATTAGTATCAGTTGACAATTAGTATGAGTAACTTTTTGTTTTGATGTGTTTCAGGTAGCAACAAGTTCTCGTTTGACACTGAATTTTTTTTGTAAAAATAGCTAAAGCATCAGAAGCTAGTCCTTTGCACGAAAAACACACAAATAATACAAAATGCATAAGAAATAAAGTAATATATGTTCTAAACCAACCTTGTATTCCGTACTTCGATGGAAAATTTTCGATCTCGATAATAAAGATTGTCCAACAGAGACCAGTTGAAAATCTAAAACAAAGCGAGAGTAATCGAAAAGTTAAAAGGCATCTACTTGCATAATGGTTTTCATATTACATTATGTCATCATGCTTTTAATAAAGTTACGAATGCATTATATCAATATCATTATGCTATGTTACCAGATGTGTACAGTCTCTGTACACAGTACTGATAAAATCGAAAATTTCAGATATAATGCCAAAAGCTTTGCTGGGAAGGAGAAAGTAGATAGAACATTTTAAGTTTGCTGCTTGTGCATTTCAAAATTCGTGGTTAATTATTAACGACTTTAAAACTAGAGTATAGAAAAGTTAAAAATGCTCAACTATGAATTAGCAATTAGCAGTATATAGGTAAAAAACCTTTTTTGGTTTGGATATGTCAGCTGGATCATATTGAAATATTCCCTTGTTGCTGATACCAACAGTCCACGGTTGGCCAGCTTTATCGCGCACTTGATAAAAATGACATCCATGAGTTGAAGACCTTTCTGCAGTTTGTAAAAAGCTGCAAACAGTACCAATTATTCATTCATGTATCTATGCTAAACCCATCACCACTTATTTGAAATGCAAATAACAAAGCGTAAATAAAAGCTGATTACTTTAGAATTGCAACTCCTTTGGGTACGCCATTGAGATCCTTGTACAATTCGATCACATTTTTTTCAACTTCCTCTAATGATATATTGTATGCGTGCAATATTCCATTTGGAATTGGTATAAGCTCCGTTAGTGAACATCGTGCCTTTTCATCACTGAAAATGAAAAGTTGTTAGATCGGTTGCGTTTTATTCTATTTTAACACGAAAAAAAAAAATGTTATATCCGAGATAAATTTTACTGAACTTTTATTTTAATTCGAGATCTGCTTCAAAAAACAACAGATTAATGAACAAATAATGCTCATGCTCACTCGCCATTGCCGAAACTCAACTTATGTCGTGTCAACAATTTAATTAGTAAAAGAATGTATTGTATAGCATAAAAAAAGCTGTGAAGCACTCAACAATTTATAATCCGAGCAAGATCATGATAAAACGATGTCTTTTAAGAACTATCATATCCTCAACCGGAATATGATACTCAAACACTACCTTACATAATTGCCACAGTATATTTGTAGGAAGCTGGATGCAATTTTATAGTATTCCAGATCTGTGAATTCCAGCAAGCCCTGGAAATAGTTTGTAGTATTCAATACAAAAACATCCATATTTAACAACTTTAGCAATGAAGAAAAAAAGTATGATTAGCAATGGAAATGTAAGAGCAACAATATAGAGATCAATTTACTTTCACTAAACGCTTGGCTGTTTCCAAAAAATAGAGCTCAATAGCTGATGGATGACACAGTGTGAGTACTGAATCAACAAAGAACCTAAAAAGAAATAAATGCATGGCTGAAAAGATGAGAAGTGTCATTTTTGCGATGGAACTGATGTAGCTTGATTGAGAAACATCATTTCTGGGAAGTTTGTCTTCTCTTACTCCACATTATGATTTACCATTAAAACACTTACTTTATTAATGTCATTTAATTTCAAAATCCCTACTTTACGCTATGGTGTAACTCCAAGACGGCATGTAACTGATGAGATTTTCGTGGGATTTCATATTCCAAAACCCGTCTATCCGTGGGCAACCAGTGATACTGTTCGCTAAAAATATTGTAAAGTCCATGCAGCAAATGCAGCAACAGCATATTCAACATAATTCATTTCCAGCAGTTTTCCATAACGGACTACTGTATTCCTTATTTTAACCTGTATGCTGTCCTCAAACGGGCACAGGAATTTCCGATTTCACAATTCTTTTTTCAATTTCGCCAATCAAAAGTTCCGTTTCCTGCACCGACCAGTTCTCTTCTGTTGCCAATTTCGATTTGACAACAGCCATATTTAGTCGTTAATGCTTGGTGCGCCTGTTTATATGGACTGCGATTACTTTTTTACTTTCCTTTTCTCCCATTCATTTTAGTTTACTTCACTAACATGAAAATCAAGCCGGTCTCATCACTATTTAGCACAATAAGTCAGTCTTCCAGTGAACACATATTGGACGTGGTCCAGCTCAAAATCTTCTGACAGAGACTTACGACGCTAATTCATACGGTGGTTCGCGCTGGCTGATATATGACAGTCTTCTCTCGACTTACACATAGCTTCCGAGCTGGAATCCAGTATAGGAAAACGCAGTGGCACTGGGAGATATGCAACAACGGTGTAGCTACTTTAAAGATGAGAAAAGAGGGTAGGATACTGAGGACCTGAATGATTCGAAGAAATAGGTCAAAATAAGTACCAACTTACAGGTGGTCCACATAAGCTAATCCGAAGTACTTCTTGTCGGCATCTTTCAAGGCTACATGACTGGCAATAATATTCAACAACTCGTGAACAAATAATCGTGGTTGAATGGTAAGCTCCAGTTGTTGTCCATCCAGTAAATGTATTATGGATCGCTTACCATCATGCATCTGCAATAAACTCGCCCTTAGCACCACAATGGTAGCAGCGTTAATCATTTGTCTCTCTTTACATATTGTCCACCAACTACAATTAACACAGGTCAATCTGTCCATGGATTGGATTTCAAGATCCGTAATAGCAAGACACTGAAGTAACACATGGTCAAATGCAAGCCATTCAGGAGGCACATGAGGTTATAAAAAAATAATCATTTCTGAGTGTCTTTTTAACGTGATCAAATCGGAATCTAATCCGTCTGTTGGTCTGCTTTATCCTCCAAAATGTGCCGTAAAGGTATTTGGACCCACCACAGAATAAAGGGATTTCCAGTACAGTTCAGGAAGGCTCCCACATATTCTATCATTCATCGCTCCCAGCAAACGACCTTTCTTTCATAACACAGCAGTAGAGCTGGCAGATGACAACTGCCAACACTGCTTTATTTATTTGTCTATTGGTCAAGAGTATGACAAGATGGACAGAGCAGATCAAACCGAAGTGCAATGTGCAAAAAGAGGAGATCGATACCTCCCTTCACAGTGACACAATAAAGAGTAGTCGTGAAAATGTTATGAAGGAGGGAGAAAGAGAGAATAGGAATGGAGATAAATACTGTGGTCGGTGACGACTATTGTGATGTTGACCTTTGTCCACTGTCCCCTTTTCTGTCATCTCCTTCCTCTCCCATACTTTTTTCTTCCTTTGGAAATCACTTCCTTAAGGGCTTCTGGCCTTAATACTGCTAATGACACACACACATGCACGCACACACACACACACACACACACACACACACACACCATGATAAGATCTTTTGTTGATGCAGCAGAAATGAACTGAAATTAAATTTTGAGTGGTAGCATTGTAAATTAAGGTTTACACATACTAGTTCTGGAATTCCGTCCGTATTGCAATTTCAATTATCGGTGGCTGAGCAGCGGAAGCCGCAATTAATGTGGAAGTGGAACAAATGAAAAACAACGATTGTCACAGCAGTATTTCTCTGATAATGTGATAATATCGAAAAGAGGAAACTACTTTACAATAAACGGTCAATTTTACCTGTAAAGACTCGTACTTTGAATTGTCTATCGGACTGAAACGTGGCGATAGGTTAATTGCAGACGTGAGTAGTTTTCAGTATAATTGTAAATAGACAATCGATTGGATTTGCGAGTAAAAGCGGATGAAGGAAAAATCATGCCGAAAACTGGACTAAAAAACTGATGGTGACACTGAAGGACCTCCCAAAATCGGTTCTTCTTAAATGGATGAAACAAAAAGACGCCAAAGTGAGTAATGAATTTTATCGTCTATTTTTGAAACAGAGAGAGAATAAGGAGAAAATGTATATGTAACTATATAATGGACATTTCCGCAAGACTCATTAGGATTTCCAAGAGTTCTTTATCTTTATTATTTATTCACTTGGATTAATTGGATTAAAAAAAAAAGAGAACTTACCGAAAATCTCTGAAATGGACCCATGAACAACCGGTGTACAGTAATTTGTACAAAGAAAGTTGTAGACCGTTTGTGTGTGAGGAGTGGAAGGGATAGTGCGATACGTTGGAGGTAAAAATCAGTTTCGGGTAATTGATTTCAAGAGGTTGCTGGTGTAGAAGTGGCAAGAGGAGGTGAAGGGAACGGAAGGTGGAAGGGAGAGGTGGAAGAGGTGAGGTTACACGATAGCTGATTACAACTACATGTCTACTCGCCAAAGTGACAAACTGTCGATGGAACACGAATGAAATATTATAATTCAGCGAATGGAACTATCATTTTCTTCCTTGCCTCCTTTTTCTTAAAATCATCTTCCTGTTCTGCGGCAGCTAGCTGCATGCGTGTGCATATATGCATGCAATAGCTAATCGGTAGTGCATCCCGATATAACCAAACGAAATCATCTGTGCTTCTGTTACGGTTAGATAGTCACTGCAATGGGTCATTTCCTTTTCTCGAGAAGTACCACTACTACAGAGAATCAAACTTGATGTTTTGTAGGTGAATGAAAAGAATGGTACGAATCTTATTTTTTTAAACAGAAATATTTCAACTCGCTAAAAAACTGGGTTGTTGAATAGGACATCACTTTCGGAATTTGTTTCTGGAGATGCAATAGTAGGTAAACTTGCACTCGGCTGACTTCATTCTAGACATTTGTGTTAATTGTTGGGATGAAGTCCACTAAAAGACGGCTCCCTTTGCAGTGCAGTTATTATGGAATAAATTTTTAATCTTCCTTCCTAGGAAGAATTTTTGTGTACAGGAGGATGATAAGAGGAAAAATATTTACGTATGACTAGGAAATAAGAGGACGGAATAGTCCAACGATTGGCTGCAAATGTGAGCAGTTTGGCTGTGGAATTAATTGGGATAAGCAACACTAGTGCTACAAGTCTTAAAAAAGGGAATTTTATTTTGTTAGCAGTCTGAATTCACCGCATTTTATTCCTTCTGATTCTGTCATAAATAAGAGAAAGGACTTAGCAACAGCATTTTGCGACACCACTCATTCTAAATTCCTTTCCTGCTATTCAAAAAAGTGTGACAGTATTTGGAAACTGCTTTAAATACATTTCAAAACTTTAAAATTTATTCACATTATTCTCTCATGGCGTGAATGATAGATTAATACCGGTAATAAATAAAGCAGAAATCTAGAATTAACTTTTTACGTTTGTGATGATAGTAAATGGAATCTGATATACTATTTTAAACTCTCGAGTGGTTTTCCTTGTAGTGGTAAACAATTGTTGCCAGTGTGACAGATGATATTGGCAACAATTGTTCACTGACAGACTTGGAGAATTTGAACAATGTTTTTGCATTGTCTTTATCGAAGACACAATCAGAAGGGAAATAATAGTGGTAGTAATCTATTTGCAAAGATGATTGAAAATGCAAATGACAAAATGCTTAGTAATTTGAGAGCTAGGGCTATGACCATTTATAGATTTTAAAGTTTTTCCATGGCCTTTCGTGAATATCCTAGTGTCCTCAAGAAGCACTTACACATGAACTACCTCTGTAAAAGTTTCTTCCAAAATGGATGACACATTCCATTTATCACGTAGGAATTCAAAGCTCTAACTGGAAAAACCGAAAACTTCGCAGGCACAAATCTTCGTTATAAAGGTAACGGGATCCTAGTTTTGACTTCTCAGACAAATATGCATCTTTTTCAACCTACACTTTTTCCATCTCTGCCACCGTTAACTTTGAAAAGATGGTGCAGCTGAAGGTTAATGAACTCATGTTCTTTGTTGATACTTTCATGTCGGCAGCTTAAGACCTGAAGTTGGAATGCCAATGATGACTGGATCAAATTTTCAGACGGAAGAGAAATTTTGAAGATATTGAACTGTCTGTCAGGCTGTCATATAGGTCAAAGATTGGGCTGCCATATCGGTCAAAGGAACAGTCAAGCGAAGCATTAATGGGGAAGGTCAGCAAAACATTCATAAAAAGTAATTATGGATTAATAAAGTTATTCCAATAATATGGTAATATAATGCCATGTAATTCTTATCAGGGACAAGTGATAACAGTGTGTCGACTGCAAGTGTGTATTTCAGGGAATCTAAAGCGTCGTTTCATTAAAGAGACATTTTCCCTTACGAGTTATTTTCTTTCCAGAATTTTTCAAATTTTCAAAATTAAAAATATTTTTTCTCCATCAAAACTACTCTCTTTACAATATCAACGGATGCTAAGAACAATTATTCCACATCACCTCCCTGGGTAAACTGATCTTCACTTCAGATTTTACACGTACCACAACGTAGTCGAAAGATGTTGTACGTTCTTTTAGCATATTTAGTGGACTGTTCACTTTTTCAAGTTGGCATGAAGTGATTCCATGTGAATGGTTTTCGACTTTACTTACTCACTGTTTCACTTCCACAGATCCCGGCTTTCAGAACAGTCACATAGAGGACAAATGTAACCTTGTCTGGTTAATCTATCTCAAGACACTGTCGACATTATTAAAGAGTTGAATTACTCGGCAGTTTCTCGAAATCACTGACTGAGGTCGCTCTACAACTAACTTCTCGACTTCGTAAACGTAGCTGTTCACTCACTTCCATACCGACCTCTACCTATGCGTAAGTGATCGTATGCACGCTAGCAATTTCCATTCTGCAACTCTGAGGGATCCAGTTTCAGGCTTATTTGTTCACCGATAAATGAAATGAAAGACGGAAATGCGTAAAAAAAAGTGAGAAAAAGGATAAGAATTTACGGGTAGCTTTTTGCTCAAATCTTCATCAATATGATCTCCCCCCATTCAATTTGGAATAACACCCCACTCACTTTGTATTCCAGCCTGCCCGCGAATAAGTGTGTTTGACAGTTGCTTGATGTTAACCAACACAGTGATCCTCACTAGATGACTACTTGCCCCATCGCAAACGTGCATTGTTATCCGAAAGTAGATTTGCTTGGAGGTTTCGATGAACAGTGAAGTGGTAAGGGATGTTAACGAGCTCACGAGTGCAGCACATGTGACCAGTACCATCCTCCCTTCGGGCAACTCTCGCCATGTCACACGTACACACGGGATTAGCACACCGTCCAGACATGCAAACAGTAAGGTCTGCCCGGCCCCGGCGAATATCCATCCGGCCAGTGCCAGTGGCTCACTTAGCAGTTGTCCCGCCAAAAAGGGGTAGGGTTGTGCTCCGGCGGAGCTCGCCGTGACGGTTTAGGCGGGACCCTGCATGAAGTCTCCGAACTTGCCTCTCCCTCTTCCGCTCCTCCATTAGCAGCCCTACCCTCACTATGCCCACCTCCACCTACTCTCCGGCCCTGTTCATCTCCTGTATTGGCGGGGAACTCTTCTCATTCAACATCCTTACTGACATTACTCCACTCCTCATGCTTTATCGCCGCTGGGTTCATCAGTTCAATCATTTTCTTCTTTCTCATTGTGAGAACCGATGTCAAACCGACACCATTTCCCTTTTTCCGAAATGGGACGACGAGACAATTTTTTATGCCTGATTGTTTCAATCGGAATACAATTCAGCCGATATCCACTGTCAATCAAATTTTTGATCGTTCGGTAATGATATTTCAAAGTTTTCGAGGTTACCGAATACTTCTTCGATGCAAATACACGACCTATCCATAGACCAGTCTTGTTGAGCCTATCTTTGATCCCGAATATCGACTTTCGCTAATCTTCCATGAAATATACTATAATAATTGTGCTGCCACTTGTACACATGAAGTAGGACAAGCGAGATTGATTTTCACTGGTACCTTTGCAGTATGTAGTTACCATGTTGATCGATCTCCATTGTCCGCGTTCATTTTACCCTTGATAACCGGTAACTGGTGCAACTGTCCAACCCTGAACAGGTTACTAGTTATCAGTCTGCTAATATTCCACTGCTGTTATTACACTGCCAGAACTAAACGTTTAACAAGCAGCTGGTAGTCTGCTTTTGGGTCTCCTCACAGTCCTTTGCTCACCAATTTATGATTATCGTTTTAGGTGAGAGATGAGATCTGATAGCAAAGGCAATTAGTTCCACATGTATATGGTTTCGGGGACATATTTGTGGAAGTTTCATCTAAGTCGACAGTACCACGTGCTGCAGACGGGTGAAAAATGGGAACCATTAATTACTGAGAGCATATTGCTGGTTTTATTGGTTTATTGGTTCAGGTCCTGAATTTCCCAGAGTGCATGTGACATGTGTTACCGTATCCAAGAAACCTAATTCATTTGGTGTCGGCTCACTGGAGTGAGTTAGTAGTTATAGGATGTAAGGTATGCGCATGAGTGGGCGTAATAGATGAGCTTTATACATCTGTTCAAGAAACTTTAGTCATGCGCCGTTTCGAACAAATTATTGGGTATTTGGTAACGCCGACAGCAGAGCAATGGATTTATGCAATTCACACGCAGATAGTTCAACCATTTCTGTTATTTATCAGTCTTCGTGAAGTTTCTTAAATCTTTGATACTTTTTTTTGTTTGAAGTATCTGAAGATGAAAACATCCTCTTCTCTGTCCAAGTTCCTGTGAAATCCTACTAAATTTCTGGCATGGTTTTGGCCCATTAAACTATCAAATCAATGAACAATATCAAAAATTCTGAAACAGCATTAATTCGAGCAAGTAGTGGCATCAGCAAAGTCCACGTGAGCAGCAGGCCTGCTCGACTGTCTCGTAAGTGCAGCCTTAGCACAATGGTACCCAGAGGTACGACAGGTTCCGTCCTTCACTGCTGTCTGTGGAGTTGGATGCACGAGTGTTGCACAGCGGTTCAGTCAGCGTGAGCCGTTTGATTCTTTGAGTATTGGAGATGTTTGCAGTTTGGTTAGTTCGCTCATTCTCTTTTTCTAGGTCGGGGTTTTTTCCCTTCTGGAGTTTTTTGGTTTTGTCTGGAATTCCCAGTTTCTGTTTCGAGAAATTAGAGAACTGAAAGGAGAAGAGTAGTGCTTCATTTGAAGTAGTTTTGAATTATAGTTGTGGAGAGTCGAGTTCGGTTAAAGTTAGTGGGACATCTTACAGTCGTTAATCTTTTATCACTACTTTTGTGAGAGTGGTCGGGAACTGTTTAACACGATGAGTGATGAGTTACAAGAATTTGTACATGTTATGATGAACCTTGCGAAATAATTTCTATTCTCTTATCTTCTTAGGTTAGTTGTTCTTGGTTCTTCCTTCTTTTTCAAATGGATTTGGAACTTGGTAACGTTATCAGTGAACTCTAGATAATCGGCCTGAGACGTCAACATGTTCAATAGTCCACGGGTTTCTTATTGTGCATCTCTTTTTCACTTTTGAATTTATAAATTTAACTAAAAGTCGTATTATGTACCTTCCAACCTTTCACTTTCCATACTTATGCTGGATGTCTGCAGTTAGGAAAGACATAGAAATGTTATCTCCCCACATTTTTGTATTGCGGTATGGGTATTTCATATGCATATTTCTTCAAATAGTGTGCTTATTTATTTATGCCGTTTTTCTTTGTAATCTACTCAGTGCTTTGAGAAAAGAAAGTTTTTTTTTTCTCCTTGCAGCATGTTATTAAATAGCAAAATATGATCTGGTCAAATTTAGCAACATTTTTATCAGAAATCAGAAGTTAATTGAAGGTGAAAAATTCTAGTGGTGTTAACCAAACTGCATGAAAAATGAAATTATTTCCAAGTTTATGTTGAATTTCTAATCATTTCAACTTAATTTCATGTATACTTTTATAGCCAATTTTTAATTTGTTTGGTGTTGGATACTGCCGGAATATCTGTTGCCGTCTGCTTTACAAGTCAATGTTTAAGCTGCATAATAGAGTGAACAGTGTTGATTGTCTAGTTGACATGTAAGTTTGTGTCAGTTTGAAACACATAATGATGAGATGCTTAAGGTCCTTTTCTGATCTTATTTTTGTATGAATTTGATGGAAGAGCGTGGATCGATTTGTCAAGTGAAAATAAATTGAAGATTGGACAAACTGGCACATTTTCAGTAGTTGATTGTATTTCAGGCGTGGAAGTGGTTTAAGCCTAAAAACAGCATCCGTTATTGGTTTGTTATTTGGAAGTTTTCATTTGTCTTTGATGCGCTCTTCGGATGAACAGCATAAGTAATCATTTCATTTGTGTTATATTCAGTGAGATAGATTCGGACGAAGAAGTATGTATTACACACCTTGGCTTTATTTCAGGCGTGGAAGTCACTTCACGCTGAAACAATTAATTGACCTCTTCTTGCTTTTTTTGAAGATGTTTTTAGTGCTGATGTAATATGCAATGGGAGAAGCGAATTGGAGAGAACCTATCAAACTGGTCAGACAGTTTTGGTCAGACAGTTTTCAGAAGTGCCAGAAGATCACAAAGAGAGTTATGTAGCACAAATTTTGAAAAAAAGTTACTTTTTTGTAAATTTATTGTATGTTTATTATACGTCACTTATTACATTTAGATAATCTGCTTTTCGATGATATTCACAGACACGTATTTCCTTTTCATACGTATTTCTTTTTTTAAATTGCATATTGAAGTTGCTTTCATGTAAAAATCAAATAATTGGAAACGTTTTCAGCAATGGAGCGGTCACTGTTATCGTTAATAATGAGTGCTACAGCAAAAGTAAAACTTGCTTTGACCCATTATAATAGTGGTTATCATTTATCAAACGAAGCAGGCCACACTACAAGGCGAACTGTAAGTTTGTAATTTTGAAACTATAGTTTTCCGCTGTTAGGAGGGCTACTGTCTTTCATTAGATGGACAGCGTGTTTTTAGATGTAAAGAATGTCATTACTATTAAGAAATGGTCTGCAGGATTTTGTTGATGAGCAAAGAGAAGAGAAGAGAAATATTGCCTTAGATAATCTGGTAAAAAATGCCGATGCACGAAAAGAATTGAATAAGATCATCAGAGTGAGTCAGTTTTTAAATTTTTCAATTGTTGGTTGCGAAGATCTGTTATCGAACTAGAGAAGAAAAGACTTTTTATAGGTATTTGTAACAGATTAGTAAGGTTAGCAGGGAAAGAATCGTTTGCGAATTCAGCAAAAAAATTAAAACTAAGAGCAATGCAAATTATGAACTTATCCATTAGGCAGAAAACGTTAGCATATGCCAAACACTGACTTAAAATTTTTGCAAATCATAATATAAGGTGAATATAACAAGTACTTTTTAAATTATTTGAATGCTTGGTAAATCTTTTCATTACAGTTTTTAGTAGAAAGGAGAAAGTGAGTGAAACGGAACCATCCCTTCCAATTTTGGTTCTAGAGCGTGGGTAAGAGGACCCGAAATTTAGGACTGGAATTTTTGGAGAGTTACGAAGTAATAAACGACTAATAAAAGGATAATATTAGTAGGAATTCCGCTCTTCATCTTTCTCTTCTGTTTTCATTTATCGAACTGGTAATAGTTTGTTCCATAATTCTTTGTTTTTTAGATAGTTAGCATTGGACGTGGAGAAAAAGAAATTCAAGATCATCCATTACTTACTGTTGCGGAATCGACAGCATATTATTTGATGAGGCAAATGGATTACGTTGAAGCTTAAAACCAAGTTTTTTTTCTTTTTTTGTGAAAAGAGTTTCCATCCCCAGATACCATTTCTTTTTATTTCGGTGTTCAGTGTCTTAATTCATTACTCTGTTGAGTGTGTCAGAGATTCCCGGATTATTTTGTTTCATATTTCATTCATTCATTTGTTAAATGATGCATGAGTTTTCATTAGTTTGTAAAGCGTGATTAAATTTCGAAAAAAGTATAGTGCACTTTTTTTCTACAGATCGTTAAAGACGTTTAGCAACAATTTTTTGTGTCAAATAACTGAATCGGTCATTTTTTCATGACAGTGAAGTTTGTTTTACAAAAATGAGAAGCACACAATGTAGCTCTTACACTCTGCTTCATGAGGGTGTCAATAACTTAAAACTGAATGGATTAAGTAGTGGAAATGGTATGAAGTTTTATGCGATAGCGGTGAAGATTTAACTGGAGGTATCAGGAGAGATTTCATTAAGAACTGTGGATAATAGTTTGTAATATGGATGATCTTATGTTACTGGGAGTGTCTGGAGCAACGCGTCGTGTGATGCAATAGCATTGCTTCAGTTTCGTAATGCATCTTCTCTGGAAGTCATTTTATTTTAACAAAAATGTCATTCTGCATGTTTAATGTGTTGTACGAGATTTCGCTTGGACTTTAAAAGATTTATGGTAATCAATTGACACTTGTATTTAATTTTAATACAAGTAATATGTCATGCATTACTTCCTAAACTATCCGCTAAATGCTTGACATAATGGAATAATTTGTAATAGTGATATTGTTACCACAGTCCAATAGCAGCAACAGCACTGCTCAACCACAGCTGCACAACTTTTTATGACCTTGCTATCACCGTACATGTAACTGGTCATGTTGAAGTATATTTTGAGTTTTTAACTTGAACTGGGATAACAGTTTCTGTTCAGCGAATATCGAAGTTGTTTGTAGAAGATACGTTTAGGGAAGTTCTGCGAGACGGTATATTAGGACTAAAGTAGTCGTTTCAATAGTTTTCCAATTTGTTTTCTCATCACTGTTAAAATATCATCATTTAGTATATATTTGCATGTATTCTTATGCTGACTAAATGGATTACGAAGTTTCCAAGTCAACAGGACGAATTCCATTGTTGTCATATCGAGTGCTGAACAACCGATTGAATTTAAATTTCAATGGTCTCTTTAGTTACATCGGTTTTATGGTCGCACTTTTATGTGGCTTCGTTTTTGGAAAGTAAGTGTTTCCATCATTTGTAATTTTTACTGAATCTTGTGTTGGGCGATGGAAGGATTAGCTATTTCAGGTATATGCAGGAGTTGCATGAGACGAAACTCTGGTTTTCGCATATCCGGCAAGTTGAACAAGAGATATCATTGAGGACCGAAGCTGGTCTTTACTATTCCTATTATAAGTTTGCCGTTCATCCAGAGATGTCATTTAATAGCACAATTTATGCGCTGGTGCATGATAACAGGTAAGTGTAATAATTCAGTAGTTGTGTGCTAGATCTGCAACGACGTTCTAATAGGTTAGGAAACAGTAAGTACTAAAACATAGTTTCAAGACATCTGGTGAATAGATTATTGATTATTTAATTTCAGCACTGAATTCCCTCGTCAAATTAACGTATTCAAACGATTCAACATTTATCAAGAGTTAATTCTCGCTGTTTTATATAAGTTCTTTGCATCTTTCCGATTGTTTCGAGACTACTATTTGCCGAAACCAATCCTATTTTATGTCTATTCATGCTTTACTTTTGCTGGATTTGGTGTGACAACATTATTTATTCTTGCTTGGGCTCTAACCGGAAGGCATATCATTTTCTTTTCATTTACTTTCTTTTTTTTTTTTTTACGAGATTTCGAAAACATCCAACCAGTTCAACTGAAAACCTTTTAGCTGGCTATATGGATTGCTTGTTTTCACATGGATGCTTACAAACATCGATGATAGCACTCGAGTTTTCTTCACTGTTAATTTGCGAGAAAATTTTGCATTGCCATTTTTCTGGTTGCAAAATGCGTGCATTGTTATCATGCTGCGACTCTCCGATGTTGCTTGCAAGAAATATTACTTCATCTTCTTCTTCTCCACCTTCCTATTCGCTCTATTTTGGCAGTTTACTCAGGTAGAAAAGTTCTCTCTGTCGTATTTGGTTACATGCCGAGACGGTTCCTGGCGTACGATTAATCTAGATGTTAATGCCGAAATATAGAAGGTGGTTTCTAGGACTAATGCAAGATTGAGAGGATGTGATAATGGAGACCTTCGTAGTATACTATAAAAACTCAATAAAACCATTAAGAGGGAAGAAATTGCAATTGAAGAGAGAGATTAAGTAATGAATCATGTTTGAAAGCTCTATTGCTTGATTAAATGCTGAGGTGAGGTATGCTTCTTCATTATAATTCTTATTGTTGGCTGTATGCTTCTGCATCACTAAATTATAATTAAGCAAGCATCTTAAATTTTAAAGAGAATATTTTTTTGGTGCCGACAATATCACAACAATTGCAGTTCATCTTAGTGCTGCAGTCGATATCTATGGTTGCAATGAGTCTGATTATACCTCGTCTGTCATCCACCATTATTTCATTTCTCTTGCTCCAGTCACAAGCATTTTTCCTGGTTGTATTAGCGCAATTTGGTCAGCCAATGAATATTGCTTCCATTTGCACAACCTTTAATTTAAGCTCCATTGTGATCCTTTATTTAACAACCAACCAAAAAAGGTTTGTTGTACGTTATCTAATAGAGACCATCCTTTTTCTGGCAGAGAGAATGGTACTAAAAGCAGGCATGTATTTTTAACATGGTTATTTCCAGTATGTTTGTATTATGTACTTGTTACTGTGTAAATTTTGTATCCTTTTATGACAAAGTTACAGAAATCGAGTGAGTATAATATTTCTGAAATCAGTTTATATCATTGTATTAACATTATTGCTAAGCTGGTTGATTCGTTATCTTGTGGGTGCTGAAGCTGACACCCATATATGGACTTTTATAAAAGCTAAAATTGGCTTAATTTCCAGGTAGTTACATTCTTTTGTATTTGATAAGCATTTGTTTGCTTTATTCCTGACGACAAATTCGCTTTTGATAAAGACAAGTAAACAAAACGTAATTATGATATGGAAGAATTTGATATAAAGGAGGCTGAGAAATGACAACAAAGTTGCCAGTTAATTGAGTTCGAATACTTTGATAATATTGCATAAATGCAAAAAATATTGAAATATTAATTATTACATAAATCTCTTCATGCAGACATTGCGAGACTGCAACTTTTGAAAGTAGTAATATCTTGTTTGCAGCCAGCTTTTAAGTATCATTTACTATTCCAGTTTTGACACTTAACAGTTATTTTTCTTTCCATTAATTTTAAGTTGAATAGAATAGTGGGAAGAAAGAACGTTCAATTTAGGAGTCACATGAAATATAAAGGTAGTAGTCTTAGAAATGCAAAAATAAACGAAGCTTTATTTTTTTGTTCGGTACTACTTGCTTTGAACATTTACCCATATATGTAGGTCCTCAGTACCCTTCGAAACTGCCCTATATTTGTGTCACGGAGCTTTCGCATATCTTGATGGTGACTTTTTTCGACGAACATCGCTGAATGGTTGTTTTCCATTGTTCACAGCGGCTATACTCATTGTTACCCTAACGACGATATATTCACTTACGCTGCAGTGCTGCGATCAAGAATCTGGTACTGTGTCTATTGGTTTAAATAGGATGATGCTTTAATTTTGCTGTGATTTGCATATATTCTTGCAGCGCCTGCATTTATTGATCATTTTACACCGGAAACGATTTTTATCGTTATTCAGTCAATGTTGTGTGGAATAGTTGCTGTTTTTACTCTCCGAATGAAGTACCTTTGGTTCCCACAAATTGCTCTTGTTGCTTGCATATTACCTGTGATGTAAGTAAATCTTTATTCTGGTCCATTTCTTTACAATTTCCATTGTGCGTGCTCTGTATGGTAAGTGTTGCTAAGGGATGTATTTGGAAATGTTTCATTGAATAGTTTTGCACAGCTATGAAATGTGTGGTGAATTGCCGTTGTTTGAAGAAATATTAGAAGTTCGAAAATGTTAAATAATAGGAAAAAATAGCGTGCGGAAAATATAGGATGAGGTCTGTACTTTTGTAGGATTTCGAAATATTCGGGACGATTTATTGTTGAAATGGTAGTAATAGCTACAATCACAACTCTGATGTACAGTCATTATGGTGTTTATAAAGAACAGTTGGCGAATGAACAGGTATAGTTCACAAGTTTATGCATATTTCTTGCAAGCATTCTCACTTTATCTTTGTTCCCGAACTATTTGCATTCAGAACAGAGCTGCGGGCTACGACCAAAAGTCTAGTACTAATTCAGGAATTTTATGATCCCGATACTGTCGCATTAATGGAATGGATCAAAAGGTCAACGCAACCTTTAACTTCATGGTCAGGAAGTATGCAACTGATGGCTGGAGTGAAAGCTTGCACAGGAAGAAATTTGGCTAATCATCCACATTTTGAAGATAAATGGTTGCGTGATCGGACATTACAACTTTACCAGGTTAGGTATTGTAACGAATCTGATGTAAAGTTCTGGATGACTTTGCTGTTTTATAATATTATCTCGACAAACTGAATAATTTTTCTTCTGTCAGTATAGAAAAATAGTCATGGATGACAAGCAAATTGATTTCTTATTAGGTATTCAATTTTTGAATAGCCGAAGAACAACTGATTCATCAGGCATCCTTGCAGTAAATTTTTTCTCAGATGTATGGTCGAAAAACACTCACCGAAATGCATGAAATTTTGACAGCTCATAAAGTAGATTATATCATATTGGAAGACAGTATTTGTCTGGCTCCCTCAACAGGATGCTCAACGAAAGATCTGGTGGATGCTGCTAATGGTGATACGCCAGAGTATATCATGCAAAAAGGTAAGACTTGTGTAATTATGGATATGAATTACGAAAAAATTGTTATAGCATTTTGTAGGCTTGAATGTATTTTTCAGTAACCTACGCAGACTTAAATGGAGAAGAAAAAAAATCCTAAGAGACTATTTAGTCCATAAATCTAACATAGAATTGAAGTAAGCGCACTGTACTATGTAGTTCCCTAAAAATTAAAAGGAAATTTACAAGAGAGTCAGTTGGATGATTCACAAATTTGGCTTTCTCTATTATATAATATTATATTGCAGAAATAAATCCAGAGAAATCGTCGCTTAATTTGCGGTTCTGTGATCGAATACGTTATGCTGATGATGATACAAAACATTATTTTAAATTGGTATTTGAAAACCCCACTTTTCGTGTTTATGAAGTACTCGATGGCACCTAACTTTTAATCTCTTTCTTGTATATCTTGTACTTGATGACCCATATTATGATGAAAATTTTTTAATAAGTATGTAAATGTGAGTTAAAGAATGTGTCGAATGTTAAAA
This sequence comes from Wuchereria bancrofti, assembly GCA_005281725.1. Taxonomy (NCBI): domain Eukaryota; kingdom Metazoa; phylum Nematoda; class Chromadorea; order Rhabditida; family Onchocercidae; genus Wuchereria; species Wuchereria bancrofti. The sequence goes on along the minus strand of SSBO01000012.1, from coordinate 11,457,018 downwards.
ATATTTTCGCAGAGTTGTTTTGTCATTTTTAAGAATTTCTGTATGTAATGAGGTTTAGGCTACTTTTACCTGTGTAGTGAAAACATGAGCATCTCTGGGGTCGCAAATGAAAGTTTGAAGGTTGGGATGTTTTGTTCAGAATTCCCAGAAGAGGGGAGCATAATTTAGGATAACTGCAAGAGACTTCATTTAAACAAATTATCAGGAAATTCACTGAAGTCGAGGCAGCATGGATTTGTAGGTGAAAGAGGATCAATTACGAGATATATAAGTGGAGATCTTAATGACTATTCACTTTCGTGTAGACAATTGGTTATTTGCAAAAATAATGGAACTAAACAATCAGATGAAGATTGTTTTGTCTTATTTGATATTATCTGATTCCTCAAACTACCGTTAATCCTCATACAAATTGGTACTAAATAGTGCGGTTCGACTACACTCGGTTGCTTGCGCATTTCGGTGGTTATTGTGAACTATATGGTTGTCGGGTTAGGGGATATGACTATTAATTGGCTCCTTACATCCACAGGTTTATTTGTCGTGTGTTGGAAGAGTTGTGAAATATAAGTTGTATTTCAAGAATTCTTTCCATTCAGTTTTGTTTGAAAATTACATGGGAATAGTTGTTCCAGGGTCAGTTGTCTGAGACAGGATTGATGGAAGTTGTTAGCCGCGTCTAAAACTTATCAGCGATTGGTAGCATATACTGAGCAATTCTGATAACTTACATTCGGATTGTTTAACCTGGATTCATTAAAATGTGCGAGGTAGTTATTATTGTAAGTCGGACTATGTAGCCATGTACTTTTTCAAAAGCCATACACTTTGTTAACGTTAATTTCCCATATTTTCCTTGCCTTTTTACTTTTCTCGATGAATGGATAAAATCAAAAGCACATGTTAGGGGTTGGTCCAGTGATGCCTACATAGAACCAAAAGTTATATTGAGGAAGCCTTCCAAATTCCCTTATCATTAAGTTTTGAAGTAATAATGAAATTGGAATAGTTTTCCGTTTACACAGTTAAAAAAAAAGACAAAAGTAACGCTTAGGTAATTATTTTTAAAGTCCTAAAAAAAAGATTGAAGTACAACCATCTCCACAAGCAGTTTTTTTACTTATTTCAGACTGCTACAGTCAAACTAAGTCCACTGCATGGAGCGGTCTAAGCATTTATTACATGAGGGATGAAATAAGGATTAAGTGATGGAAGAATATATCCATGTAACAAATAGCCGTGACGTACACATATTAACTGAATGCGTTATCGCCCCATCGGAAAGATTAAGTGGACTGAATGTTCATTGCCCATACTTGTTGTGTTTTTGGGAAATAGTCTTACTGAACTTTGACTGCAAATAATAAACCGAATTGATTGGCTGATAAAGTGAACAGGTGAAAACACACATTGCGACAATTTTAATATATATGAAAGAAAGAAAGGTGCTGATGGGAAGTGCGGGAGTATAACAAAGTATATTCAACAAAATTTTATGCACTTACGGATTCTGAATGTGGATAGTTCAGGTGATGATGGAGAAGAAATCATGGGGAACTTTCCATGTTTTCATCCGTATTCCTGAGGAACGCCGTCGTTATGTATAAAGCAGTCTCGAAACACCTTTAGGTAGCATAATTCCGATAATTTCTTGGATATTTGCATGATTCTCTCCGTTTTGTCAATAACTGTTCCTTTGGCCATTTTTACCTTTGCCAAGGAAGGTATAGCTTCATGTCAAAGCGAAGAGTCATTTGTGATCACTAAAAAGCTATAGGAAGGACATTTGCATCGATGAAATAGAGATATAGGCTCAAATCTAAAAGATATAGGTTCAAATCTAAAGAGCACTTGAAATTCGAGGAGTAATGGATAAATATATAGTGATATAAAATCATCAATCAGTCAGTCAACCACTTGAATCTACCCAGTCAACCAGTTTAAATGCATTTCGCCATTAGTATTCCCAGCGACATAGTGCGCCAACTTTCTGCTTGCTCACTTCTTGCTTTCTCCTGCAGCAAAAAAGTAAAGGCAGTTTGGTCCGCCGAGCATGAAGGAACGAGCGAACAGAACAGTAAAACGTAAAACATGTCCGTCACTTTATCCGTTATTCACTGTTATATTAGTAATTTGATCCATTATTTACATTAATATATATATATATATATATATAATTTGTCACAATCAGGATACTGCTGTTGTCGTTTGACGAGTGAAGGTAGGGATAAATAACGAAATAAATAAGGATGTGAAGGAGACAACGACCTAAAAACCCACTTTCATCTTGACATCTTAATGTCGTCAAATTATGAAATGACCTGCGACACCCTGTTATTAAATTTAATGTCCTTCCTGTTCTATTTACAGTATAGATTCTACCTTTTGGAGACGGAGTTCAAACCTATCACACACTCTACGGAATATATTTTTTCGAGCAGTCTGATACAGCCTCTAAGACCTTTCCTACCGAATAAACAGTTCCGCAGTTTGCATGTCAAAATAATCTGAGTAGGGGCGATGCGGAGTGAATCAACAACAGTAAGACGTAACATCAAATAATCTCCACCCATTTAACCAAGTTTGGAGGTCTCCAATTCATTCTTGGAGAGCAGCATGGCTTGCCCAGCCTATAATGCAACGTATCACATTCAACAACTTTCCATGCTACTGTTTAAGTTTCTTTCACTACATTAGATGAACTGCCGGAACCAAAAATATTATCAGCTTAAGCCATGCAAAAACTGCAAAAGCACCGACATTTAAAGTTATATTTCACAAGCAACAAAAACGCTAAAAATACTGTGTGAGAATATTTTACTAGCGCACATGAAAAATAAACTACAAATATAACTATCACCACCCATCATTGCAGCTTAAAATCAGCAGTTGCCGTTCTTATGATTGCGAATAAATTCAAGCATTTTAAATTGTCGGAATTGCAGTTCGCTATGACGAACTTATTGAATTCAAATGTTTCCGAAAAATATCACCAAATCCTTCTCTTTTAAAATTCAGTTATATATAAGAACAGCAGCAGCAGTAGTAGGAGGAGTAGGAAAGATATCGCATAATCATAGGGGTTGCACATCGAGGTAAGGATACATAGAAATGCGGGGATAACATAATGGTAATGCTGGTAGCAGTCCATTCAGATACGGATCAAATGGAGGATATGGATGAACAGGAGAGCTAACCAGTGAAGAGTTACTGGATGAAGCTGACAATTTAGAACCAAAATCCAAGCATGAAGTGTTGTCGGAAAATGTCAGTGAAGAGGAAGAAGAGGCAGATGATGACAGTACACCATAATCGTTATCGTCAACTGCTGAGATCGTGCTCGCAGTTTCAGAACGAGATTCTTGTGTCAGGGTCTTTTCAGGGTGTAAACCTTCAAACATGAGCTGCAGAGCCAAGTGACGTTCTTCTAGCTGCTTCCTTCGCTCTTCCGCAGCTTTTACAAGTTTATCCAATTCCTGAAAATGATCGAGAAAATTCAATGTCTTCTTTCACTGTCGCATATCATATCATTTGGTAAACAATCTCACTGAGTTAACGCAATGACCGATCAAACACTGAACAGGCGTTCTCCATTTCGCTACCAAATCCAATGGATTTATGAGCAAAATCAAACGATATCTAGCAAACCACCTCCGACACCTACCCAGTCACATGTATAGAACTGCAGAAGCACCACTGAAGTACTAGTGGACAGTCACTTGATATGTCCAACAGGATAGTGCTTACCGGCATATGTTTGTAGTATCGTAACCCGCGTGCAATGCCATCTTCCAAATACTACCATCAAAACTTAACAAGCTACGACGCCTTCTCTCTGCAGTTAATGCTTATGCACATAAATCTTTATTTCTACAAAACATTAAGCCACTTCTGCCTTACCAAAATAAAATTTTACTAACTAACTCAACATGAGCAAGGATTTATGATTGCTGAAAGAACAACGATTAAAACTGAAATAGAATAATAACTAGCACCAATCATGATACTAGTAATAATTAAAAACGATAACACAATAAGCTTGAAATGATAATAAATGTGTAGTGTAATAGATAATAGCAACAATGATGAATAATGGTTGATAATAATTATTATTATCACTGTTAATAATTTAATAATAATAGTAATAAGTAATAATAGTAAATAATAGCAATAATAGTAATAGTAATAATAAATAACAATAATACTAATAAATAATAAATAATAATAATAAATAATAATAATAGTAATAAGTAAATAAATAATAATGATAATAATAATAATAATAAATGCTACATTTTCAGAATGTTTTCTGGTGATTGGGAGAAAATAAGGAGAAAAGGAGAAGCTACAAGAAAGCAACGCAACCAGCAAAATGGAGTACGAGCGGGAAAGGATATCTCTGAAGCAGTGATTTGGAAGGACGAACCATGCCTCAAAAATAGCCTAATTAATTTTTTCATCTAAAGAAATTGCCACAACCGTTATTTTATATCGTACAACAATAAGAGGGGAACGAGGAACTGACCAAAATATAATCTCTAGCACGAGTTAATAAAGAGAGGGTTGTATTGCGAGCATTGTCGGAACTTGAAGGAACGATATCCTTCAAGTTATCCAAATATCCACGAAGATTAGCACGACGTGTCTTTTCCAGTTCATTGTGAGCGGCTCTGCAATGCAAAGGCAATGAAGTATGCTGAATACACGTTCTTCATCAACTATTTAATTCTGAATATCGAGGAAGTGAAGTATTTTCTTACAAGTGTAATATCAGATCAGATCTGTCGCTAAAAAAAATTACTTCACGAAGCTGCGCATCTAATATAGAGCCTTCTTTAATAAAAAGGCAGTGTTATATGCAAATATGGAATCGAACTATTAGTCTTGAAGTCATAGACATAAATGATTTAATAACTAGAATTGGAAGTTTCTGTCCACCGATTGTTTTCTGTGCATGGCTTTACAGTGCACAGCTGTGCCATCGTAGAACTAACTACACGCGTGCGGAAAACAGGGCTAGTTCCTAATCCTATGCTACTGACGTATAACCTGTTACACATATTTTCGAAATGATCAAAAAGTACAATGCACTAATTGCACGTACTTAAATTGCAGCGTTTATCCACAGATGTAATAATAATCAAATGTTTCGCCAACCGTCAAACCCATTCAGTCTAATCCAACTATTACGGAACCATTATTTGCAGATGCTTAACATTACGGACACACAATATATTGTCAAAATTTTTGCACATGATAACATCAAATAACTTTTATATCATTTTTCACTTTACCCATTCTTTGATTCTGATTGTCCATAATTTTTAAACTTATTTCAGCTTAGAAGGTTGCGAAAAACTCAGTAGTGCCTACGGCTACTTATCCCTGAACAACTAGTCAGAGAATTCGGCAGACCTTCATATTTGCCTGGGTAACTTCTGCATCATAAGTCTGTTCCTTTGCAAGTGCTTCACCACATAGTTACTAATTAGCTAACTTTCTAGGCAACTAGATATAAACAAACTTTGATTTCTTTGGATTAGAATACGATTAATAAGTTTTGAAAAAGTCCGGTATACGGTTGTGCTGCTGAACCGGAAAGGAATTATTTACCGGGGTAAATAAGTTTGCCTTTCCGCACCATTCTATGATAGACTGAGCAAGCAAGGATTATAAACAAAAAAAGCCAGGAGTAAATTAAGCAAAAGATAAGTCCGAAGAAACTGAGCAATTATTCCGGAAACCGAAATCGAGAAATCTCTTGAATTGACAGTGAGACCTTAAGACTCCATCTAGCTACTTGAGAGTGAGTAGTGAATCAATCAGTTCCATAGTAGCTTAATTATCTTATACGAGTTCCTCGAAGATATGTGCATGTGTATGTGTATGCATGTATGTGTGTAAGTAATGTGTGATGTTTTGCAGAGGAGGAGGGGAGGACCGGTTTGCACACGTGCTATCAGCAGCAATGTGCGTGCAACGAAACACGTGCAATGCAGCTGAAGGGATCGGATAAGAATGCAGACCTAAAAAGAATTGTGAAGTGTGCAGTCAGTTGACTTATATTTGTGTTGTTTTGGCAGATTTCAAACAATAGAAAATAAAGGTTGCATTTTTCAGTGGGATGTGAAAGGAAGCAAATTTTGTCTCAGCTTGTCACAGTAATATCGGACCTGTCTTTCGACAAATCAGAAAAGAGAAATATTGAATGGGTGCAGGCCATTTTGAGTTACTAAATTACACCTTCTAGCTAGAATTGTCTTTTCAGGAAGCAATATTTTAAAGAAATATGCAGTAGATCCAGCGTCATTTTCTCAAACATACAGTTTTGCAATGTGATGACGCCAACAGGAAAAGTATTACATATGAATGCAGGTCATCACGTGCAGTAAATGTGCGTGTTGTGCCTTCCAGTGCTGCATGTCCTTCTCAACATGGTAAAACTAACCTGCTGTGACGTGCATTGCTTACAGAAGGATATGGCCGATGTCTTCTGCTATATTCTGGTGGAGGTGTTTGGAAATGTCGTGGCGATGGGATTGATGAGCTCCGATCCGACAGACATCCCAATGATGACGTGGACGCAATGGAACATGTCGTACTTTGTCCTAACACACCTTTAGTTACGAATGAATCGCCGCTGCTTTCGTCGCTAACTAGAAACGAAAAGGCTGTTGTTTAAAGTACTATCTCTCAAGCTTAACCAAAACAGTGGAATCTTAACCGTAACATGTCTCGTCCTTCAGCATAACTTTTCTAAGTTTATCTTCTTTTTTGGAAAATAATGGTGAAAAAGGGTAAGACATACTGAGGCAAGTATCCGGAACATTCCGTGCTTTCTCGATGTACTGCGCGGCGGATATAAGCTGTGAGAAGCAGAAAGGCGAATGTCTTCGATCCATAAAAAGAAATCACCCGAAGCTATAAAAGAGTATCAGTATCATCTATTAATGACGAGGATGACTGATATGCTATCCATCCATGAATCATCATATCAATGTCTAACCAATAAGCTACAAGAGGAGGACGTCATTAGAGAATTCGAGAACGGATGAACAACAACTATGCTCGCTATCTTGCCGCACCGAGTAACTTGACACAGCCAACCAACCGCGCCTTCCCTATGATCTCTGGGAAAGATGACTTTGTTTACAAGCTGTCAGTCAACTGGCTTTTAATGCCCTCCTGACTGCTCAATTAAGGCTGGCGAATGGTGAGGAATGGTGACAGAAACGGACACACATACACACGCACACACACATACATATGGGAGTGGAGTAGGACGTCGTGGGTAGGTAAATTGTGCTTCTCGTGTCTCCCACGCAGATTGCAGCTACAACGGCAACTTCAACTGCAACGGCGCTAGTAGTGCTGCTAGCAGACTGTTCGAAGCTGGCAGTCCTTCACACCTATATGAAGAAAGGTGATAAAAGCGGGTAGTTCTTATATGCAGGCAAACCGAACGCTCCGGGTAATGAATGGTTGTTTGACTCACTGCTGACTGTTGGGAGAGCATTGCAAGTGCTGCTCAAGTTTACACGCCTTTTCACATTTCAGTAGACCCGGACGATGACCCCATATGTGTGTGTGTCTGTCCGTCTGTTTGTCTGTTTATGTGTGTATAATGTATATATGTAGACATGTATGTATGTGTATGTGTGTACGTATGTTGTTGTGGCACAAGTTGAGTAACCACTGCTGGTTCCAATCACTACCTCTACTTATCACTTTAATATAATCACTATTTGCAAGGGAAGCCTGAAGCTGCACTGGTTGCAAAAGGGGTGGAAAGCTTATTAGTTAACTGAAAGAGGACGTGTAGATGCGTGATAAATGACATTGATCAATTAGAAAGAAGAGTAGACGCTAAGCTCTTCAGCTTAATGGAAATTGCTGCCGGTCGTTTCAAAATAGACTTACGTAAGGTCAGTCAGACACGTACGTTACGACAGTGGAAGAATGTAAATGTTGTCAGTAATATGTGGAACTAGTTGAAAATATCGAAAAAAGGAGGAAAATAAGAAGATATGCGATGAGTGGAGTCGATCAGAGGAGCTATAAGTAGGTGAGAGAGAGAGTGGGAAGTACCTCTTCCAACAACCATGCTACATTCATTTCTCAAATCTTCTCGGTCTGTTTATAAATGTGAAAGTGTGCGCATTGTCATTTCTACCGCAATCGCTGAAGTTTCTGAGGTGATGCTGAATAAAAATTGAGAGAATGATTCGAAGTTATTTAATGATAGATGTGGACTAAATGACATGTGCCAGTTCGAGTGTTTAACTCAGTTCACTGCCTTCGGTGCACATGTCACCACTTCCTCGTTGTTGAAGCCACGTGAAATGCAACGTTGTAGCTGAGACTTTAGCTTCCAGAGTGTGACGCTTTTTAACATACAGTTAGCACTGTCACCAAAACTGAAGTGAACCTTTAACCTTTAGTGCGGGTAGCAGTTGTTCTATCCCACCATCCATTGGTAAACTGTTGTCATTCATTACGATTCTGCTGTCTACCTACGCCTTAGTAAATAAAGTTGGAAGGTTATTGACTAAGAACAACATTGCAAAACATGCACATTTCTCGTGAGTGCACGAATTGCTTAATCAATTAATAGTTTGCAAGAGAAATTTTGCAGAGTGTGTGTGTGTGTGCGTGTGTGTGTGTGTGTGTGAGAGAGAGAGGGGGAAAGCTTTGGAGTCAAAAAGATGGAAGTCATCAGTGGACTAAAGAGGAGTTTTGAAGCGAGAACTTGGGCTAAAACTCGATATTTCCAGCGATAGCAATTACAGCAAAAGCGTTCTTCCTTCATTCGTATCAGTTGTAACGTTAACCTGACAGGTGTTATTACACCTTGAAGGGACGAGACCTCGATAAGATAAAAATGACGACCACTTGCAAAATGGGACACTGTAACAGAATGACACTGCATGTCTGCATCCACCGGCTTCACATATATACTTATACGGGGCACAAGTATAAATATTATTATCAAATAATCGACCCATATTTTCTCCACCTTGTCTAGAATAATAGGAAGATCAGGAATCTGACACTTCTTGTGTTTTGGAAGTATTGTACCAGCTTTCCGGAATATTATGAGTTTTTCTCAGTCGCCATTTGCAGTGCAAGTGCAGTTCTTGTTTCCATGTGGGAAACACCCATGTGGGTGTTCACGATTTAGGTAAGCATGGGAACCTTAGATTAACTTTAAAAGTTGATAAGTTGCTGGAGACCTGTTAGGGTAGTAATGAATTGGCGACCACTGCCTTTACGGGAAAGTTACTTGTAAGCCTTTTGTATGTTCAACCGATTTCCTTCCTATATACATTCACTCTACAGGCGTGACAAGGTAATTAATTGAATCATGTACTCATTTTCTATCTGATGTTGCCATTTTTTACTTTTATTTTTTGGAGGGGATCCGTAAACACAAATGTAGAATATCACGTCACGATGAGTACCGCAACAAAAGTATCATTTCTCAAGAAGTAACACTGACAACAATGCTTAGTCAATATTTCCGAAATTCTAGAAAATTGCGGTCAACGAAGTTAATCATGCAATTGGCACTTGAAGATCCACCGACCCGACCTATTTTAAAAGCGCAATTGAAAAATGCAAGTGCACCTTAAATCATTGTTCAAAAGTGATCCATCACATTAGGCAGTTTTCGGGTATGAGAATGAAATCGGTGAACACTGCAAAACAAGAGGACAGCAGAAATGTGATGTGGCGGTGGTTTTGAAATAAGGCATCAAAAATTGCGCTCATTCATTCGCAAAAATACGAACGACCTTCGATGACTTTAATGGATGACGTCTTGTTTCTGTTTCTTTACTTAGTGACGATACTAGAAATGCTGCGCCCGAGAAACACAAACACACATACATACACGTGTACACATACATATATATATATATATATAGAGAGAGAGAGAGGTAGATAGACAAATAGATGGACAGATATATGTAGCACAGAAGTTGAAGAGGTTTAAGCGCGAAGTGAACAGCAAGCATTCTTGCATCAGAAAAAGTAACTTGGTAACATTTCACGATGCAGAGCTCTCTTTCGCCTCTTGGCATCATCTTTCACTTGGCCTGGAACTGACCATCTGACCCGTTTGGCCTACACTATTACCACTTCTCAACTTGTGCCATCGATGAGCCAGTGTTCCTTTTTTCGGTAGGAAATGGCAAGCTGCTTCACATCGCAAAAGCATCACTGATAAGAGTACTCAGCTTTCTTCTCCTCTCATACTTCCACCAACTCTCCTCACTACGACGATGAAATCGACTGAAGGATACACGTCCTCCGGGTATCTGCTAATATGTGAATGGCTTAAGTGTAGCGTTCCCATCATCTCAACATCCGTGCTCTCAGAAGCGATTAGTTGTGAAAGGCGTAGCGAAACCAGAAATTCTCCAAAATCTTCCTGAATAGCTGCAAAGCACAGATTTACTATTTCAAATCAAGGTCAGCAATGAAGCTCTAAATCGCCTAACACTTTTTAAATTGTGGTCGAACAGTAGTTATGCAAAAAAGAAATCATTGTGCATTTGAAAATAGGAATAAGAGAGATACTGAGAATTACTGCTGGAACATTTGCAATTTCTAACTAATATGGTTAGGTTATTTGTCATGGCGCAATTGTAACAGTGCCTCTTTTAACAACATAGAGTGATCAATGGCTAGCAATGAATGACCTCAAATTATAACAATGCAATGATTAAGCTGAGAGTTAGTCTCTTATTGATAGGGCAACTAATTGTTTGGTGCGTTGCTGCGTTTACATGTGATTCTTCCCTCGTTGACAAGTTATTGTACTGGGTGGGCAAGGAAGGAAGGGTTGAGAGCGAATGCAATTAAACAGGTTTCCGGAATGCATGTGAAATGCATGTCAGCCAGTATCAATTGTTTCCTTTTTTTATAGCAAGTCAAGCAAATTCTTCGTCTCCTTTTTTCCTATCAGCTTTTGATTTTTTTTTTGTTTCCCACTGACTGATTCCCTACCATTAGCTAATTAGTTCAGTAATCTGTCATACGGATCACTAACTGGCTGACCAACTAATTGGTCGATTGACTAACTGGCTGAATGGCAACCGATCGGCTCATTGTTTATGAGTTTTTATAACAATTCTTAGGTGACCTTTCTGTCTTTCTGGTCATCTCTCATAGTTTATTTCAACGAGAATTCTCAGAAAGGGGAACTTTTGTTACATTTTACTTTGCATCTTTCTCGGGGTGTAGGAGAAGGCATCTTCATATACAAATACTACAAAAAAATGGTGTTAAAAGGGAAGTCGGAGGATTTTCTATTTTCTAGACTGATGCTGTTACTATTTGCTTCACTTCACACTGTATTTTGTTGCATAACAGTACCAAAAGATGAAGTGAAGTCAACATTTGAGTGCTCAAACTTACGTCAAAGATTGGATAGGAAAGTATTGGAATTAAAAGGACAGCTGTGTTGTTGACAGTATCCATAACAGCTCCTATCCTCCTATAAAATTGGAGAAAACACTATGTGAATTTCGATGAAAATGGTGTCGAAGAAAAGAAATGAGAGTTTATCCAATGCTACTTACCATTAAAAATTGCAATAACCTTACAACTGATTGTCATGCCATTTCTTGAATAGTGAGAGGATGTGCTGTGGTACGACTTTATAAACTGAAGCTTATCGCAAAGTGCCATTTGTCAATTGATGATAAATTCAGTAATCTGAAAATGATGTGCGTGATATATTGACTTGTTTATAAGAAATCTTCAAATCCATCTATGTTCCACAATTGCAAGGGCAGCGAGGTTCTCTCCCCTCTCTGGAAGATTAAGTGTCAAAATTTACCTATTGCTAGCAATATTCTGAAAAATGGAACCGGTCAGCAGAACCTTTCAAAGAAGCACATTGATGCCTTTTAAAAATTTGTTTCATCAGGACTTTCAGGAAATACTTTGTAAAGAAGTTTCGGTTGGTTTCCTATGGCATATCCCGTCCCACCAAGTGAAACGAAGTTCAAATTCCTGACTTCAAATAAAAAAGAACGCTTTCAAATCTCATGATATGTAAGTTAAGTTACTCGAACGGCTCGCAAGTTTTAGTCCATTTTGTAATCTGTCCAAATTTCCATGTAAATCAAATATTACATCGAGCTTCTCTGATTAATTAATTAGCATGTATTGCAAAATATTCTTAACTCACCTTATTACAAACGGAAAGCGGAAGAATGCATATTTTATTTTCAGTAAGAGTGGGATAAGCCGAGCAGGATGAGTAAGAAATACGGGAAATAATGCGTTGGGAAAAGTAAGATTCTTCTTTGAGGTCTATAGGGAAGTGCTTAATTAATTTATTACCTATAAGCCATATCAGAGATTCAATCTGAAATCAATGCTTCAATTGAAGAATAATCCAAACCACCCTTTACTTTATATTGCTCTCGACAATTTATTTCACTTTTACCAACAAACTGTTAACATCTTGCAGAATTTGACCTCGAGGTCATCCTTGTCATCCATATTTCGAAAATTCATGGAGCCCAGTAATTTTATAAATTGTATAAAAAAGATTATTGTTAGACATTTAGGGAAAACTAAAGCACAGAATAAGGATGATCCAATAGTGCTGCGAATAGATAGATAATAATCTAGAAAAGATTTGGATGCAATTTGATTTGGGGTTCGATTTTAGGATACATTTATGGTTCTTCGATTTTAGTGAATGATGGAGCGGTTCAACCGGTAGCGCAGGAATGCATTTAAATGGCTGATGAAAAATGAAGACGAGAATTGTGATGAGCAAAAAACAGAACAAGGTCAATTTTATCTTCATTAATATGATGCCTCTCACGTGAGCCAAGGAAGTGAAATTTGAGGCGATCATAAACCGAATTCGTCATCGGTACACTTATTTTTCACATCACAGCTCTATGCTCCTTCAATCCTTCATTTCTTTGTCGTCCATCACGACATCGATATTAACAATCAAGTTTCCGCATGGCACTCAATCTCAATTAGTGACAGTAAGACAAAAAGTCTCTGTACAGTACATGTGATCTTCTCGAACTTGTTTACAATAGTGAAAGGATTTTTAAAATAAAACCTCGGATGCGCTTATTACCAGTGACCAGTGCGAAGCAACTTTTCCTCTTTAAAATTCACTGCCATCAATTCTCCTGTCATTGTCCTGTCATCATCACAACACATCGATATATAAGTACAAGCTGAAGATAAATAGCATCCTGTCCAGTGGATTTCGCAGCATCAGAGTATCACGATGGTACGGTTACTTGATTTTGTCAGTGGTACTTCGGTGTGGGATTTTCGGAAAGACACATGCACATAATACGTACAAGCATATGCTCAGTTCAGAGTGGTCGATGTTAGGCGCAGTGAGCACTTTCTGGTGGAAACAAGCATAGCTATTTATTCAGGGATAGAAAAGAAGCGGTTTTCTCCAGAAAGCTAAGCTAATTTCAAGATATCAAAGACAACATATACTCTTGCTCGTACCTGAAAAACAGATGGTGAATAATTTTAGAATTTCTGTTGTAATTTTCGTGTACATCCTTTAAACTATTTCATCTTAGACACTCAAGCATACACCTTATTCAGGTAGTCGAGATAACTCGAAATCTTATTTCAGTTACGATAGTGTAAGCTGCACATCAAATGAGCAAACGTGTCCTACCGGTATTCGTCTATGGAATAATCACAAGTTTCCAAAATGAAGAGAAAAATGGAACCAACATTTCCTTAACTTTTGTAGAAACAAGCCAAGAAAACATAAAGAAGAATTTTGTACAGAAGGGCTTACCAGCTAAAATGTTCATGCAATTCATACTCCATCTGTAAGCCTCGTAGACCTCTCCTTCCCATTTGTTTATCTGCAGCTAAAATTTTGATTCAATCTGTGATGTCATACAGTGGTTCTGACTGTAGTGTTTATCTGAAATCGGCTATTATGTTGAAGGACTGTTTCAGCACCTACATTCACGCTGAAGAAGGGATGGTAGTAAAAATTGAAACAAAGAAAATAAATGCATATTCTATACACAGACTACATCAACAGAACCAGAAGCTGTTACGGAATGGTTGGTGCTTGTGCTATTTTAGCCTTTCTCGAGACATAATGTTTCGGCAAAAGTAATAGTTTACTGTAACTTGTCGCTACCGGAAATACCAAAAAATACTACTCAATCAAATCAAATTACCAAAACTTAGTACTTTTACAAATTCTTTTATCAGAGAAATGATAATTATCGTTGGTAATTTAGTACCAGTCATTTGTGTTCGCTATAGAAGTAACGCAGAGATGGACTCTAAAAATGTTTTAGAAATAGAAATGAAAAAGGATAAAACAGACAAACCTGCAGTCAAGATTTTTTCCTTTACCGTAGCTAGGAAAATGTTTTAAGTGTCACTGAATGAATGGAAATTAAAATGAGTTTGAAATAGCAAAAGACTCATCTTCAGCAAAAGGTTGGTGCTGAAGAAGTGAAAAATTGCTACAGAAGTAAATTTCATTTCAGATCTTCCTTCAAGCATTAATAAAGTGTTGAATTCTCCCGATGTTCCGAAATCTCCGCTAGTATACCAACTTATTAGCGAAAGAAGAAAATGCCCTTAGGTTGAAAAAACAATTAATCATTTTGAACTAAAAACGGCATAAACAGATGTTTTCCATGAACAATTAGTTTGAGGATTTTGAGGAATAATGCTTAAAAAAAAAAACTATTCTACTAAAACTCCTTTGTATAGGATTTTCAACAAATCTACTTTACCTACCTACTGAACTCAATTCTGAAATTTTTATGAATAAAATTGTAGATATTGATGAATGGCACGATACCGGTAAACTGCCAACACCTTTGATATATACCGTACCCATTACATCACTTTGTACCGGCTATTGCCAAAATCCTCGTTTTCTGATCAACTTCGATGATTAGGTTCAGCAGGATAATCAATTCTAAAAGATGACACCATTTCTATTAAGAACAGTAAAAAACTATTCTGAACCCATTAAAACCGAATCTTCTTCAATGTTCGTGTCTTATAGCAATTTTCTTTGTAGCGAAAAAAAAAAGAAAAAAACGACATACGTCATGTTAGCATCGTTTATACCCTGAATGCTGCAACATGATTCGAAAAATCTAACTGAATGATCGACCGAATTATCGGCAGTTGTGAATTATCGACGGTCACTATATGATGAGCCGTACAAGCTATCTGTACACAAAACTTATATCTTCTGCCACAACTACTCGGCGAGTTCAAATTTGAATTCCACTTTCTACAAAAAATTTAATGCAACAATTTCGAAATATATTAAATTTAAACGTAAAAGCAGCTCATTCGAGTTCATAAACGCTGGAAATATTTAAAAAATACAAAAAGATATTATAAAATGATTGTTTATAAACCTAAATTGACAAAGTCGTACTTCGAAATCCTATTCTATCAAATTCATTCATTTGTTTTAGCTTCAATGATCACCATAAAAATATTACGGTAGAGAATTTTAAACATAATTTGACAGATCTAATTTCATAAAAATGAAATTCGATATAATAATTCAGTTAGTTAAAATCAAATCCTTTTTTAGTCTATATTTATGACAAATTTTCTGATGAGCCAAAGCAAATAAACAAATTTTACTGATTAAAATTGGATGGGGCAAAAATTAAATCTGGAAAAATGAGAACCGAATTGAGAATCTTGGCAGCAGTACACACCGTAATTTGAAGATGAGACAGTTAACTCATTTTTTAAAACTAGTCCTTTGCAGTATCCTAAGCAATGAAATGTCTCATGAGCTGATCAGTTCGTTGGACAACATTTCAGCTTCAGTGAAACGAGTGACATCAACATTCAACGGTTCACTTTGCATATGCTATAATGCGACATCTGAGCGAATAATAGAAGTATTGCAATTGGCAGATATAAAAAGCGACCACTCTTCACACTTCTTTTACAAAGCTTTTTTCTGCAATGATAATATCTGCTTGCTTTCACCTTTTATGACTTCAAAAAATATCCAGGCATAAAAAGTTCCCGAAAAAGAACATCAGATCAAACTAGACTGTGTTACACTAGCGTTTAAACATGATACAATGACCATAATTTTTTTGCTTTAGAATAAGAGCAGAATCTTCAAGAAGTGCGACTAGTTTATACCGCAGTTCGTTTGTTCATTACTTCCCTCACAAAGATTTTCTTTTGATCGGTATCCAACTGCAGAATTTATCAGTGTCTATCCGCTGATATTCTAATTTGATGGGTACAGATGTACTATATTTTACCTGGTACATAGCATAATTCATTCGTTTCACGTAACGTGTTTCCTTTCGATTGCATACTCTTTGCCCTCTTTAAAGGTGCTCCTTTGCCAAGCAATGATAAAAATTTACGCTACCTATGAAATTGTAGTTCAATTTTAAAACAACTATGACTTACTTGAACTATGACTTACCATTCTCGCTCATAATCAAACTTCAGGCATTGATTATCTTTTCTCCCCCATCCACACGTCAGAAAGCTGAAACTATCATTTCTGAAACATTTGGACACAGAACAGATTGCATTTTATTTCACCATTCTTCCTGGCTCTTAAAATAGATATGCCATCTTGTCATCTCTCTTTCTTCATCTATACTCCTCAGTTCATTTGAAATATAAACTTCTATTAAATAAAACGATTTTATCAACTAAACATGAAACTTCAAGTCAGACGGAGCTCATTAAACAATTTCCGAAGTTTGTTCTTTTTTCCAAAACAAAAGTTTGTTCGACAGCATGATCACTTACATAGCACTTCCACAGTTTACCTCTGAGTATAATCTGTCCGCCTCTCATTTAAACATGGTAATTTCAATGGATCTTTACTTCCGTCTCTGTTCAAGCACGCTACTGTCACATTCTTGACCTCAAACAAATCATTGTTTCCTCTAATCCAATCAAACATCATTACCATTTTACTGTACAGTATCTTAACCATAGACTTCACCCATCCCACTACTCGATTTAAAAACTTTTCTGAATTGCTTCAAACCAAAAAACATTTGTACCTGCCATTGTTCCCTGTCACTAAAAAAAATCATTAAAACAGTACTAAGGTTAACAAAAAAAAAGAAGTGACGGCTCCATTTCATTTTTGCAGGCATACATGTCAAAAATGTGACTTTCACAATTCTTTAACCGACGAATTACCTTTTGCATAAGGATTTCTGATAATCGTAGATCGACCGATTGGTGAGTTCCCAAAGGTTATGGAAATATTTACTAAGATGTAGTAATTTCCATTCGAAACAATGTTTCTTAATCTTTTTTTTTTAATTTTGCTAAGTTTAATGTCATAAAAGCAATTTTGTCATAAAAGCGACCTATTTCATTACTGATTTCAACAATGGCAGCTTGAATTCGTGGTACTACTGATTCACCCAAGGAATTCCAAAGTTTCTACAATACTACTTGCTTCTTTTTACCCATTACTTTTTATTTAGGTTCGGCAACAGTACGAAAGGTCAGAAGTCGATTTTATTGTAACTATTACAAAAATCCTTAGAATGAACATAATATGGACAACAGTACAAATAAAATGTTGGCGGTTTATCGGTATCGTGCCATTCATCAATATTTACAATTCTATTCATAAAAATTTCAGAATTGAGTTCAGTAGGTAAATGTTGAAAATCCTATACAAAGAAGTTTTAGTAGAATAGTTTTTTAAACATTATTAATCGCAACAACAGCAGAAGAGAACTCAAATACAAAATGACGTCTGCAGGACGTACGTAACTCTACAGATTTCAAAAAAACTACGGATGTAAACAATTTGGATTGAAAATAATTTTTTTACAACTTGCATCATGGACCTATTCCGGAAGTATTCCCTACTACAATATGTAAAAATACCGAGGAATGGACATAGTAAGACTGCATTAATGAGAGGAAATACTAAAACTCATCCTTTGTTATCCGATTATCCGATAAGATTTACAAAGATTTCTTTTTAGTAACATGTGAAACTATTATTTTATTTTCTACAGAAAGGTTTCAGATCATCTCGCATTTCCTAAATGTGAGAGTGGTTTCTTCCACATTTGCATTATATGGTCTTCAAGTTACTGGCAAAAGTAAAGTCACGATTACTTAAACTTAGCTAATGTTTTTCTTCAACACCTTCCAGCACTATTTTTACATTTGAGTATCAGATAAGTGAGCGTGAATAATAATGAACCCAACTTCGTGTAAGAAGAGATTTGATCATGTCAGCAGTAGCAAACGGTAAGTGAGGAATGCCATAAATGTAATGTTTGTTACAAAATAAAGCCTAAGAACTTCGGTAATTCCATTATCTTAGTGCTTCCTGGATATTTTTGATTGTAAATCGGCCATGGACTTCGTAGTTTTATTTCGTCAAAATATTTCGAAAGCAAGTTTCTGGGCAAAAATTTTCACTGGTCAATTAACTTTATTTTAAAACTAGTTTGAAGCAATTATTTTAAAATCGTTTTGAAAAACATCGTTGTCTTTTTACACTTTCCATGATGAAAAGAATTTAAAAAAGTGCAAGTATGATAGGAATATCTGATGACATTTTACGATTCATTATTTAAAGTGCGTCAAAAAATTTCATTACTAATTCAAGACGTTTCAGACTGCATATCCGACCACTTCTGATATTTGCTGCTCTAGGAAGAACATTTTCTGACATCATTTACGACCTTTTCTTTAAATGATTCTTTCACTCATCTCACATATTCACTTCATCAAATTATCAGTTGAGTATATCAGAAGAGCGCAGCGTATTATAAGTGGGGTGAAGGTGCTTCCATACACCTGAAACATTCTAAGATACTAGCTTCTTATAAATAATAAGGCAATAATTGAAAGTAATAGGGAGTGAAAATGGAGAGGGGAGAGGAAAGAAAAGGGGAGAATAATCCCAATTTGCCGGATTCTACTATCTGTATGCTGTATTATTATGATTTCTTATTAGAGTAACAATGAAAAAGTGAACCAGTTAACTGAGACAAAAGTGGATGAATCCTTCTCGACCGTGTTTAGTATCACAACTTTTCGCCACAGGAAGATTTCATATGACTAATATTCGGACGGACCCAATAATGCTGATAATCTAGGCGAAAAGAAGTTTAATCTGAGCAGATAAAAGCAACATAACCTTCTTACATGCCTACAAATATTGATCGGTTGCTGCGTGGTCATCTAAACAATTATAATATAATTCCCATGTAATGTGAAATTAGAAAAACTTCAACTTTAAGGTTATAGCATAACGAGATAGGTACAACTTGGAGTTCGAGATAGATAGAGTTCGAGAATGGAGATCATGAATAAGTTGATAAAGGAAAGTATCAAGTAACAATTCCTTGATCCAAGATATGTGAATATCGCCGTAAACAAAATTGCGCAATGCGAGCGCAAGCTTCACGGGTGTCGTGCTCGCTGCAGGTGAGTACCAAACGAAACCAACCAGCACAGTGAAAAATGCAACCTGGAAGACAGATGACATTTTCTTCCACGAGTAAGCCTCGAATGAAAATTTCGTCTCTTCCATATATGTGCTCGTCAATGCCTACCATCATGTACATTGCCCCGTTAGGAGCGAGAGGTTGCAGGCCCGGTACTTTTCTCAAACATTCAAATACAATGATTGCATTGCGGTGAATGGTGCGGTTCACCTGTTGAAAAAAATTAGCATTGGTTGAGTGCAATATACGTGGCAGTGCACCTTGAATTAGCACGCAAGGACCTACAATTTTTTGAGCTAATGCTATTAGTCCATTTCGAATAGGTTGCAGTGCTGCATACCGATCGTGGATGATAATCCAGCCAAGTCGCCATCCTGGTAGAAGAAACCGCTTGGCAATACTATCACAAGTAAGTATCGGCACTTTCGGTTTCAGAGTTGCTATTGGATGAAATTCAGCTCCATTATAGGTCATCGTGCCATAAACTTCATCAGCAATTATAGGGATTCGTTTTTCAAAAGCGATTTGTAATATCGATTCCAGCTGATTTTTGCTTAAAACTATGCCGGTTGGATTTGGAGGGTTATTGACGACTATGGCACGAGTTCTGTTATCAATCAAAGATTTCAGTTGAGCCAGATCCAGTTGCGAGTCATTCAGTATATCGAAGTAGTAATAACGACTCTGAAATGTGAGTACCTTGAATCAAATGATGATCTATTTTTTTATTTCATTCCTCACTTCCAGAAAAATTTAGTAAAAATTCTTCTATCAGTTAATTTTGTAGTCATGTCACGTTCTAAGCTTGAAACTTCCAAACAAACACACTTCAACATTTAAAGATTTAATAAGAGTTGAATATAAGGGAAAGCCAGGTGCTGGTACAAGAATGTTATCGCCTGGATTTGCCAGCGCTTCGATTGCCATTTCAATGGCATGTGAGCAACCGCTGGTTAACAGAACCGAATCCGCGGTAACTGGTGCTTCAGGATGTGTGAAGTGTCGGGCTATCGCCTCTCGAGCTTCCAGAATTCCTAAAAATGAAAAATAAAGAACTCCATTCTAAATGACTTTGACAAAATGTTGAAATTCTATTCGAAGAACGATAAAATAAGCTTTCAGTAAAAGATACTAACTTGCACTGTTTGATCTTAAAAAAAGAAAAAATCATTCTTTAAATGTTAAAAATAGTTTTTCAAACAGTTTAAAAGAGCAAAATGATGGAATAATTTAGGCGATTGGTCATGAATGATAATGGTAAATTACCAATGGCAGGTCCATAACCCTCGTATTTACGACTAGTCAATGCTTCACTTATAGCCTGAATCGCAGTTGAACATACAGGTAGTGCGCCAGAAACAGTCGGATCTCCAAGGTTTAATTTAAGTAATGGTTTTTTCGTATCAGATGACACCAATAGAGAGTCACAAATCTGCCGAATTGGATTTACCATGTTTTTGGTCATTTCTGATACGGGTAGTTCCCAGGTGTTGGCGCTGATAAGTGTTTTCCCTTCACTTTCATTCTGAAAGCTTTATTATTCGTTCGGATATACATCTTATTTGTTGTGAACAACGATAAGATGAAAAGTACGGACGGTAGATGAAGCTGCATCATTTAGATGTCCCGAAGCTCAAAGATTTCGATTCAAATAGGTACTTTGAAAAGTGCAAAACAAAAGTTCATTACTAATCCATAATTACAAAAATACCCTTCCTTATCGATTACAATCACTAACATTTCTATCACTCATCATATTAGCGTTCTGTTCCATTTTCTTGGTGATGTGAACTGCTTGCATGAGACTGTTACAGCTTGGCACCATTTACAGTCACTGCTAAAAAATAAATGGTGTAAAATTCACAGATTAGCAAGCAGACTGTCCTCGTATAGCGGTGAGCCCATGCTTTGTGCTGTTCTCTCATGCAACTTGCATGTGAGTTGTGAGATCACTCAGTTCTTGATCTAATTTGCTACAATTTGAAGTTCATGCAAAATATTTCAGTTATTCCGTTACATCTCAAAATGCAACTTTTGCTTGACTGATATAATGAGTTCGAAATCGATGAGGAGAGAAAGACTTTCATTGCACACTTGATTGGCTTGTAAAAAAATTTATGGGAGATAATGATGCATACAGGCAGGATGAACATGCAGTATGCAAGAAGCAATCAGATTTGCAATGCTAAGAGCTGATGATGATACAGCCCTCGTAGTGCATTGTGTTGACTGTCAGCACCTTAAATGTTCCGAGAGATGGAATGTCTCGGGATTTCTGAAACTATTGATATTTGATAGATGTGAAGCAGTAAAATTAGGTACAAACGGAAGCAGAAGAGATTGAAAATTTTTTAGGAAGCATGGGGTGGTGAAAATAGAAAAATGAAGGAGTGGTTATTAGGAAGGGCAGGTAGGCGAAAGATTTTCAGAAAGGTAACCATGCAGTAAAAGGCAAACAGCAACAATGAGACATCAGTCTTGAATCAAAGAAATGATAAACACAGGTGAACTGGGTACTGGGAAGAAGTGTAAACTGGTTCTACTGCTTAAAAGAGCATCTATCAGATTGTTTGATATTTTCTTTTTAATTTACAAAGCAATCAAATTTTAATTAGATAAAGAGCTAGAATATTCCTAAGAATACAAGTGCTGCAGCATTCATCGTAAAATTGATAATAGTGACATAGTAGCAGATCAAATCAGTGAAAGTTGGAGTTGATTCGATGAGCATCACAAATCGTCAAGACATCAAAAGAAAGGACTATAAAAGGGACAGAGGAAGTTGTCGGAACAGATAGGAAAGGCAATCACCAAATTTATTGTATTAGCACTTGCACATTATTCATCATTTCCTCCTTAATTTTTCTCTATAAAAGTTTTTTCAAAGATTGTTTTATAAAAGTTTTTTCAAAGATTGTTTTACTTTGAAATTTTGATTTTTTAAACCAAAATTATGTCAGAGAAGTTAACCTACAAACCAACCTACATGAAATGGCATTCTGATAAGCAGCATTTCACTCCAGTCATCTTCATTCCACTTCCAAGTATACTCGTCATCGTTTGCGAAGTTTGTTTAAATGAATTTATCGGTTTCTTCTGTGCAACAGAGCGCTCAAGCAGCCAAACTTATCAATAAGTCACCATATTTTTACTGTTTACAAAATATTCATTGATAATACAAGAAAATATAGTTTAGGTAAACTGTTATAACAATAAGGATATCTAGAGCATTTTAAACAGACGTATATATTATTATTCAATGGAAACCTTTGCTTTTCATTACATCATGTAAATCTTTAAAAAAAAATATTGTAAACTACAAGAATCACAAAACAAAGGTCTTCTAATACCCGCTTTACTGAAAAGACGAACAATCAACCAGTTGCGGAACCGAGATTTGCACACACAAAATAAGACTTTCATAAGATATCACTAATGCCTTCTTCTACTATTTAGCAAAAATATCCTTGCTATAATTTGCATTAAAATTTGTAATCTGTAAACGACAAACTTTGGAACAAGTTAAGGAAATAATAAGCATATACAGAGCTGAGGAAACTACATGCTTTCAAAAAAGCAAAATTCATATAAAAGTCTTGTGAAACAGGTTCAAAATGACAAATGGAAAATGTAGTAATTATAAAAATTGATCTAAAATTTTCATCCATGATACAATAATACGTTGATATTGTTAAGAATCATTTCATATTTTCACGGTAGACATAAGCTAGACCAAAAATCTTTAAACTTATTTATTTGTTTTTTTTGGGCACTTTTTTGTTTATGGTTACTGTCTCTGATTAATGCAAGCGTTATTTCATTTTATATCGAAAGCGTTTGACTAGTCAAGTTAGCTTCAGCTTGTAAGAATTTACAGTAAAAGTAACAAATACCACAACACACAAAGGAATATTTCGACTTAGAATATACTGAATATGCAACTGAAGCAGTGAAACAAAGTGAGGATTGGAAAAAGTTTAAATTTATTAAATCAGATAGATTGACGTGACAAATTTCATTGTACTCTATTCCTGTCGTTTCAACAGCGGCATTCTTCGTGATAGGATAAGTCTTCTTAAAGTCTTCTTAATGTATACCTCTTCCATTATTTTAACTCCTTCAGCTAACCTTTCTCAGCTCTAATGCACTATAATTATTATAAAATCATCGAATATTTTAAATGATGGCTCAAGGTGAATTATACCTTAAAGCCAACATTTATGACCATTGGTCAATCATATCAAAACCTAACCCTCATCTAATTGCGTCCTATTCGCTTCTGCTACATAGAATCCATGAAGATTACACTAAATGTCGTATTTCAGCAGTTTGCTTGCGATGAACGATGTTCTGCTAAACAGTACCTACTGCAAACAGGAAAAGAGATCGGCGATCGACCACACAAACCGCCATCTTTTTGCTTGTCCGTTTACAACTTATTTGTGCAAAGAAAGATTGATCAAGGTGCATCACACTTTAAAGACCATCTTTACGTATCGGTAATATCCAAACTACAGCAAAATTGCTTCCTCATCTCAGTTATCAGAATGTGCCAAAGACGAGTAAAAACAAAGAGCAAGCAAAAAAAGAGATATAATAACATACTGCAACTGAGCAACTCAGTCTAATTATACAAAATTACGGTGTAATATATGAGGTTCCCGATAGAGTCGTGTAATGAAAAGACATCGAGTACGGCTCGCAAAAATAATGGTGAAAAAAACTTCATGTGAAACAAGGTAAATTCAGTACTTTATTATTTTATAAGGAGTGAAAATGATGGGAAAAGTATGCGTTAACAGGCAATATCTTACGATGAAGAATGCCACTGTGAAAACAGCGGGAATAGATTACACTCAAATTTATCACGCCAATCTATCTGATCTAATTAATTTAAATTCTTTTCTGTTCTCAAATTTGTTCCATTGTTTTAGTTGTATGTTCAGTATATTTTAAGTTGAAATATTCACGGCCAGCTTTAAGTGTCGTAATACTTTCTGTTACTTATGCTCGTACATTGTTACCAGTTCAAACTAAATTTGGAGGCTTTCGACATAAGTCACGTGTAATTTTACACTACAAATAGCTTTTGAAGATGCACACTAATTTATTTGTATCTGTTAAAAAAAAATGCAAAGTTTTAATTAACTCCGAGAGACTATACGAACTACCAGTATTTCATTGGATTTCTGACACCTTATTGTTATTGTTTTTTCTGATCGCATGAATTTTGTTCTAACTGATTCAAAATAAAAAGCAGTTGCCACGAAAATTTATCTGAATTGAAGGACAATGTTTTCCCAACGTGTTCGGATCTGTGCTTAATTCATTACAGTAAATACAAGGATTAATGTAAAATAAATATGTTGTGATGTGAACGTTCATTTAAGATAACTAACTTCACAGATTAGAACAATCAAGTAAGCCTTGCTGTTGTCTGAAATGATGCTGCTGCAAATGGGTTCACTGCTCCGAATGGTGCAAAACCTGTAAGTTTAGATAAGAGTTTAAATTGAAAGCTAATTTTAATAAGGTGTTGTTTCAACTAATAAATATGGCAACCATTTTCTCAAGTCATAGAGTGCAACGGAATTTTGAATTTTATCAAAATAACGTGAATTTCAAAAAAAAAAAAAAAAAGACATAACAAGAAAGATAAGCTCATTTTTCTAGTTGCAGCTTTGCTCCGTTTCGAATCTATCTGGCCAAAAGTTTAGAAAGCTCTCATTTCTACTGCAAACCGTCTGTCATTAAAAGAAATGTTTATTGAAAATAATAATCTAGCGAGCCTTTTGTTATAAACTCAATGTAACTTAATGGAATGTCTCTTTACCAAAAGGATGAGTAAAGCATCGGATATGCTCATTTTATCTAACTTGTTATTGACGCAAAATAATTCAAAGATTAAAAAGTCTCACTAGTTGGAGCATTAAGAAATTGTGCAGCCGGTGAGGCACTAACAGATGCCGAATAAGTTCCCTGATACACTGCTGATGATAAGGAATGAGGTACCGCGCTGCTGGTATAGCTTGAAAGTGCCCGTGGTGATAGATTGTGAGATCGTGTATAGTCTGAAGTATCACAAATAACTCGTCATTTCGAAAAGCACAGTAATTTTTTACAATGAAATGGCTTTTGCGAAAAAAAAAAAACAATGAGGATAGTACATTAAAAAGTTTGGATTTCACCTAAAAATAGAATTCCGGAAGTTTGCTCCGGCCTAAGTGGTAACTCTAAAGTTTAATCACCTCAATTTGATCTTGAGATGTTGCTCACTTCTTCCCTATCTTTTTTATTACATATAGCAAATTTTGCATGAATTCGAATCATTTTGATAAAGGTGCTTAATCCAATTTTTGCGTGCAATCCGTATCTTTAGAATACAAACACAACTAAATGGCCGTATCCAGTGTCACGTGCCTTCTTTGGCTCCGTGGGCCGAATGATAGAGTCATATTATGGAGCCATTCAAAAATGATCCATCAACCAAAGCATTGCTTTCATTTGTTTGATTGATATAACAAAGTGAGCAGTGAGAAGAGAAGAAATAAGGAGAGCCCATTAGTTTAGATCCATTAGTCTTAACCCATTAGCTTAGGTTACAAGACTGCAATGTTTTCTACACTTCCCTTCTCTAATCTGATTTCGGTTCCGATTCTTGTTATATCGGCATTTTCCGCAGTAATCTAAGGGAGAATCTTGCTCTCCCAAAGCACTTTTACAGCACAAAAAAATGAAGCAAAATTCTGCACTTAAAAGTTCTTAAAATCTTTATTTCTTTTTCTCGGGAAAGGTGTAAATGAAAAAATCTCATATCATCCTACTAATTGCATCAAGTTTCCTGAATTTAAAAAAAAACTTGCCGTTGTTAGTGTCAAATTGAGCGGTGTATGCGGAAGCATAATGAGACAATGGATCAACCGGGGTTCGTGGTGGTGGCAAAGTAAACTGTTGGCTAAAATTTATCAAATATTAACATCTAACAAATCGGAACTCAAATCATCATCATTTGAAAATGAAATGGATTAGGAAAAATAAAGGCGTAACCTGTTGTAAAGTGCTTCTGCTAACTCCGCAGCCCTTTTTAATATTAGCTCTTTGGGTAACCTTTCTGGATCACCTGGATATTTTGGCAGCAGTTTTTGTAGTCTTTGAAAACCAAAGTCTATACTCGGTTCCGAAAGTGCTAAAAGTTTTTCCTGTACTAATGTTTTTTTTAAATGTTAATTAAATAATTTAAAAATAATATATTGCGTAAAATAAAACGGTTGAAAGATTTTTTTGTAAAATTATCTTTTTCAACTTTTTGTTTTCGAGCTTAATGCTGAGAAAAGAAGGAACTTACAAACATATACAAATCTTCCAGGATTCCCTTGATTAAGTTGCTTAGATTTGTAAGTTAATGTCACTTCAACAACACCGGGGATGTGACGAGGCGGTGTTGTCACACGCATCGCATGTGGTGTTATGATTTGCACCGACTGTAAGAAATTGCTGTATGTCGAAAGCAGAGGCAAATAATCTTTCACGAACAGAAATACTTTTACTCTTATATTTGAGGAAAACATCTCAAGAAGTTGTTCATTTCTGTCATGTTTGCACCCAAAGTCTAAGAATAGTAGCTTTGATAGATATTCAGTTCTTCTATGTAAGACCACCGTACAATATCGGATTGCAACATATACAAATCCTATGCATCAAATTATTCTGACCAGATCATCATGACTAGCTGTCATTACGTTTATCTTTAATAGAATGATATGATTTTGAACTGAATTGTACAGAAGCATCTTAAAGAGATTCACAAGTCATCTAATTTTAAGAGTTTAAACGGACTTCACTGTGTTGCACGAATAAGATTTTAAACTATGAGTAACAGATGGTAATGGAGAGTACATCCTGGATGTTCTATTTCAAAAGGAAACAATTTCAATCCGTTTGTCTATTTAGTGTTTCAAGGCAAAATCAATTGAATACAAAAAGTGCTGTGTAGTGAATATTCTTGTAAGCATTATTTGATAATTCATTTAAGGAAAAAGAAGATTCACGAACATCGCTCCAAACAGTAGTGGGACCAAATGCAACTTGCAGGCCGTCGAAGAAATTTTCGCCAATGATAATAACTGATGTTCCACCTTGCGTCCAGCCTTCACTGGGACATATTGCTTTAATTACTGGATTAGATGTTACCGCAACGTCTGAGGAATCAGATATATCTGCAAAGCAATTGTTGCATTGTGCCGCTTGATTGTAGTGAAGTTTGAAAAACTTTTTTTTATAGAGTTTACAACATTTTGGGAACTTTCCCCCTCCCCTCCCTCCCAAAAGCCAACTGTTCTAGTAGAGTATGAATTGGTGCATTAAAATAAATAGTTAATTTTCAATTTATGAAGTCTTATAACTTCAAGTATTTATCTTGCTAAAGAAAATTTCAGAAGTCTCCCTAAGCTGAGTAGTTGCGGAATTTGGAAGTGGAAGGTAAACCCATAACATTTAATTTCCGGAGAGCTTCAATGCTAAAGATGATGGCAATCCGTATAGAGTTTGCTAGACGATAACAAATTGAAAGTTGATGGCGATTACGGTAGCAGACTTTCACGAGAATGACAAAAAGGAAATCAATAGAAATGAGCCATCCAATTTCTGGCACAGCATTAGTGATAACTTTAAGAATTACCAAAAAATACATTTCGTTCTATCATAAGTTACTTTACAATTTATGTTAATTTTTTTTTAAAAGGACTCACTGAGTCACAGATAGGTGGATTACAGCAGTGAGTAACTACAGCAGTGAGTGAGATTCGATTTAGAAAGCATTTTGAATGGAAATGCTTGAGCTATAAAGCATAATTCACTTCACAGTGCTGTCAATGCAATGCGAAACACATTGATAGAGATTTTCCACTTAGATAAAGTTCCGCTGGAAGCGAAATTTTATGCACATTTTATGGGTGAAACATCCATATCCTTGTCTAAATGAGGCTTGACAATCAATCCAACATCCGCATCCTCCCTCCCATAACATATACAAATATAACATTTCATGGTCGTCACATTTTTGGCAACAGCGCAGTATCGAGTGAACCCCAGATATGGATCATCTTTCACTTTCTTTAACTATTTCTTCTCATTTGCATATTTCAAACAGCCTAGCTTGGATGACTGAACAGTTCAACTAGTTTTCCACATATATATATTATGGCCACATGTCTTCAATTTTTTTGGCAAGACCGGCGGATGACTTCTACTTATATAGTCCACTTGGTTACAATTGTCCATAGCTCGTTCAATTTTTTACCTACAGAGGAATTTATTTCGACTTGATGTCTGTCCTACATACGGTTCTAAGTTACATCGTTCTGATTCACAAAAGCGTGACATTTAACAAGTTATCATGAAGCAGACAAGAAAGTTAGCTTTTAGCTGTTAAAATGTTATTTCATCATTGACACATGTCTGGAGAAAATATTTTCTCATGCTACTAGCAAAAAACCAGTAAATTTGTTTGTATGCACAAGCTAAGTTTTTGTCTTGATGATTTTTTTCAACTAACATCTTCACTTACCAATTCATCAATTTCTCATGTGAGATAGGCTTAACATGGATGGCACTCGGAATGTAAATTAAATTTAAAGCCATAATAAGATAAATGAATAAATGACAACAGCTGTGGCCCCAAAGAAAACATTCAAAAAAAGTAAGAGCTATCATTATAACAATATTAATGACTCCTAATTTGCATGGCTCGTATTTAACGTTTAACAAACATTAAGTCGTTAAAACACTGCCCATCTTGAATGTTACTTTACAAGATTTACAGCTGATGAAATTGGATGAAATCAAGAGGAAATTGTAATGAAAAGTTAACAGAATGAGTGGATGGTTCCTTCTCCTACTTCCAACCATAAGTTAATGACAATAAATTCAAGTCATTATTATATTCTACAAGCAAACATCTGCAGTTTATTTATCATACTGATTCAATTAAGTTCAGTAACAAAACTTAAGAAGGATATTATTTGTAATGCTTCCAGATTACTAGTAATCCAGAAGAGGTAAATACCTTAGAGTCATCATCCGAGGAGCAGCACATCTCAACAGCATAATTATCTGCTTCCGAGCACTAATTAAATTTGGGTATCCCAGTGCGTCCTAGTGAGTTACACAAGCCTATCATCGATGAACACACTTCATATACTCTTCATTCCTCCTTATCCACCCTTAACCCTTCTCTTCTAATTGCTTTATCATTTACCACTGCTTAGGATTAGATATGTCAAGTATCCAATAACATTTCTTTTTCAAATTAGAGTTAAATTCATAAATTATCACAATAATGAAAGAAGCACAATTTCAGAATTTCACTAAAGTTTGCAAAATTTTGCATAGGCCTTGAAATAACTTTGAAGATAATTAACCTTCAGATGGATCGACACGTTTTGTTCTCCTTCCATGTTTTGAGTTATTGTGAACGAACATATTATCTGATATGGCTAATAAAGGACCATCTACGCGAGCAGTTGTGCCTAGTACCACCTAGAAAAGGATGAAAGTTATTTTGAATTTTTGATAGATGTTTCAAATTCGCAAAATCTTCAAAATATGTTTTCAGCATGCAGAACAATCAGAAATCTGCCTATCATATCAAAAACAAAAATTTTAAAACCCAGTCTGTTCCTAAACTCCAGAAAAGACTATTTCAAATTTCAATTCTCGAGTGAATGTCAGAAGTACAATTTTCAAATTTTTAAGCAAATCACTAGCAGATGTAGGAATTGAGGAAATGATGATATGCACGATTGGAAAGGGTGAGAGGTCATCTGCGAAGAAATTTGATTGATTGTGTCGTTTTAATGTGACAGTGCGCAAGCACATGCCGCTTACTTTAATTCAATGCACCAAACAAACTGACCGTTCCATCTTTATGCAAATTATCGCTAATAAACCACCTGTTTTACTAGCTTACTCCGTTCCATGTTTCATATACTAGCACGTTAACCTTACTTCCTACGACATTACAAATAAGCATTTCCAGCATTACTCAAAAATAATAATTGCTTTTCAATATTTTCATGCATGCCATTGAAACCCATATAGTTTTATAACGGTCTGATTTAATTTAACTTAATTTGATTCGAAAACATTACAGCCTAATGCTCCCTATTACTTCATGTTTTAATTGAAAGGTGTACGTACCTGGAACCTTCTCATATCACGAGGATTGCCAGCATTCTTTAAACAGTTCTGATTACATTTGAGAAAGAATTTTAGGAAGAACCTGAAAACTTTAAAGCTGTTTGCTTCCCATGGTTCAAACCTCAAGTTCATCTTTACATGGTAAGCTTAAGGTAATATGCTGACAATGGTTTCTATCTCGAAATATTACTCGGTTATTTTGAACAATATTTTTTGATAGAAACCACTGCTCGCAAAATTGATTTTTTGAAATTGGAAATTATTTTTGTGAATAATTCATGTTCTTTGTAATTAGAGTAGTAAACTAATTTCACCTATAAATAAAATTTTTGTCATATCATTATTTCAACTAAATTTATTTGCTGATTGATCTATTATTTAACTTTATCGTGCAGAATTAAGGTGCAAACTGCGGTACAGATTACATTACAATCAGTTTGTTTTTCCCATGATTAATAATACTACTAGTAAATAACTGTGCAAAATCGGTTCTTCAAAAATCTTAGAATTTTGTTGAGCGGTGAAGATTGAACAAATAATATTAAGGGATTTGTTTGGCATCATATTAGGCCACATTTCGATTTGCCTCACTCAGACCCATAAATGTCCACCCCAGGATGGCAAAATCTAATTTAGCTCAGTGGGCTTCTCTCCTGGTCAACGAACACTGACACACTTTTATGTTACCAAACCGTGGTCATAAAAGCTTAAGAATTTTTATCTCCATTTATAGCGTTACGATAGCCTTCAATTCTTAAATTTTGTTCAACAAATGTAGAAAAAATTCTATCAAGTGTCGAACTCAATGTATATGTCAATTAGCACGGTTACTTTAATTGGTATTCGATCCTTTCAAAAGTGACTCAAGCAAAATGAACATCAAAATGAAGCGAAATAAT
Organism: Wuchereria bancrofti; assembly: GCA_005281725.1. Classification (NCBI taxonomy): domain Eukaryota; kingdom Metazoa; phylum Nematoda; class Chromadorea; order Rhabditida; family Onchocercidae; genus Wuchereria; species Wuchereria bancrofti. Next base: position 11,425,430 of record SSBO01000012.1, on the reverse strand, counting down.
GATAACCTAATTAATTAATTGATCAATTACTACTAGATAAAGTCATTTGAAGTGAAAGTATCAGGCGAATGAAAACAAAGTGGAGGAGGGCTACAGTAAGACTGGATTGATAATGGTCTAGCAAATGCATCAATTAACTACTGTTTGAGGTGTTGTATTAAATGCAAGCAAATTAACATACCTGTCAATAATGACCGGATCAGAGGGTGTCTCATTACGATTACCACAACTTTTCTTCTCACAGCAACGGCTTAAAATATTAAATATTTCATTCACATTTCAAACACCCGAATTGTCGGTCATGATAGCAGAAATTAATATGATAAAAAAGTACCTGCACATTACTTCATGAGTTAGCAATACTCGACACATTTCAGGATTCTTATCTTGTCCCTCGTAAGCTATCGCCTATAAATGGGCAAGAACAAAGGAGGGAAATATGACATGTGGTTCTATTAAGATGAAATAAACGAGTTTTGATGTGGGCAACGGACAGTGGGCAGTATTGTTTGCCAAAAAACCAAATACTGCTAAAAGCATATGAAAATGCAAATCATATCGTGCATGCTGTTTACAAATTACCTATGTAGAATCTAAAAAAAATTATGGAATTTAATCTACCAAAGTAACGTTTCAAGTTTAAATCAACATGTTAGATAAAATGATAGGGAGAAAACAGCGGAGAAATAGACATACAAGGATGCTTTGAATGCCTTTTAGATTTTGTGCAACAATCAGAATAGCAGCAAAAAAATAGATCGGAATGGTTAAACACTGCTTCAATATAGGATGCAGATCGATCTTCACTTCGATTTTCATTCTTTTTCTTCATTTCATAGGTAAATCAATAAAATATCTCGCAAATCAAAAAATTTTGAGGTTTTGAACATTGATGTTTGAATGAACTGTTTGTTAATCGACTGATCGTTAGCATAAGCAAGCCACAATGCCATCATAAGAGAAAAAATGGCTTTGTCCAAAATTACTTATCAATTACGAAAATAGCAACTTGTTGTTAAAATGCAATGGATAAATGACAAAACATTGGGAATTATCTTACAGTTACAGTTAGTGACACATGTCACATTTTTTACCACTGAAAGCCATGCAACAGTAATTAAATTGTTTTTGTCTTGTCAAAAAGGATTAGGTCGCTGAACCACCTGTTAACATATGCTTCCCACACATATATAAACATGGTATTGCGGTTGCTTCAAAATGTAAACGCATGGAGCCCTTGAAATTCTTTTGAAAATTTGAATTTGGAATTTTAAACCAATATGGTTCATACCTGCTTGGAAACACTGTCGACGAGACGAACGTACAGATCTTGCTCTGCGCGTAATCCTAAAAATGTTTAACAGTTTGATAGAAAATTACAATCAGTGTGGAAATTTGGATAGTTATAAATCGCGAAGAAGTTAAATGCTTGAGTGAACTGCTTGCTAATCGACTGACCGTTAGCATAAGCAAGCCACAACCGATAATGGATACCATTGCGAGTATCCTGCCCGTCCACTTCACGCTCCTTCTCTACAAAATCTGCAAACTGCGTCCTCTCGATTTCCACCGGTTGTCCAGCCCGATCATACAATGCTATGACAAAGTGAAAGAAATTGCTTTTGCGCAAATTATTGGGTGGATGCTTCTCGAAATGAGCTCGTGCTAACTGGGCACTGAAACGTGATACTCTATTAAACCTGCATGTGAATATAAGTAAAGCTACTTATTCTATTTCAGATTGTTCTATTTCAAAAGAGTTCCAAAATCTTGCTTCGATATTTGGAATAGTGCTGTCATTGTGACAGTCAAATAATCAATGAAGCCTAGTTTGCATGCATGACATTCACTAACCCCTCATCATTTAATGGTGAAACGAAGTACAGGAATTGGAAGAGTAGGGGTTTATATATCTCGACAACCACAGCGTGAGATCAGGAAGTTCAGCATGAATAAAATGGTGGGATGTGGGAGGTGTAATAGGCGGAGGAAGAAGAGAAATACTCGTAAATACGAGTCCAGCCGGTATTGCAATGTTGCAGTTTTTGGGATGTGAATACAGAAAAGGGAAGAAAAGACAAGGAAAGGAAACAGATAAGAGAATTCCAGATTTCAAACCAATCTACTGGAAATAATCGTATTGAAGTAATAGTACGGGGTAGAAATCCAACGGGGAATTATTATTAGGACAAGAAATTAAAATTAGTTGTGAAGGGAGATATGTTTTGTTGTGGAAGAGAGTTAATGGCGACACGGAGGTCCCTTCACAGGGACATTGGGACTGCGTTGACTGTTGCCAGTGGCATCATTCACCCTCAATTATCCACCAAGCTCAGTTCCAATTTTAAAGCTTGATATACGTAGATATACAGATGCATGCCTATTCCACATGACCGCTCACCTTACCGGCGAACTGTCCACCACCGTGGCTGCTGCTGCGGCTGCTGCTGCTGCTGCCGGATTCCATTGGGTACGCAATGCAGCCCCAAGCGGTTCGTCTTTCATCTGTCTTAGTAAAGTTGCATCTTGGAAACCAAACATCATACTGGCGTTGGATATAGAACATTTACTGTCTTGTTGAAATTCTTTCTTGTTAACGGTACCGATCTGACGTTACTGCTGCCTGTTGTTTGGAAAACGTGAAAAGCCACTTAAACATTCAACCAGAAAAATTCCCCTCTCTATTGTTTGATTCCTGGATATTCTGTGCATATATTTGCGTCTAAGTCTGTCTGTGTGTATGTGTATGTGCGTATGTGTGTGTGTGTTTGTGCGTATCTGCCAGGCCCGTGAATTTGTTTCTTATCTATTGGTTAATGTTGACAAAAAAACCACGCCTCTCGGGATCAACTAATTCGTCAATTTTATCCAAATTTTGAGCAAGAAGAAAACTGACGCTAGAGAATTGTAATAGGAAGTACACGAACTGCTGGATAAGAGCGGTCCGTGTTGTGCTGCTGGGAGAGGCCTCGAATCACTGGGGAAATCAAAAGCTGATATGAAATCAGGGCCTTCGGATTCCAAGTTAACACTCCCCAAGATGCCACACCTCTCGCCACCACCAATCCACAGCAGAGCTCCTGCATTTCACGCCCTATGGCATTCGCATACCGTAATAGTATCAGTATTGCAACCGCTTCTCATCCGTCTCTGTTCCTGCCGAACCGAACTGATCATTTTGAACCGATCCGAATTCTCCACCTCTCAGTCCTTCTGTCTTCCTCATCCTTTTCGTTACTCCCTCCTTTTTCTTCATCCACACCCACTTATCGTTCCACTTATTGTTTACCACTAAACTGTTGCAGTAAAGAGTGTAAGCTAATGACATTCTATGCTACTATTTATATGCTTACTTATCTCTCAGCCGGTTCCGCAAAGCAACAAATAAAAATGGAAGACGAATTGTTTCAGTCAAATTTGAATTGCTTCCACTCTAACATTACTTGAAATATTGACTTCGCTTTTATATGCTTTAGCATAAAATGCAAATTTCTTTAAGGACACAACTTTTCTTCATCATTTTTAAATTGCTCATTAATGCTCTAAATTTTGTTTGTTAAATAATTAATAGTTATGTTGCACTTACAATAACGTCTCACTGTTATCACGGTCTTTCTGGATTATACACACTTCACTATGTCGGATGATGATTTTTATTTATTACTTCTTTTTGCTGCATAATAAACATCTTGTTTCACACTAATTTTTTCTTCTAAGCTTTCTTCTAAGTTAAAGCTAAATTCTGAAAATACGACATATAAATGGTGGAGTTAGAGATCCAGTTCTAACAAAACGAATTTCACGCAACTTTCCCTCAGTAAAATTTCCATGTTTTAGAACTGATACACAAAATGATTTACCTTCTTAAGACAAATTTGATACTAACAGAGTATGCGTAAAATTGTGAAAGTGCTACAGCACTATTACATATCTTTATTGCTTACTGTTCAGCGTTTTCCATCTCTTTCTGCTTTTTGTTTTGAGCAGTATTAAATCGCTTCACATGGCTATAAATTTTCTCAGAGCTATTGTTTTATTCATAGCAGCGAAAGCGTATGTGAAATAAAATAATTGTGTATCTAAATAGACAGTCAAAACAAGAAGGATATTTTGAGAATTTTACGATTCAAAGACCTTCACTTAGAATTTGAATCAAAAACTGGACTTAACTTTACTATCAGAAGAAATTGATGTGACATTGTGCTGCCTGTATTTACATGAAACACTCTGAATCTAGTTTCGCGGAATTGGTGCCTTGTAAATTTTGGCATCCTTTTAATTTGAAATATCAAGTGTTATTTAATACTGGAATGATCAAATTAGCACAGTAATGACAAGAACAAGTAATGGTGAGTAGAAATTATCATAAATGAAGATCGATAAGATAGTAATGTTTGGAAGCTAAGTTAAAAAGAAAAGCTTAGAGGTGAAACGGAAGAAATGCAACCAATGACTCATATGGGAATTGAGTCTATCGAACTCGCTATTCACTGACACTTGACAAAGTATTCAAATATATGCGCAAGCGTCTTTTTCAAGCTGATATTAATCAAAGCCAAAAACTTCTGCAACACTTATATGCAAGCAATCGATTGAATTTCAGGCTTTATGGTGCTTGAGGGAAATACCAGGAAAATCCCCATGACCCTAAAATGGTACCTTAATATCGGATATTAGAGAAAAGGCTTCTTTAATTCTGTTTCAAATAGGAAAGCTGAAGCAGAATGGATTATTTGGCAATCACTAAAACAGCTTCTTTCATCATCGAATCAAACATATTATGGGGTAAATCTCTTGTTGTATGAAATCAGTTTAACAAAATCTAATGACCAGATGCAATCTAAAAAGAAAGAGGAAAGTTTTTTAGCTTAGAAGTAATTAGCTAATGAGACCATTAGAAAAGACTATCCAGAAATGTTTCGATTAAACGAAATTCAACAGATCACTTTGTGTCTCATTCATTTCATGTAGATAATTTCATACTAAACACTTTAGATGGAACTGGTGTAGCATTTTGAAAATAGCAAGTTATAAGAAACTTTTTTTTTGACTCAGTCAGTGTGATACATCGGAATGGAAAAGACCCACATCAATTTCAAGGGAACTTGATTATTTAAATCTCCTCATTTCTACTAAACTTTTGTTCTTTCCACGATACAATGAGTAATGAGTCACTGTAATTGAAAGGCTTGTCATGGCTCAGATTTAGTCAAAAATATGCCACTCTGATATTTTAGTACAAAGCAAACTCAAGTTGGCAGATATTTGCTAATACTGGATTATCTGTCTTTCCAATTTAATAAATTTTTTAAAGAATTGATGAACAGCACTACTTCCTCTTGTATTGCTATCCATTGCAGAATTCGTTTAGCATAACTTATCCAATTTAACACAAAGTTCGAAATTTAAGGCACATTTTACTGCTTCTATATATTTAACATTGTGAATAGCACTTTACTATACTCTTTAAGTTGATATCACTTCCTTTTTACTTTGTAATACTTTCTCCAATAATTGAATTTGATGAACTCTCCAAGGAAATGCCTTATTGGAAACATCCAACATGAAGCTTAAGTCTTTGTACCTTCCAGAATGCTTTTAATGGTTGTCATCAGGCAGAAGAATATAATTAGCAGTTAAGTCGCTTACAAACCTATTTGTTTATGGCTGCGTATTTCAAAAAACAGCGATAGAAGAATTTTTTGTTCCGGAGACAAAATATTTTGTCATCATCCCTCGAATTCATTATTTGCCAACCACATCACCAAGCTTCTTAATTTTTCTTTTTTTTTATTCAATACCACAATACTTTAGCATCATTAGCACTCTCTGTTCCGTAAATCCTGATAAATATTTCAGTTAAACTATCCCGTTATTCTCATAACATTATTTACAGGTACTTAAATTAATATACGGCGAAATGCTCTTCAATATCTTTTGCCAAACATTGTGTGAATTAATGAATTTAGAAATGGAATAAAACTGAAATCGCAAATGAAAAACAAAAAATGAGTGATCTATGCGCTTTGCATATGCAGTCAACTGATCCTGTTTATCCCTTGTTTTTCCCAAAGTATACCAAATAGAGATGTCTTCGTAGCTTCACTTTCTAAATTTGATATTAGAATTTTTTATGAAGTTGGAGCCAAACTTAGACTTACTAACCCAGATTGTTAGGAAAAACGCGTCAAAATGGGTACGCATACTGAACATTTAGATAATATATATGACATTGATTGCATGGAACGTGAGAAATAGCAGCCAACATAATATAACATTACTTTAAATGACCAGAATCACATTCAATTGAAGCATTTTTTAAGTTGTAATCATCAAATTGGTTTAGAATTCGGAGAAGAAGAACATTTGAATTAAATACATAATCGAAGTTATTATTGTCTTCTGTTCACGTTTTAATTCCCGAAACTGTTTCTTGACAATCTGTCTTTGTGACTGATCTCGGAGTAGTCATTTTTTAGTTTTCAATAATTTCATCATATTTCCCCGTGTTTTTGTTTTTATCAATAAGTTAAGTATGTAAATGAGCATTACCAGTGGTAAGCCTTTCTTCAGCATCCGGAACTTGGCAGTGATTATTTCTCGTACGAGATGATGCATATCCTGAAAACTAACTCTAGTCAAACATCTAATTCATATGCAATGAACAAATTTTAAATTTAAAATCCTAACAATACAATATTTGGAATAACATCATTGACTCTTATTCCAAATATGATAGCAATAAAAATAAAAGTTAAAGTTATAAACTAAATTATACACCAATTAAAACAACATATAATTTGAATAAATCATTTCGGGCATTTATTTTTCCTAAATTTTTCCGGCACGATTAATGCTTTGTTAGTAACTTCGAAACTTTCGTGGTTTTACTTTAGGCATAAACGAATGAAGGAGGTCATATGTAACGTAATCATTCACAGGAAAATGCCTGAATTTTATTCGGAAAACTGACATTAAGAAAAGCTGTCCAGCTTTTCTTAATTAAACAAATTAAGCTAATACTTATTACAAGCTCTAGAGAAATAAGCAAATGCTGCTGATCGTAAGATGAAAAGTAAGAGTTTTTTTTTTTGCAATGTAGCACCTATTTTGATCTCGTCCAAAGTATTCTATTAATTACCACTCCAGTACTGCTTACAAGGTGATCGTTGTTGATCACAAGAGTTGTAATTGTGAAGTGAGAAATTGATAATTTTGATGAGTGTATTGAATCAATAAGAAGTAAATAACTGACAATGCAAATTTCCGAGGAATACTGAAGAACTAACTAATAACTTGAATTTAAGAAATAAAAAATGAAACATTTTTTCCATCAACGTCATTCCAAACTGAAGATGCAAAAAAAGGTGGTGTGAGATTTGCAGCAAAAAAAGTTAACAGAATTTTTGGTTTCACTCCCATATCTTTTCTTTTTTATTTTCCAATGTTTCACATTTCTCTGCGCAGAGGAAATTCAATGAAATTCAAAGAAACAATTTTTATGGTTTGGTCTTCATATAATGGAAGTAATGCTGATGGCACCTGAAATTACGGCATTTTTAAACGATACATGCTATTACCGTTAAAATTTCACTTTCCTCTGCTCTTTTCAAATAATAATTTCATTGAACTTGGAATCTGTTTCACTGTTATTAATGAAGAAAGCGTTGTTGTTAATGAAGAAAGCTTTATGGCACTTTAATGTTGCCATTAAATTTCCCAGTTTCTCACACACTGATGTAAATTAAAATGGTGTATTGAGTATTTGATCAGCCAAAACAGCCAACCATCGTATCCTTTGTGCAGCTCTTTTAGAAACTTAATTTGGGTATTTGTGGACAATGTGATAAAATCCTTGGAAATCATCCCTCTTCATTTCTAGCAAAATGTAATTTATTTTTTAAAAAATAAAGCTTGGTAGCAGAGAAGTCTATACAAATACCATTGCCAAACTCCTGTGTTGCAGCAATTCATCTAATTTCATTTTTTTTTTGAACACAAATAAAAGACCTGAATGTTAATGCTAGATTCGAAGATCAGATTTTACATTACGAAGATCATTACAGATCAGATTTTAATTCTTCTCATACTGCTTAACCAAATTAGCTTTTCTGCCAATTTTATAGTTTTATTTGTTACAGTATGAGGCATCTGAATATATCTATGACTCGAACGTCAGAGGCAGACGGGCTCTCTCAAAATATCTCTTTTATCAAGAAAGTACAGAAAATGCTAAAAATTTCAAGTGAACTGAAATAAATCTTACTAAGCAACATTACCAAATTGCTTAGAACTGATTGGCAGTTCTCATAATTCCACTATTTTTCACTATTACTGTAACCGACACAGTATTACCGTATGAAGCGCTACAATCGCTGCATATGGTAGAAAGAGTGATAATAACGATGATATGATTATGAAAAAAACATTTGTGAATTCACGCTCCTGTAATTACATGCGTGATAAAGTTCTCTTTAAAATCATAACTTTATTCTGAGAAAAGAAGTGTCCTTGTCAGTGCTTAAACTTAAATAGAATTAAACATCATTAATGGAACCATGCCAAATTGTATTTTTTGAGTAATTATGCTAACGAATATACGACACAATACTAAGATTAAGAGTTCAGCATAGTCAGAATTCTTCAACAGCATAATTCCAGTTCAGCAATCAGTTCATCAGAAGTCTGAGAAACATCAGTAAACAAACATCGTCTGCGTGATTGTTTACTCCGAGTAATACAAGTAAATCAATAGCAAAAACCATTCTACCGGCCTTTTTCAACTGATACCTTCTGCACAGAGCATAAAAGAATGGTTATATTAATGCTATATATTGCTGTACTGTAAATCACTGCGTTCAACTCTATCGATGTGTTATTTCAAAAAATTGATGAAAACTGCAAATTTTAAATACCTGTAAGCAGAAATAGAAAGAAGGTTGAGTTTGGAAGTCATTGAAAGCGCAACATTAATAGCATTATACAACTAAATAGAAATGGTCCAAGATTCCATATAATATTTTCAGGTAAAGATAAATTTTCGAGTCGACTAGCTGATCTCCATAGTTTATTTTCATCGAGATAGAGGCTTAGTTTTAGTTTCATCTCTTCGTCGAAATTTTCATTTTGAGCCTGCTTTACTGAAATCTGTTCAGCTAGTTTATAATCATAAACTGTTATGGGGTTGCCAACATCCGATAATAGTTCAATCCATTTCACTCTATTTTTTGTGATTCGTTTGATGAATCTTAGCGACCAGATAATTGTTCTTACTAATCGCATCCATTTGCTAAAGTGATTGGTATTAATTATTTGATAGGAATTGTCACCATTTTGCTTTGTAATTGCTTCCACTACAACTTCTTGAGCTTCTTCATCGTCTATATTGTCGTCTAAATTTTGATAAGTCCAATTTGGCCAACTTTTTTCGTCTTCATTTAACCAATGTGGCCCATTCCACCACAATTTCTGGTATTTTAAATCTTCTGGCTTAATTCCT
>SSBO01000012.1:11303868-11414265 GCA_005281725.1 Wuchereria bancrofti | reverse complement strand
CGGTCCGAGATAATCTACTCCAATGTTTTCGAAAGTTCTTGATCTTCTTACTCGCGTTTCTGGTAAACTTGGCATTATCGGCAGTTTAAAGGGTTTTGCTTGCCATCGTTTACATACGTAACACTTGTTTAAAATTCGTTTTACCTCGGATCGGCCTTTTGGGATCCAATAACTTTGCCTGATTTCTGATAGCGTATGTGCTACTCCGGCGTGAAATATTGACTCATGTTTATATAATACAATAAGCTCTGTAATAATGTCGTGTCTTGGTAAATAAAGTGGATGTTTCGTTTTTTCGGGTAAAGATGAATTTTCGAGTCGACTAGCTGATCTCCATAGTTTATTTTCATCGAGATAGAGGCTTAGCTTTAGTTTCATCTCTTCGTCGAAATTTTCATTTTGAGCCTGCCTCACTAAAATCTGTTCAGCTAGTTTATAATCATAAACTGTTATGGGGTTGCCAACATCCGACAATAGTTCAATCCATTTCACTCTATTTTTCGTGATTCGTTTGATGAATCTTAGCGACCAGATAATTGTTCTTACTAATCGCATCCATTTGCTAAAGTGATTGGTATTAATTATTTGATAGGAATTGTCACCATTTTGGTTTGTAATTGCTTCCACTACAACTTCTCGAGCTTCTTCATCGTCTATATTGTCGTCTAAATTTTGATAAGTCCAATTTGGCCAACTTTTTTCGTCTTCATTTAACCAATGTGGCCCATTCCACCATAATTTCTGGTATTTTAAATCTTCTGGATTAATTCCTTTTGTTGCTATATCTGCTGGATTGGTTTCACTAGGTACATATCGAAAGGAAAATTTTGGTTTCCTTATTTCTTCTACTCGATTCTGTATAAACTTTGGCTACAATTTCGTACGATTTAGTATCCAATGTAAGACACATTTTGAATCTGACCAGAGAATTGTTGGGATTCCTTCTAATTCCAATTGCTTCTTAACAAACGTCGCTGCTCTTACTCCAATTAAAGCACCCTTCAATTCAAGTCGCGGTATCGTAATAACTTTTATTGGAGCGAGTCTTACTTTTGAAAATATCAACGATGTTTTTCTTTCATTGCCCTCGTTGGTTGATATATAAACTACCGCTGAATAAGCAATAGCTGAGGCGTCAGTAAACACGTGCATTGTAAACCCGTCGTTTGTGTCCATGGTTTTTCGGGGAATGTTTTTGATAAATTGTGGCCATTCTTCAATAAGGGATTGCCACTTTGCTAAATCTTTTTTTTCTAATGGCTTGTCCCACGAATACTTTTTCCAGAGATTTTGAAGAAATAATTTCAATTTGTTTATTGGTACAATTAGTCCCAGAGGGTCGTATTGATTGTAGAACGTTTCTTTTAGTTATTTCCTTTTCTTTCCAGGATTTGAGCTCTAGTATGATTGTATCGTTGTGTTTTAATTCCAACTGTAAAAAAGCCTTTTCTACGTCTGCTACAATTACGTTTTCCATTATCCGAAATCTTAGCAATACTCCGCAAAGATCGGGAAGTGTGGATGATCCACGGTCATTTTTCAAATGGGCCGAAGCGTCGTAAACCACCCTGAGCTTTGTTGTTTCTTGGTTAATTGTAAGAACCTCATGATGTGGAAGATAATGTATTATACCTTCCTGATTCATCTCGGGGGTAACTTCTTCGATCATATCACACGCCAATTGTTCTCGAATAGTGTTATCGTAGCTTTGAAGTAACTTTGGTTCGTCTCGTAGTCTTGTTATAAGTGACTTAAGTCTTCCTAAACATAACCCATAATGACTTTTAAGATTTATCTTTGTTTCTCTCCACGGCCAACTAACTTGATATCGCCCTTTATGTTTACTGATGCTTCTTTTGAATTGGGATAATGCTTTATCGTCGTCCGTTACTTCTGGCTCTTCTTTCACACCAATAAGTTCTAATTTCCAAAACTGATCGACATCAGGTACATTGCGACTTATAGTTGTGCAAACATTTGCCGTTTCCACTTGCGTTATGTTTGAATTTGCTTTGTTAATTTGACCATAACCTGCTACTATTGGTCCTACTTTCGTCTCCACTAAGTAAAATCCCGAATTTATTCGTTTTGCTCTGCTTGGTTCTATGAAATTGAAAAAGTAGTTAGTTCCAATAAGTAAGTCCGGTCTTTTCCATTCACCGTGGAGTTCATTTAGTTGATCGAGATTCTGTTCAGAAAGATCCGCTACTTGTAAGTCGTTGGTAAGATAGTCAACTGTATTGACTTCCATCTGAATCGTTTCCTCGTTGGTTAATCTGATTCCGACTACCGTCTTCATCGTTTGAAAATTTATGGGTTTTTCCTTTCCAAATCCGGCTATATTGAGATTTTCACTTTTTCCTTTAATTCGCAATTGGTTTGCTAAATTTTGCAAATTGTGATCCTATGTCGAAAAATGCAAGTAGTTTAGCTTTGATTCCTGGTTTTCGTGGATTTATTACTATTACTTCTCGACAAAGTAGTAAGACGTTGTATTTCGTTTGTATATTGCGATCAGCTACAGCGTTGATTGCTTTTACTTCTTTTCTTTGATCCATATTTGTAACTGCCGTTGATTTGTTTTGTTGTGATTGATCTCTTCTTTGGAAAATGTAGCACAAGGCGGAATTGTGACTTTGCTTACAGTGGAAACAACTCTTTTGATTTACCTTACAGTTTCTTGTGTTATGTTCCACCTTTAAACAATTTCTACATGCTTTTAGAGCGTTTAGTCTTGCGAGTCGTTCTTCCAAAGTTGTATATTTTCGGCATTCGTCATCCCAGTGATCTCGATTGCAAAATGCACAAGGTCTTGACCTCTTGCTTGAATTGATGTTTCGATTTGTGGTTTCCTTCTGAAATTGTATTGCTGGTAATGCTGATGTTCCTCTTGGTTGATTGAATTGAATTCCTCTGTTGCACTTTGATGGATCATATTTTCTTCCATCGTCATTATTCTCATCACAGTGCCTTTCACCGTTGAATGTGCTCAGTGCTATTTCCTTTCTTGCTAGGAGTCGCTTCTCATGATGGATCATTGCAGCTTGGCCAATTTAATGTTTTTTGTTCAGAAGCATATTACATAAAATTTTTCTTTTTTTTTCCTTTTAGAAATTTAGTTCTAGCGGTTAACAGTGATCCAGTATGATCTGATCACAGTAACTGCCGTAGACGTGTACTTCAGAGAGACAAGGGCAAATTTTTATAGTGTGGTGCAGTCTCAGCTTCCAACTCATTGCATCTAATCGTCATCAGTTCAAATCTTCTGTACCTGTTGCCTATACTTTTGTATATCGAAATGATAAATAATTGCTTATATGCGTATAGTTAATCAATTTTGCCATGACTTTGTCCTTGTCGTTTGATGCACACAGAGTAGTTTTGCGCAGATTTACTTATTTTTAACTTAAGCATCTATATTTACCCGATGACGCTCGCAAACTTTTATGTACTTTATCTCTTCCCATTTCAGTGTGTATCGAGAGTTCACGTGGCTTGGGAAATGAATAATTCATCATTTTGTAAAATTTTTCATGAGAAAATTGAGGGACCGTGTTCTCCCACTTCCGGAGTTACACTTCAGGATAAGATAGGTTTTCTTTTTGCACCACAATATGCTTTGTATTGTTGCCCATCGTTAAAAAAAAAAAGGAAAAAGAAAAGAAAAGGAAGTTGTGCAGCTTTAGAGTTTCTTGAAAAAAGTGTCATGTAAGGTGATCTATTATGAAGAGTAAAAGCATACTGAACAGTTTTGCGATTTTGCTCACGCAAGAAGTTATGCCTAAAGTAAAGCGAAGTTTAGCGGGAATCTTGAAGCCATTTTACATGGAAGCTACATTTGAACACACCTCGCATACTACATGCATCTTTTACGTGTTTCATCGGGATCGTACCGCTTTGAATCATTTGCTTTTTACTTTCCATAGTCAGCAAAGTTGGCTGTTTGATATGTTGGCCTGTCCCAGTGCAGTGGTGTAAAGCGTTCCATCGAGCAGATCGTATTTGGGTGAAACGGTTATCTACGTATTTCCTCAAGTCTGCTTCTGGAAAGAAATTTACAGGAAATTAGAATGGAAGGATACCGAGAAAAGTTTTGAGGATAGTCATTCTGAAAAGTTAAAGTGTACGCCAATGACTTTCACTGTAGTCATCCTTATATATTTGAAAGCATCTGTTATTGAAAGAAAGACTACTTGACAAGGTTGTAAATGCCATCTGTAAAGCAGGAAATTCATGTTTGTTGTCATCAAGCAATCACTATTTTCTATCCAGAAATAAATGCACAGGTATTGACTGAAAGCTGAGATGTTGAAAATGAAGAGAAAAGGCACATGGCTATATGCTACATACTGCAAAAAATCCTTGAATAATAAACAGCTGCCAGGTTAGGCGATCTGAAATATTGCAAAACAAACTTAAAATTTCCATTGTTTATGAAGATTACCTTCAGGGTGTAATTCATATTTTGGCAAATTACATTTCTGGACTTGAATTACTATTCACCTTGGCTTTAGGTAGGCTTAACTCACGAAAGCACAAAATACGACCTAGTAACTCAATAATTTCATCATTACTAGTTTTAAGATTTTCAAGGTAAGTGTTGGCAGTGGAAGAAGAACAGAACAATCTTCGGAATACTTATTCTGCAACAGCAATTGTTTGACAAGTTTCTTAGCTTTGGCATGTTTGAAACGTCGATAGGTAGTTGAAGAACTATAACTCACTGTTCCTTTAAGCAAAAGGAAGAAAAAAGAGTCAGATGGGATGTATTTGTGACAAATGAGTAGGATGTGATGGAGGAAGATTCCGTAAATAAAGCGAAGCGAAGAGAGGTAGTCGATCGCTTCCACAGCTGAATTATTTGCTTATTTCAACTCAGTGTTGGATTGCAGAATCAACCGAAAGTCGAGCGCCACGCCGTATGTGAGTCCCAAAAAAAAATGATCTCCAACGTTTCATTCCACAAGAAAAAAAATCCAAATAACGGTCATTTTTATTGCAAAAAAGGGTAAAAGTAGTTAGTTCACTTCGTGTTAATCAGAAATATCGGAGTTAAAGTAGCAATTAATGCTGTATATAATAACTCGAACAAAGGGTCAAAAGATTCATTTTAATTTAATTTGACCACTTCTTGAATTAGTTGTATCAATTTCATTCATCTTCTCCACCTCAGTAAAACTTAGCTCAGTTCACTCATTCACAACTGACTACCTACAATACTACTGGAATTAACAGGTGGTGATGATTGGATTTGGTCAAAGCGTAATGAAGCGTAATATAGTAAGTCGAACGCAGCACACCACTGACTTTTATTAACATGTAAATTAAATGAGCTTGACAGCAATTTTATTTAGAGTTCCACGTAATAGGGTAGCAATTCTCTCAACATTTTGTCATGGTCTCCTAATATCTGTAGCTTAAAACGATTACAAAGGGGGAGTCTCACATGTAGATGAATGGTAATAGCATCTGTTTGCGGATACGATTGGTTCCCCACTAGCAAACTCGTCTACATTCCAGTAATGAGTCTGCAAAAGAAAAATCTATAGAGGCCTTTTTCCCAGAAGCATCCATTTGAATGAGCGCCTCGACAAATCACTCGGTTCTCTGAATCGATCCATTCATATTCATCCATCGATGATATCTCAACAAAAAGTTCGTCTTGCCATGCAGCTTATATTACAAACCGTCCACACATATGACTTCCTATTTATCCAAGACCCGTGGACCACCCACAACGTTTGCAAACGTTTCACAGTGTATGGTTGCCGCAGCACGCGGCTTTCTCACTACTAGACCACCCACAGTGTTACATCTCAACAGCACCAGCAAAATAGGGCGATTGCAAAGAGTATGTTGGCAATGATTGGTAGTGATGCAAAACAAGCGTGATGTGAGATAAATTCAGATTTCCAATTCCCTGTAGGCCGCGCCGCTCCGTTCGGGTCTTTTTCTTTATATTTCAAAGATGTTTTCATAAGCACTACAGTTTTCTTCTTTTTGAGAATACCAATTTCAATTTTTAATATAACTATTACTCTAGAATTTGTTATATTTTTAACTTTGGTATTTTCTAGTGGACAGATGCATAGCGAGAAAGCAACCAAATGAAGAAATAATAACTAATGAATTTGTTGTCATCGGTCAAGCTTTGTATACATAAAGATAACATTAAAATTCGGTCTGCAAGATGCACTTCATTAGTTTTAATCTTTTACTTTTGATTATTTAGATTGAATGGTAAAAGTTTGGAAAATATATAAAGATTAAAAATGTTCGAAAATAAAATTGAAATACAGTATACAGGAATAACGAGGATTGGAAAAAAAAATTGGAAATGACGGACGAAAGGGAAATATGATGCATACTTTTCGCTTGAACAGTCGTGCGAGAAATCCAAATTTGTTATTGGATTCACTTTTGCTATTTTCACCCCTAATCGAGTCATTACGCAAATTCCGCACTAATTCACCATTTTGTTCCATCACGTTGAGCTCTCGGAAACATTCTGTTTCGATCATCTATAAAAAATATATGCAACTATAAATCATGCCTTAACAGTGAGCTCACCGCAGACCAAACACTTGTGCTGTGAAATAAAGAACAGAGAAAGAAATGACCAACGCAACTAAGAAGCAAAATGCAATTCTGACAACTTTGAAGAGGCCGTGAGGAGACTGTAGCACAGGCTACCTACTGTATGGCCTCGTCTGCGAAAGTCGACAAAGCGAGAGCAGAAACCTAACTAGTTGGACAACACTTAATGAATGGTTATGACCAAATTGTCAAAAGAGATTCAGTTCGAATTCTCCATAAACTTTTTGGACAGACATTCGGCAACTGGAGACTATTAAAACAATTGCATTTAGACGTTCACTATTACACCACAAAGCATATCTAGAAGCTTATGGAACTTATGTGTAGCATATATATTATATGGATGCATGAACCAAGCCAAGAGATAAGTTTATGAGAGGTAAAATGGGCAAAATTGGCAAACTAAAGAAATAGAAAACTTATAAATACATCAAGAAGCAGATCAAATTAAACAATCGTTCAAAATTTCTAGATCACAAATATCAAGAGGTCTATCAATAATATTGCAGTTGTAATCGTAGATTGCTCTAAAAAACTAACAAACGCTTCTATAATGCATATTAGAGATTAAACTCAGTGCAATTTGAAGAAACTGTACAACAATGCATCTTTATAGAGTATAAATGGAGCCAAATTTATCGTGAAAAATCAAATAGTCACTGGGAAACAATTTCACAACATAATTCAAAGTTTGCACCACAACTATTAATAACAATGCTTCGTCAAATAAGAAGGGAGCAGAAAACCCGAACTGTCTAGTTGTCAAGGCATGTGTTCTTTATAGGCTTCTTTTATTAACGTCACAGCTAATTTTTGAAATTCTGACACATCTCACAACTGCTTTAACTAAAAAAAGGAATTTTAAACACCTAAATATACCTCATTCTGCCATGGTATTGAAACAGATCCGGTGCTGAATTTCCCATAAAACTGATTATCCGTTGCATCTAATCTTACACCTTTAACAGTGCTGAATTGCTCGATGTCAAGCACATCTTTGGCATATACTGCTCTAGGATCAGGACAAAACGGTGGTGTTAACTAAAAATATAAAATAAAAAATTAGATTTACATGTGATTTGTAAATAACATCATCTAAACAATCGACAATTTGTAGTACTTGTATATATTTTATTTAAAAAAAAAACTATCATTTCTCATTGGGATACATCACAATTTGATATTGTAATAGTAGCTAGCACCTAGACGATGATCAACCCAAACCAAATGCTTGTATGATTCATTAACTTCATATAGGTTGAAAAGACACTATGGCCATTTTTCACTAACGGTTTTTGCCCCAAAGATGACCATACCGAGAGGACAAATAAAATGAATCTAACAGGGAAGAAGATAAGGAAGCAGTTGAGTAAAAATTGGTAAGTAAAATATAAATGACAAAATGCTTCATAAATTATCCAAATAATCTGACCATCAGTATCAGAATTAGGCCACGTCCAGCTGCCTTTTTAATGCATTATCTATGGGTGGAGAGACTTCAATTTAAAAGATTTAAAGTAAGTGAAGTTATATTAAAATTCATCGCTTCTTTCATTTGATTTTATCCTTCGTTTGAATGATTCCTTCAAAAATTTGCTTCTATATACCTTTCCAGCTTCCATTTTCTTCCAAGGTACCGGTTCCCTACCCGTATTCATATCTCCCTGTGAAAAAAAAGCATGGCTTTTCAACTCTTCAGCACCTTCTTCCGGTTTACCAACTCTGCGACATCCAAGCCGAAATCCTGGTTCTTTATGCAGAAGACCTCTGAAAAAAAATGTTACTCTACCAACAAATACAGAGATTTTTTTGGTCTATATATATTCATATTCTGCACATCTGAATTTATTTCGTCTATTTGTTCATCAAACTTCAGCTACCATTTTATGTAAAAAAAAAAGAAAAAAAAAAAGCAGAGCATGACTTTTTTCGTTATTCAAATACCAATATATACAATAAGACGATTGTTACCTGCATACAGTCCTGACAGATTCACTAAATTTTTCTGAATACTTTTCCTGATCTTCACGAACTCGCCGTTCCACTTCTTCACGCTTTACTTTTTCTTTCCGTTGCCGAAAAGGTGCCTGAAGTAATTGATCAAATAATAACTATAACAAAAAACAATACTTCCAAACTAACACTATGAAATGTCAGCTCTACAAGAACTATTTTAGAATAAAAGCAAACAACAGCAATATCGACCTTTCCTTCGATCATTTCATATATTAGACAACCCAATCCCCACCAATCGACATTATATGAATAACGTTCATTTTTGATAACTTCTGGCGCTGAAATATACAAAAAAAGTAACGCTGCGAAAATAAATCTGAAACTGAAAGAATGACCTGTTAGCCATGTCAAGTTATCATGACATCAGATAATGAGTGTTACCTTCATAACTGCAATTAACAAAATTACAATAAATATTGTCAGACACAATATGCATATGAGTGCAGTTTCAAAATGATTGTCCCTTTTCAACGTTAATATTTAAGATTTTGAAGAGTACAAACTTGTGCCATGCATTTCTACCTTGGTGCCATTTGAAAATGCCTAATTAGTCCATAATAATTTTCGATAGTTCATACAATTGTACCTTATAATGATATATCAACCAGCAATAAAATAACTTCAAAACTGACTCACCCATATAACCAACTGTGCCAACACGTCCTTTTATAGGTTCATTATCTTTTAGCTCAACTGCAAGTCCTAGATCAGATATTCGAACATGTCCTAAAACATAACTAAAATATCAATCTCTCAATGAAAGCATGAACAACTTAGGGAGTGCATATTAAAAGACAACAGTAGCTCGCTTCCAGCCAGCTTGCGCCTAAATCATTTTATAATAAAATGAGCTCTAATTTGATGGTTCGAATTTTCCATTTCTGCTCACTTCATTTTTAAACGAAAAAATAAATATTCCCCACTCAAAACAAAACAGGAAATTAAAACAACCATAATCATCGAGAAGGATATTTTCTGGTTTTAGATCCCTGTAAATGATATGCTCCTTGTGTAAATGTTGCAAGCCGAGAGTAATTTCAGCAGCATAAAACTGCACACGTTTTTCATCAAACCCACCAGGTATTAAATTGTACAAGTGAAATTTCAAATCACCTGAAAAAAAAACTACATCGACTAACAACCAATACTTTATTCTACTTTCATTTTTCGCTTCGAAGAATGATAAGATAAATCTAATGTGATGCAAATAACTGAGAGCACAAAACGAACCTCCGTTCATAAGCGTTAAAACTAAGCATAGAGAGTCCTTTGTTTCATATGCGTATGCAAGGCTAACCTGAAAGGCAACACTCAAATTATACCCTGTAACAAACTTTATAATCCGTAACTATCACACTATTTAGTCCTTCAATGAAGTGCGTATTTCGGTAGTGTAGCTGCATATCGATATCTATCAAAACAGCTCATCCTGCCAATCCAATTCATCCTTTGCAATCAAATTCTCTTGCTTAGATAATTAATAAGATTTCCAGAAAAAATTCGAAAATTTATAAGCTAGTTTTTAAACCCTGAATAATACTCTTAATGATGATTCTGTTCAGATATCCGAATGTTTGTCTAACCCATCGCTTCTCATTTAAACGACTTTTTACTGCTTCTTTCTCAGTTCTCTTCCATAAATTTTCAGTAAAAAAATCAACACAAAAATATGCATACAAATAACATGAAAAACTGAACATGAACAGTAATTTGTATCCACGAAGAAACTTTGAAACTTGAAGAAATTGAGCAAAGTTCACTTTTACAACAAAGAAGGCATCGCTGAAAACGACGAACCACAAACGGAGAATTGATTTTCTGCAGGATTTGCTTTTCATTTAGACTGAGTCTCCGCATGCCTCTTTTTCACCCTCTTCTTTTCCAAGTTTGAAATTTGAAGAAACTGAGCAAAGTTCACTTTTTCAAGAAAGTACGCATCGCTGAAAACGACGAACCACAAACGGAGAATTGATTTTCTGCAGGATTTGCTTTTCATTTAGACTGAGAGTCTCTGCATGCCTCTTTTTCACCCTCTTCTTTTCCAATTTTTTCAAAGCGTACATTTTTCCAGAAGCTCTCACCTGAAAGAATTAATGATTTCCCGAGATAAATGGAAATGTCTAAATATCACAACCTTCAAATCACCGAGTTTTGCCTTCCGCAGTTATTTGAAAAACCCAACCAACTAAACTTATTTTGCAAGCAGGTCGGACAGTCACTGCAAAAGTTCGTAAACTATCCATGGAAAACTATGGGAAATGAAATTGCAACCTCTGTTGCAACAAATAACTCCATGGATAAAGTAGGAAGAGAATACAACATTTCGATTAGAAAGAGAATGCCTCAGATGTTGTTAGTAAAGAATAAAGTGCATAAAAAACATTTTGACCGAAGAAAAATTTCATGAAACCATTTTGCAACGACTTTTTGAGCTGTTAGATAAGACTTTACAGTGACTTTTCCTAAAATCAGTTTTCTGCATTTGTTACTACACAAACATGTTTTTAAATTAGCAGCATGTTGTGAAAATAATCTGTTGATGCCTGAAAGGTCCCCTTTCTTTTTAGCCTCTTGCTTAAATGCAACCTTTCCCTTAACAAAGCAGCTATATCAACAACTCTCCTTATTAAAATTTTTCAAAATGCAGTTTTATTCCCATTTTTCTCTTAATACTGACGCTGACTTCGGTTAACATCTCCTAAGATAGAAACCTGCAATCCTCTGTAATGAAGCATCCATATGAAATCCAATGACAAAAAAGCTTAGTATATTTTAATGCCAAGGAAATTTCATGATTTTAAAAACGACAAATTTTGAATATGCAAAAGCCAGAAACATTAGTAACTGAAAAGAGTATGAGAAAGTCAGACAGTGCCGAACCATCCAAAAGCAATGTATCTACGCAAAAAGATGTCACCTTCAGCAACAAAAAAAGAAGGGAAAATCGGCAAGTGCACTTCAGCAGCAAATGATACTCGTTCAAAAAAGTGCAAAATACACTGATCGAAAAGATTTCTGCTCGGAGGAAGAACAGTGATTGAAAAAAAAAAGAAATCGAATATATTAAAGCTATACTTGACAAGCGCAAACTTCTCCGAAGCCTCCTTTTCCAAGTATCCGGTATAGACGAAATGTGTGCTTATCTACAGGCCTTTTTTCCAACCATTTCCACTGCAAATAGCGGTGAAAATAATGTGTTTCCAAAAATTTTCGAAACGAACGATCAGCAAGGAATGACTGTACACTTCTAAAATATAACATTATGTTTTCATACAACACTCAGTAGGGAGAATAATATTCAACCATTATGACTGAATCCAGAGAGAACACGGAAGTCGATGGATAGATGCTTTAATTGACGACTTCAAACAAGGAAATGAGTTTGCAGATTATTTCAAAATCATAGCTAATCATAAGTTTTGTGCCCAGAAAGCACCTAAACCACGAAAGCTTAAGCACAACTAGGAAAGCAACAAACTTATTTGGGAGAATTGGAAGAAGGGTGATATGTAGGAAACAAAAATATAAACTGCAACTTAAAATTTCACAGTTCTTAGAACAAATATGATAAATAGCTTCAATTACTTTGCCCTTCTCTAAGCAAAACAAAACTAACTTGTAAGCTTCGAAAAATATGCCACTAGATGGTTCAGATTCATGCGACGCATCATTGGCAATGGAAGTGAATTTCTCTATAAAATCTTCTGATAAGAAGCTGCACCATAAAGAATCACTTGACGTCTGTAAAAAAAGAAAGAAAAAATGTCACATGGACAATTTAAAATATTATCATCACAATAAAATAACCCATTCAGACTAAAAAGTCAAAGAAAAAACGGACATTCAAATTAGCAACAGTCACTTTGAAGTCTTGATATTTTAGTATAAAAATTTCAGATCTCTCCTATCCTGGTTCTCATTTTAAACATTCGTAACACAATTCAGAAAAATTTATGAAGACAAGTGAGGGTAAAAATCATCGTGAAAGTCACAAAACAACCAAACAAAGAGCTAAACAAGGTCAGTTAGAAGACATGAGATAGAGGCACATTATAAAACTTAACAAAAACAAATATAGCATAAGAATAGTAATAGACACATACACAAGGAGCGTCATTCTCTACTGATAAAAGCGAAGCTATTGATTTGGCCAATGTCCGGCGACTTTCACCATCATCATCAGATGTTTCATATTCTTCAACTTTACATAAGAATGCCCATGCCCTTGCATACCGTTCATTTGTATTGCAGAATTGCTCAAAAAGCAATTTACCGATTGGTTGTTTTTCGACCACATAACTATAGCTGCAAATGATTGGCAGTACTGTACAGCACTTCACATGGCAGACAAGATGCATCAACCGAAAATTTGAAAGTTTTTTGGTTCTCACCCTGAATTTTTTTCCAGTACCTGTGAAAGTTTCCTTTCGAATGAATATAATATGACTTTTTTACGATTACTCACTATTCAGCTTAAATCAGTAATCTTTTTCGTATATATGCCGATAAAGTAATTCCAGAAAGCTGAAACAATTGATTAGCAATATCGGTATATTCTTCAACAAAAGCTGCATTCATTATAAATTGTTGTTTTGATTTAAGCATAAAGGCATTAGCTGTTAGATGTTCTCCCGAAAAGAAATCAAGCATCATAAGGTTTTCTGGACAAAGGATTCGATATCATACAACTTATCATCAAGATCTGAAGTTAACGAAATGATGGAAGTTTTGTATCTTTCTTAAAATTTTAACATAGATAAAAAACCAAATAAAACTGAAGTGCAACAAACGGGTATCCCAGGAAAAAAAATCAAGAAACTCGAATATGACTGCCAAACCTCAAGTTATTGGATATGGATCATGAAAACATAGAATGGGATGGGACCGAAGAAGATCCTACAAAAAGACCGTTGTTTAGATAAGTAAGAACATTCGATAAAAAGGAGACCATTCATACAGAGTGCGGTGATGTGCTTTATATTGTATCGAAGAGCATCATACCACAATGATTATGATTAGTTTTCATAAGAAAAAAAAAATTCCTAAGTATCTATTATCTGTGCATCCATCAACTCTCTTTAACTTGAAATTACTTTCTTAATTCTTTAAATTAATTTCTTTAATTTGAATTCGACATCGAATATAACTCAACTGTAATTACAATGCTAAAGATGGGACACCGGAATATATTATTTCGCTTTTCTTTGAAACATGTTGTATACAGTGCTACATAGTGTACCTACAGACAAATTATATCCTAGAAACTACAAGGAAATTTAAGATACCATCAAAAAAAAAAAAAAGAAAAATCTTTCTAATTTCATCTATTAGTGAATTTGCAAAGAAATCCCATTAAGGAAACCAAACATAAAAAAGACTCTAGACTAATAAATACTGAGGCGTAACGGGGTATTTAATTCTAATATGAATGTTATTTGGCACTAGCACAAAGTAGTCCAAATAACTGAACGAAATGTTTAACTGCAATTTCAAAGAATTGCAGTTAAAAATTTCAAAGTCAAAACACTACTACATTTAGGTAAAGAAAATTAAAAACTAGCAGTACTGCCACTGATAACAAGAAAAGCAAAGCACTGTTTCTTGAAAAGTAGATATCATGATGAACAGACGGTCTGAATCTTGTTGCCGCAGACTATCATTTTTGCAAACACTAGTTGTTGCTGCAGCGATTGTAAGAATGACAACGCTTGTTAACTTACTGATAATATTTCAAACAGAATGATAAAAATAGCCATCTATTTATAGCATTTTTTATATTCATATATTTGTAGATCCAAACATATTATTTTATCAGCCCACATTAACACTTCTTTATATCCCGTAACTTATAAAATCTTAATGCAAAAGTATGAATTGAAAAATTCGCAGAAAAATAATGCCGGGAAAGCGTATGCATTAAACAAGTGATACAATTACCTGACATCAATCTCCGACCTAAGGTATAAACATTCTGTGTAGTGCGGGAACTGCAAATAATTCTTCCACTTTTTACTCTTCCCTTTCTTTTGACCGCCACCTAGAAAAGAAAAAACAGAAGATTAATGTACATTTACCACGAATTGCTTTAATTTTTGTTTTAATGACTTAATCGCTTTTTCAATGGTAATTATGCCAACCAATAATCGATGTCAGATCAATTTTTTGTATAAAACTTTCTAGATTCTCATCTGATTGAAAATGGCTCCATTTCTTGTCAGCTTCAGTTATACACTGTGTGTGATTAGTCGCTTACTAGATTTAAAAAAGTTCGAGGAATACGAAATATATGGCATAATGTGCTGCAAACAGGAAAACCGAGCGAATGAAACGGTATTTTATGCTAATGAATCCAACAAGGTACTTGAAAGGGCACTTTTTATGACTGAGCACTATTCGTTAATAAATAGATTCTTTATAAAGAGTAAATCGAAGTGCAAATATAAAGTGCGTGGTATCTATCACAGAAATGCATTACCAGAATTTACCACACATAAATAAACATTATATGAATGCGGACAGGACTTCAAGTTTGCAATGCCTCGCCTCTTCTACCTCCAAATCTGATTAAGATCCAGGATAAGAAATCAATTTTAATCTGTTCTCGATCAAATCAACTCTTCAGTTAAGGTGTTACAACCAGACAAGAACACTCCCAAATTACCATGCTATTAATTTACAACATCTCGCAGGAATAAATGGTTAATTTTGATTTTCAAAGCATTCATTTACATTTGCCTAGTGTCTTGCATGTCTCCCTGGTAAGAGACACACCTGTGAAATCTTTTTCAGTAAATATACATTAAGTCCAGTGACGCATTGTAGCTCTCCTAATAGACACTAGAAGTTAAACAATTCTCACACGCATTTAAGATTTAAGACCATGTGGAAGTGAATTATCGCAACACCTTTCCAATCATTTGCAAGCCAAGCATATATGGTCAGAAAACGTCACTTTTTATATAAATGATAAAAACAGAAAAAAAAAAACCTAAACCGTCTTCATCAAATTAATGAACTTAAAAACTAGTCACTGTCGCTCATCCTAATCAGATCTGAATATTTCATCTTGAATTCTAATTTAATCAAAATTCTCATTTACACCAAGCGCGGGTAAACGACGGGAGTAACTGTGACTCTCTTACGGTAGCCAAATGCCTCGTCATATAATTCATGACGCGCATGAATGGATTAACGAGATTCCCACTGTCCCTATCTACTATCTAGCGAAACCACAGCCAAGCAAACACAGCGGGGAAGGAAGACCCTGTCCAAGGTGATTCTGGGTGAAGAAAATGGCAAACAAATAAAGACTAACAAATAATACTTAAGACTAAAATTTTTTATTCTCCCAAATCAATCGTTTCCCTTATTACTAAGTTTTATAAAAACCTATTCATTGATACTAGATGTTAATATTGACACAAGCCTAATACCTAATCAAACCTAACTGTGGCTCCTCCACTTAACTGAACATGATGACAAAAACGAAAGATCTGGCGCTCTTGGAAGCAAATGTTACATACACCAAAAGAAATGACATGAGAATTTCCTTTCGGGCGAGTTGATAATTCATGACCATGAAATTTCAGGCCTCGAGTACTGACGATTAGTTTGAAAAGTATTAAAAAGCACTGTATGTGTTTGACTCTGTAAAAGGGCCAAATGAAATTATCCCTATACAACTATGAATTTTCCGAGCATTTCCAGATATCCGCATGAGTAATTTCAGATCCTTTTTTTTCTGGGCACAGCTCAGGGTTTAGGTCACTCAGTGAATAAGCCACATATCTTCGTGGTATATTTGCATTGGGTTGATTGATGCAAAACCAAACTGCAGTTTTGAATCGTGAATTTATCGATATAACTAAACTCAAACATACCTTTGTTAATCGAAGTAGGAACCATAACTTTCTAGTAAAAATACTTTTACTAGAAATTTATGTGTCGAATTCGACGAAAATTTTCCTATATTCTGTTTCGTATGAAAATAACTTCCCCGCAAAAGTTGTTGAAAAGACTGATAATAATCGACTGGTGTGAAGTTAGGTAAACATTCGGTGCAAATCTGTGCCTTTATTCGTCCAACTCATGAAATACAGACTGAGAGATAAACGTTTGAGTATTGTATAGGGAAGAACAAAGTCTTTTTGACGATGAAAAGTCAAAACAACGACTTTTCAGTTAGCTCGTGAAGCATAACATACCGAACTTCCTCGCTTTTCAAATTTGCATTTTGTTATTCTTACTGACTGTAGAATCGCCGACGTTGAGTTATATGACAAATTTTTTGTAGCAGTAACAGAATTAACTCTGATGATTGCTTTAAGTTCGTTGTTTTCAACTTCAGAATTCCAGGAACAAGTGTATGGTTAATGTTGCGAATTGTCCTAACTTTTGAAATCGAATTGCTTTTTGTCTAGCATCATTCCCCAGTACAAAACAAACGTAAAATGAACATCGTAGTCGTTATCAGGAAACATTAAACGGGTAATGCGCATTAAAATAATGATGCGTAATGTAACCACATTTGTCTGAGGAAGTATTCTGATATCAAAGAGCAAATTCAAGTTTCAAGAATGCAAAAGTTACAACTAATTTTGCACCAACCTAAATACATATAAGACGAAGAGAGGAAGAAGGAAATTAAGAAAATTGCACTTGAAGATTAGAAGTATTCAATTTGGGGGTAATATAATAGTTTCTCTTTATTATAATTTTTACACAAATAGCTAAATAAATGTTTCTGTAACTGTTGAAGCATCCTGATAAAATCATCATGCCTCAATTCGACAAAACTGGTCCAGGATCACGTAGTATAAGTGATTATGGAAATAACTGTGATGAACAACAACGATAATGCTGAGCCAAAGTGAAAATGCTTGAAAAATCGGAAGCTGAGAAGTGAATCGACCAAATTTAGTATGACAATGGTAAACAAGACAATCAAGTATAAATTATTGAAATGAATAATACGACAAGAAGACGGTAAACTTAAAAGAAGGATAGCTTAGTAGAAGCATAGTTGTGGAAATTTTCGAAAAACTTCCTGGAAATCATCCCTGCATGAAACTCTCACCACATGAAATTTATCACAGATACACTGAGGCATATACCTGCCTGCAAACCAGATCATCCAACAATTTTTCTCATCGACTATGGAAAAGGAATTTCTGGCCGATGGACGTCATATGAATTCGGCACGCCGCAGAGTCTCACACAGGCATACTGACAATCCGGGAAGAGATCGATGCTGCTGCAAGTGATGGGAAAAGGAGGGACTGTGGAAGTGATTCAGGACGGAATTGAAAAACAGAAAAAGAAGGAGATAGCTTACTTTCTCGAGCCTTGATATAAACAGTGTTGGCGACGATATTCTCGATCTCCATGAAACCACACTGCAATTACTGCAACTCCACTCGTATCATCCTCAATTTGATGCAACCCGACAGCCGCCGACCGCAACACTCTCTATTCTTTCCCCTCATCATATCCCTCTTTCTTCCCATTTTCCTCTCTTCCCCCAGTCTTCTCTCCATTCTTCCTCCTTCTCTAATAATAGTGCATTTCTGAATCCCTAAATACTTCTTTGAATTGCAGCTGCAGCACTGCAATTTTACTACGTTGCTGTAACAAATCTAGAGACTTTTTCCTTTTTTTTCTTAGGTTTCGTGCGCAGCGAACGGATGAAGAATTATTATCTGACGCATACATCCATTTGTTCTTATTTATCACAGGGTAAAAACGTAATCGATTTGGCTCTCGCTGTCTTGCATAGAATGCACTGTCCAGCATTACTGCAGTATGCTAATGACGTGCGGCGTATACGTATTTAGATATTGGGAAGAGCGTGAAAATAGTGAGAATATGCAAGAGATTGGTGAAAAAATGAACGACGTCACTCCCACCTCACCTTTCCATGTAATTACGAACTTCTAATTACGTACTTCACGGTGATTCCAACTTCATTTTAATGCTTCCTTTCATAGCAATCACATGGAGGACATCTCTGATACCGCAGAAAATGGCTAGCAAGTTTACCTTGAAAAAACTAGTGCTCAATGCGGGTTAATGCCTGAATACTCGTGCGTGGAATAATGAAATAAGATCTCGGTTCTATTTTGCTGGTTTTCTAATCTGAGATAATGCTTAAGAAGGGCGGTGTGAGATCAACTTACCCTACGATTCTCCATTTATACAGGGATCAACTCAGACAATCACTTCGGTAAATCAGCAGCAGTTGCGAGCAGTCTTTAAGTAACCTCACAAAACACTCCTGCCTTTTGCTGTCTTGTCGTCTTATTATAAAATTTCCAACTAACAAATGGATGGATAGGAATGATTTGACGATTTGACGGCTCACTGTTGGTAGGCCTTTTTCAGAACATACGTAGGATGTAAAAATATGCATTTTACAGTA
Organism: Wuchereria bancrofti; assembly: GCA_005281725.1. Lineage (NCBI taxonomy): Eukaryota > Metazoa > Nematoda > Chromadorea > Rhabditida > Onchocercidae > Wuchereria > Wuchereria bancrofti. The sequence continues at coordinate 11,395,235 of SSBO01000012.1, read as the reverse complement.
ACATTTTTATCGGGAAGCATTTTATTAGAACACAGGGTCGCTGGATGTTTATCATAATTTCAAATTTCAGTTCGGAAATGGGTTTGCCTCCAAAAACAGGTACCGATCGGATGGAAGTACAGAAAACCTGACATCGTTGAGTGAAGTGATTCCCCGCTGGTTATTAACCGAACGACACCACCCACCCACCAGCTTACAGTTATCAGCAGAAGGCGGATTTCAAAATAAAAGTGAGCAGTGATCGTAGAATGTTGCTTCTCTCTCTCCCTCCCATGCCTTCACTTCCTGTAGCCTTGCCACATGCGTCAACGAAGTGCTCAACTGGAATGACCAGATGACTTCACCTTCCCACTTACTAGTGAATTTTGGTTACTTCGAAAAATCACGTGGGAATGGAAAGGGACGCTTTATTATACATTCATTATGTCATTGTGCACCGCTTCCCATGTTTTGGGATTCACTCCCTTATTTCGTTTATAGTTGATATGCTGCAAGGCGAGAATAAGGGTATCACGGATGAAAATAGGTACAAACAGGTATAACCGATTAAGTAGTCCTTCTTGTTACCTAGTGATTCAGGCTTGAGACTTTGGTAGTTTGTCCTCCATATTTTCAGTCCGTAGGCTGTCCTTTCTCTCGATGCACTTCATGATTTCATTTGTTAATCATCGATTCCCATCCATATGATTTGTTAGTTTTCGGCTCTGAAATTGGTTGTATTTGGAATTTGCAGATTTTCTAAAACATATTTGTTTTGTAAGATAGCAAAACAAATTTTTTACGACTATTATAATAAGTACAGGAGTAAGATGAGAGAGAGTCATGAGATCATTTGGGTAAGAACTAAAAGTTAAAAGTTAACACGACAATGTTTCGTTTTTACTATCGTTCTATTATTCAAAATTTAGCTGCAAGTTTATGCAATTCATAAAATGTCTTGGGCCGGAATTCCTGGAATTCCTCTGCAGAGGTTCTGATTATTTATTTGTCTACTTGATGGTATAATTTATCGTTCCTAATGAGGAAGGTGCAAATTATTCGGCGTTGTTATAATTTCCAGGTATGGTTTGAAGGATTTTGAAGTAACTTGTAAAAACAGCAATTCATCTATTTCACCGCATGGGTTATATGGCTTTTCTGGATTATGCTCAGGTGTATGTTAGTAGCACAGGTTTGTCACTGCTTATGTTTCTCCAGTTCTTTCATTTTGCATCATTTTAAATAATATTAAAAATTTAAAATGTCAATTTTAATCTGAATTTGCATTATATGGAAAATGTTCTTTTATTTGCATAACTAAGGTGCGTAATTTGAAAAGGGGATCAGTTCAGGTTAAGCCAGTTTAGAAATAGATTTTTTTTTTCGTAATCTTGCAAGCAGTATCTAGTTATAGAATATCTATGTTACTTTAGGTATTGTAAAAACAGGAACAAAAATATGATAAATTCTTATATCGAATTTATTGCCGTACGACTATGCTATATGGTATGCTAACTGGATCAAATGATCTGTTGGTTGTTTTTGCCGATTTTTTCTTCAGCTTGATGTTTTAGTGTGGAAGATACTGTGGGTGATTTATACGTATTCTCCAGCATATTCCTGCAAAAAGCTTTTAGAACAGTGGAAATTTTTGTTTTGTTTATGTTATTTATAGCTGTTTTTAAGCAATATAGTGCCGTTCTATTGTCTCCCTCGTGTTCTCTCATCTGTGTATTCATATTTCCAGTTCTTTAATTTGTCCATGATAGGTATACATTAAGAAAAATACTCCTAATGTTCACCGTTATGCTTTCTAGAAATTATCGTTATCACTCTGACTAAGTTCGACTTCTTTCAGCACGCTGCTGTATTTTAAGGTACGAGTGGAAATGATCTTTGCAGCTCATATGCATGGCAAAGCTTTGTTTTCGTACATTTCATTATCGCTGTGAAGGAACGAAAGAATTCTGAGAAATCGTTGTGTGTAAATACCCTTCAAAAACTGAGCGAAAAGAGGGAGGAAGAAAGAGAGTATTGTCATAATTTATATGGAGGGTCGTATTTATTACCGAGCTACAATGGACCGGGTAAAACGAGCCTTAATTTTCCTTTTACCCTTTAAAATATTTATTGGTAGTGAGTTGGTATCTAAGAAATGGACAGATTGTATCAGTAATAAGGGAACGGTGCTTTAGGACTCGATGTTATATTGGATTGCAAGTATAAATAAGTCTAGATATTCAGGTATGCGTTGGAATTCAGAGTCGCTATAGGAGAATAGACAGCATTCAAGAAAACATGTCTAACATCAGTTCGTGATGTTCCGAAAGAATATAAATGAAGCTGGATCTATCATGAAAATTCGCTTTAACACTTTAATATCGTTTAAATTTATGGTCCTACGACAGTATTGTTGAAGTCCAGTTGTGTGATCAGTTTGGACCATCAGTAAGTCGGTAGTACGAGGTCATGATGATTTTTTTCGAAAAAAAGAACAATTTCTTTTTCGAAGTAGAATGTCATAATACAGATGAACAGTCTGCACTGTTTCTTTGTTTTAATTTAAATACGGCGTGCATTGTTTTTGATGTCGTGGTTATTGATGTGTTTTTCTGCTACTTGACCTCATCCGTTATAGATCTTTATTAATATTTTGCTTATATTGATGTTTTTAGGATTATATAGTTAGCTGTTTCGTAATATTTGATTAACTCAGAGTTTCTGTGAAATCCCATAATACCGCTATCCTTTCCAACATTTTTCCGATCTCTTTTTTTTTTTTGATTTCTCACTATTTCGAAGCGTACTTTCCTGTTTTGTTCACTTTTTATGGAGCTAGAAGAAAAGGTGGTGATTTTTCATTGACTTCAGTTTGTTTTTAAAGTTCGCTATCTTTATCTACCATTTGAAACTAGGACAAGGAATTCTGGAAATGAAACTTATTTGTCGTCTCGAATGGCTTTTTTGTCCAGTCAGTTAGCATAATTATTTTAAGGTGTTGAAAGCGATGAAAGAATGAGATTTCCTCATATGGATGTTAATTCTAACGCTAACGGATTCGATGACCATATGGTAAAACCTCAAAGTGAACCACTTTTATCTTATGCTGATTGGTTCGTGTTCTACAGTTTTTAGAGATTTCGAATTTATCTACCACCTTGATATTGATAACAGTATAAAGTACCGTTGCTTCGAAATAGAAATGCAAAAGCATATGATCTGGTGAATCTGTTGTTATTCACTGCGTAGCTCAGCTACACTGGAAATGAAACTTTTTTTTTTTGTTTCGAAGTGTTCTTAAACTTACATTTACCGAGGACTCTCCAGTCATTTTATCAAGAAAAGTTCGCGTGAGGAGCGCAACAGTGGCACTTTGAATAACACATTTGCAATATTTATTTCTTAGAAATGATGCATTATTGCAAAGGCATTGCTTTACCCATACTTTTAGTGTGAAGTTAACTGAATTAACGAGCTATAAATAAGGTTTTCAGGCATCAGTGTAGTGTTTTTATGGAGCCAGTAAATATTTTTATGTGAAACTTCATCAGGAATAGCTTGTTTGTTATAGTGAGTTACCAGAAATTCCGAAAATAACGACAAATGGGCAATATTTTGAGTTTGAACAGATCGCTAATGGAGTTGATGGATACTTTGATGGAAATTCGGACACAGATGATGAGAATTTCGGTGGCTTTGAGGTTGGCGATACTCGATTTGCTAGGTGGGAAATACCTATTCTGTATGGTCGAAGTATTCGTTCTCCTTTTTTCAGGACAATTCGTTCACGTTTGGTATGTGCCGTGTACGACGTTTTCGACGTTCATCAAAAAGTCCACCTGAAATCTATCCTCGTAAGAGGTTAGGAAACGGAAGAACCATGCATAGCATAGATGTGAGCTTCTGATTCGTTCGTTGCCATTGTCACTGGTTAAATGACATTGCATCCAGATAGCTTGTTTTCCTGATTTAATTCATCAAAAGCTTGTCCTAGTTAGTTTTTAGTTGTGACAGTGACTTTCAGGCCGATGACATTTGCAAGGAAGTGGAAGGACTAGATCCAGAAGATGTGCTCTGTACTGTCCGTGAAGATTATACAAGAGCTCCTCCTCTTGCTCAAGAAGACGATTTTGATGATGTTGATGTGTAGAAATTGTCCACTTATAGCGATCATGTTCAGAATTACGGTGTTTGTCATTGCTTCTGACTCATCCATTGCTATTAACGAGTCTTTGTCATATGCTTTGGTTTAGTTGTTTCTTCCCTCCACATAGTGCATATATTTTGTAGCTTGTGTCGATGTCTTTGATAATTATTGTCAGTGTTTCTGTAAATTGCGATGTTGTTGCATAAGGAAATGGATTTCTTCGCTATAGTTCACGTTTTCATGTTAAGAAGTGCCGTATTGTATTGCTGCCGTTTCCTTATTGTGCATAACATACCGGATATGTGATCAATTTTGTTCAAGATAAGTTCCGAAGTTTGTTCCTTTATAAGATTCATTGGTTCATTTAGTAAAACTGTGGTTTGTGGGATGTTTTTTGTTTGTCTTATTATATTATCGATACTCGTAGAAAGTTGATGCCTTCTGAAATACAACGAATAATTCTTTATTGTGCAGTATTACCTTCACCTTTTCTAAATTATCTTCAACGCTGAAGGCATTTCTATTAGCAAAAGCAAACGAAAGATGTGGGTGTCCTATCATACAGACAGGTAAGTGTTATTCCTGTAAGCTTTAGACTAACCCTACCTGAAGTTCTGGATTACTTTTTATCTGGACCAGAAGTGATCCCCCGAAAGCTTAGTCTTTACTTTAAAATGAGGAAAAATCCGTAATAAGCTGTAGCCAGACCGAAGGGACAATTGTAAACACGATACGTCGAGTGCAAGGAGTGAAAGTAAAGATTAAGGGATAGGGGGGTGAAGTCCTAGCAAAGCTTAAAATTATGTAGGAAAGGAAATGGACGTGCTGTAGACACGGGGAATTTGTTGATTGTCATCAAAACAATTTTATCTAATATCGGACAAATAGCTTGAATTAAAAGAACGCATGAGAAGGAAAGATTTACATAAAAATCAACAATGCAAGTCAGTAAAACAGTTGAGAGAGAAGGTTAAGAGGTAAATAGGTTCATTTAATGGATTTCACGTCGTTTAGATCATTCTGGCTTACAGTCTGCGGACTGTTCTCCGTTGTGATCATTTGGATCGCTTTCAAATGGATTCCTATACAAATGCAGCGATGAACCACAGGCTTTCGCTGCTTCCGCAACTGTTTGTTTGCTCATCGGAATGACATGACCATTAAAGGTTTTATCCGGACTTGCACCTGAAATGGTAGTTTTGAATCCATTTATCCGAATATCTTATTAGCCAAGTTTTTTTTTCTTGAATGTAGGCAAATGTCGAACTAGTGGTGCGGATGCATAATTCAAGCAGAATGCACAGAGGGAACAAAAGACTTTCACGTACTCAAATGAGCCCTCGATCCTTTTAGTAGGGGCGACCGAGAACCACGACTGGATGGATCAGCTTGAGGATTTTCTGGAGATGGATTCCGCCTTGGAGATTTTGGCTGCAGGAATGTGTGGATCCCTGAAACTATGAAAATCTTTTTAAACCAAGTTAAACGAATTCATTAATCTAATGATGACAAAACAAACCAAGTGGAGTATGTGACCTGTCCGAAGCCATTAGAAGCACCTGTCGTTGCATGGAAAGCTCACGCAAATGGCGTTGACTGTCGCGTACGCTAGCATATTCTTCCAACTGCCGTCTTAAAAAATATCTTCAGCTAGTGAATTTCAAATAAAATTAACGTAAAAAGTCACTATTGTAAAAAAGTAAAAAGAAAGCATACTTCGGCGTCTTGTAGTCCCTCCAATGTTGACCTTCGCGACGGCCAAAGAAAATAAGACTTAGAAGAATAAGTAAGAGGATACAACATACACCCAACATCGGGAACATCTAAATAATAATCCTTAACAATAGCTTCCTTCTGAGATACAACGAACTGACAGATTCTAATGATTCAGACGAATTTTTTATGAACAGCTCACCAAAAATGATTCCCAAAAATAGTATCTAGTGTGCAACACGGGAGTTTCCACTTTCAGTATGGACGAGGTTGGCTGGTATTGGTGGTAGGGATTGTGCATTGTTTCTGTGTCCGATGTGATCACCTTTGTCAACCCTTGCTGGAGCCCTGCATCGTCACTATGAATATTTGGTGCTGTTACATTTTTCTGTAATAATTGATAAAATTTCAACTATGGAAGATTTGTTTGCCAGGATAAACTGCTGTTCAAAATGATTTCTACCAGTCCTTCTGACCATTCAGTGTCAGTCATTACTTTAACTAAGGTATGGCATGAATTATCTTCTGAAAGTAACCCACAATGCCAACCCTTAAACCATCCTGTTTAATCTAATTCAGTAAACGATTACCACATGGAAATTGCACCAATCAATTTGAAAGAAAGGAGCAAAAAATTTGTTCAATGGTACAAGCTGATCCCTGCTGCAATATTGCGGATTCCTTTGCAATCCACGTTCCAGATTCAGTACATTCACATGAAAGCGGCTTTGCGTCCCAATTCGAACTATGCTGCTTAAAAAATTCGTTTAAATGAACAGTTCGTCAAGGTTAGGAAAAATAAATATCTCAATAGCATTCTGTGTTAGTCGAATCTGATTGTTATTCGGTACTGTTTACAAGATATGGCAGCTACTCAGTACGGAAGTGTGAACAAGTTTGCCGAAGACACTACAGCTTACTACAACATACCCAACTTTATGACGTAGATCCAGATGAGTATTTTGAGGTGGCGAATTCCCAGCGGCTAAAATCTGGAATATATATGGGTTCAGTCCTTTTCCCCTGAATGATTCTTTCATTGATTTCTTCAGCCGATCAATAGTTCGAGTGCGACCAGTTAAAAGATCCTCAGGATCGTAATTTCTTACGTAAATTTCGGCAAACTGCTGTGTCGCGTTATTATACTTTTCTAAAAAAAAGGGAAAAAAAAAGCATTGGACATCTAAAACAGGCATAGAGATACGGCTACATGCAGAGTCGTAAGACAAAAATTACGTTTATATAGACACCATCCATATTTTACCATTATCGTTCAAAAATATTGTTATATATTGTTCCGCTTTATCGTAATTATCCAGTCGTCGAGCAATAATGTGTATAACAACTTGATTGAGAGGAGAGACCACAGTACCATATAAGTATCCAAGTGCTTTGTGTCTAGACGGCATCAAATGCAACCATATTGGCAAAGCAGGGCGACCGTGCAAAGAAGCTGACCATTTAACATCAACTGCAAAAACACTGCCTTCATCTTCATCCTCTGAAGTATTTGCTGTTACACTTTTTAAAAATATTCCACCTCTCATTATTGAAAAAAAGTACTACAAGCTATCGCAAGCCTACTAAAGCGAATAAAAAATCAGCAATTCGGAAGTTAAAAATAATAAACATGAAAAGCATATGGAGGACAAGTGGGAAGCCATCGCCTTATCAGCTGTTATTGTCCATAAAAATTATTCACGGAAGGGATAGGAATCTTTGAAAACTTATAACTGCATTCATTTATTTGCTACATTTCTATTAGTCTGCTGCAAGTTCACATAAAATATAAATAAGAATTAAATTTTAATGACGATGTATTGTTGATGATATTGCATCAGATTCAATTCTCTAGACCACTATTTTTAAATATGGGTAAATTAAATTAAAAATAAATTACCTGTTTGAGGAAAAAAGCTACCGGAGTGAAGTGTATAAATGAAAAACTCTCCTTTCGTCGTTCGCAGTTCGAGTGGGTTTATAGTTCGGCGATACTGGGTATAGCAAAAATTGAAGAGTGCAAATAAGACAATGGATACAAGCCATCCAATCATGGTCACAAATCTGTTGATAACTGTGTCATGAAAACTTTGAGCAATGCCTGCGAAAAAAAACAACAATGACAATCACTATGAGTGATCAAATACTAAATACTTCACCAATTACTCTCAGTTCGAGACTTTGTTGTTCAAAAGAAAAAATTGAAAATTTCGATTTACCTAATAAAAGCCGTACCTTATTTAGATTCCTTCATAAAATAAGTTGATCTCTTTCATAGATTGAGAAAGAGGCCCCAACCTTTTCATTCATTGATAACCAAACCGGAAACAAACCATTGTTTCCTGAATGATTTTTCGTAATGTTGCAAGTATTGAGAAATAAATTTTAGTTTAAACAATGACTTTGTTTAGATTCCATATCAAAACAGCAAAAACAGAGCTGATAAGCATTACAGCACATCTGGAGATTAGACTGTTGCACCAGCGGCTCCGACAGAGTAACAACGTGAAGTAGCAGTTGCTTAAGCAATGTTTCTTCATCCCTTACACTGCCTTCAAAACACTTCGGCCTGAGAAGACGCAGCTAAGCTATGTCTCGGCGCTAAACAAAATTGATGATATGCTTATGTTTAAAGCCTCTGTACATTCCTCAACGGAAAATCCGAAAAAAATTTCTGCTAGTTTGTAAGAGGCTTGAAGCTATGATTTGGAAAAAATAAACAACATATTCACCGACTTTTGGTCAGAAAAATCACCGCGCAACTGGTATTATTACGACTAGCATTAATAGGCACAAATCTTTTCATCATTTCCTTTCAATTCCAGTTTTTTCAGCTTGAAAAGAAAAAAAAACGAGAAAACAAGATGGAACTTCAGCTTTCGTAATGACGTGATGAGTAAAGGCTTTATCAATTATATTATCTTTGAAAAAAAAGGAAAGTTGCAGTTGCATTCGCCAAATCAACATGAAATTTCCGGTCACTTAACTGATCTCAATACAAAATTTGTCAGATGTAAAACAATTATCAAACTGTTACTGAGGAAGTAAATTCATTAAACAAGCATGTCTAACTGTTCCAGAAGAATATACATTTAGAGCTTACTGTCTGCTAAGGTATCCCAAGGTTAGGTTAACCCACACAAAAAACTTTGCAAACTCTTCCGGATGAGTCAGACTTTATCATAATTCTCATTACTACCTGTCAAGTGGTCCTGAAAAAAAGCTATACGCAGCATCAAAAGGGTTTTACAAAATTGATGGAAAAAATGGATGATTTTTCGGAAAAGATCGAAAATCCGTTATTTTTTAATAGACTTAGTAATGTGTATTTCTCCAGGAACACAATTCCGGACATTACTTTCTTCCAGAAAAATAATCTGTGGAAAAATAAATTTTTGAAACGTAAAATCCGTATGAGGAAGTAAACAAATAAGAAATCATGTCTCTTAAGAACTAACAGTTTTTGTAAATCAGAAAGCCACCGTATCCAAGAAAAGGTGATGGATTGCACCATATTCGAGCAGTACATCAAATTGCGGTGTGTATGCAAATTTTTTTCTGCATGTAAATTTTTTTGCTATGTGCATCCAATCAATATGCAAATTTGAACACACAGAATCACGCACAGACCGGCTGCTTGCGCATTACAATTTCTGACTTTACAACGAAGGGCTGCTGCCAGAAAATGAGCTCCGAGGAAGAATTTTATCACGGCGATAAAAGTTTACCAGGTTGTTTATTTCCTATACTCTTTCTCTACCTTTTTTTTTTGGTCAGACTTTTAGAAAAACGTCAGTTGTAATATTTGATATATTCATTAATGATATAAGCAACTTTCTTATCACTACCACTTGCTTTATGATCCTCTTTCATCCAACCAACGTATCTCTCGAAGGCAGATACGCGGAAAAAGCTGTACATAAAATTTCAGGATGATCTTCACGATCATCTGTCAGAGTTCACAAATCGGTGAAATTTTTGTGTATCAAATTTTACCAAACGTCCCACCTTCTTCAGCTGATGGGGAAATTAACTTTTATGGAATTGTCAGAAACAAGGAAGAAAACATTGCGGCAGTTGGGCCTATAAAGTGAGTCGGAAACAGAATTATAAAAAGGGACAGTGGCACGCAAACCTAAATATAACAGTCCAAAGTAACCAATTTGGTATTATAGATGGCGGTAAAAATACAGTAAATTTTTAAAAGTGTACTGTAACATCTTATCATATCAATGAAGGAGTACTACAGAGGGTTTCTTGACTAACAAGTTCAGGTAACCTGTCACCATCTTCAAATAACCCGCCACTATTTCATGGCGGTACACCTGCCGTATCCGTTCTGTACGGTCCATTCCATCTGGCTGAGGTAATGCGACGACATACGTCCACCTCCCTATGCAGGAATATGAAAGGGATTTCGCGGAGGTGTCACACTTCATTCTTGAAACCCCCACACCTCCCCGACTCTCTTCCCACTTCCACTCAGTAAATGATAAGGCTGGCCTTTCCGGACGAGCCATAGTTTACCGGTGACGCGTGTGGTGTACAGTGGAATCGTGGTGGTTGGAGTATTCGTGCTTGTTGGCGTGTGGTAGCCTAGTGTTCATGTGCGTATTCATTTTGACGGATCGATGTTTATGTATTTCTAAAACATGGAGGGATGAAGTGAAAGAATGTTAGGAAGGTCGGTCCGGTCAGAAGTGTTTATGTTTCATTTTATGGACAACTGGTCTACTCACTGGTCCATTCCGGCCAATTAATACTTTTCCCTCCTTTAACCATCTCATAGACAAGCCATTCATCGTTTGCAGACGATCGCACGAATGGCTTTTTGTCCGGCCGACAACTTTTCCTTCGATTTCGACATAATTTGGCGTTCAAATGTGTTCATGTATTTTTATTGATTCTTTTTGGTCATGTCCATTTGATCGTCTCCCTTCCGTTCAGGAACGTGTCTACAGTGATTCGACCCGAATAGTCACTAGAAATATCCGTTCTTCAGCTGGACCATTCTTAACCTGTAAAGATGATTTCGTTAAAATGATACAGAAAATACTTTCCAGGACAAAGATCTGGAAGTTTATTAGAATATTTTGCTCTCACTGAATTTTCTGCCCTAATCATTGGTCGCTCCTACCACTTCTTCCCAACAGAAAGGAAATATTCGCTGTTCACAAATTCGACAGGCTATGTTTTCGAGTTCACGCTGAACTGATTGTTTTTACAGGTGTAGTGTCAGTGCTTTTTCATCACTGTCGAAACTGAACAAAAATAGTAGTGTATGGTTGTTTGTTATCTTTTTAATTGTGGTATTTTCTTAACTATTGCTTTTGGTTATTTTTTGAGTTCTTTTATAGAAAAGTTGTTATTCACTGCAATCGGCATAGGAATAGTTTACCACTAATCGTGAATCTGTGAACCTAGTATCCACCCTGGCATTTGCTGTTCTATGGAGTACATTTTTCCGTGTGGTTCTTTATTAATACTGGGTGTTTTGGATCAAGGAGGACGTTGAGTGGTCGAAATATTTCCTCCGTTCTTAATACCCAATTGTTTTGTAATCTTCTTTGTTTGAAAGAACTTCAAACATGCAATGGTGTTGCAATAGACGAATTTCCTCGTTTGCTGATCACTGTATTCAGTAGTAATCATCAACGGATATCATTATTTATGCTTGATTACGTCAGGAATTGTCTCATTTTCCAACCAGCATGGAATCAGTCCAGTAAAAATGTTAGCTGTAAAATCAGATCGTTATTGCTTCATCACTTTTGCGACTTCCATCTTCGATTGTCTCTTCACATTCTGGAGAAAGGAGTTTACTCATGATTAGCAATGCATCTTGTGGTTCGCTGCTAGCTCAAGTACTAGTGGTCTCTCTAATTTCGCTTTTTTTTTGCTGGTCGAGAAAATTTCCAATGAAAGATTTAAGATGTATCATCAAATGATGTATTATAATGATGTATCTTGAGTTCTAAGTTTTTTTAATAGATTGATGATCATTAGTTTGGATAAGTTAATTATTTCTAGTCAGTGATTCTAAAGGAGTGACTGGTATGGATAAAAGGTAAGGAAAAATTTTCTTTTTTCATTCTTGAGATTTCTTGAAAAAAAAAATAAGCTTATTTTAGGGAATCGTAAAAATTCGATGCCGACTGAAAAGGAACGCGGCAAGCGCATCAATAAGAAACCTCTGCATAAGGTGTTTTTGTTATACAGAACGTTTTAAGTCCTAGGGAATAAATTTTTTAATGTTTGAGATTGATATACAGTTTCGTTTTATAGACAACACCAATGCAGCTCTTTTCCACGTTTGCAGGGATTTTCAACCGCCTCATGGGAGGATCGTTTAACGGACAATGAAAAGGAAGGTGATGGTAATATCACCGATCCGGAGTTGGTTGCTGAAAAGGAATATGCTGTGGAAAATGGTATTGAATTCGACATGAATTTGGTTGGCGGGAGAGGTCTTGAAATGGAAGTTGGCAGTGGAGCTGGATGTAACTGTTTAGTTTTAAACCATTAGTGGTGTTGATATCTTCAAATACCGAATTTGCTTTGAAAGGTCATGGCTTAAGCTTTGCACAGAAAAATGAGTTTGAAGAAATTAATGTATTGGGAACTACTTGTAAGAAGTATTTTGATCCGTGTAAGTCAAAGAAGTGTCATGATTGACATAATTTAAGTAACTGTTGACTAGTTAATTTCTGTTATTACTGCTACTCTTTTATTTAAAAAAGGGTATTGCAATGTGCTATGCGTCGAGCATCCTTAATTAGCACATAATACTACTTCAACACTTCGTTTTCAGCTAAATTTGCGGATAACGTGAAGAAAAACACTATGATTTCTACTAAAATTAAACAGGCAAAGGCGGACCGCAAAGCTCGTGGGAGAGGTGTTTCTGGAAGCATGTGTAAAAAAGAAAAGGGTATTTCATATGGTAACTGTATTTATATTTCGAACTGTTATAAAATTGTATATATCTATAAAAGTTTTCTGGTAATCATTTTCCTTGCTGTCGTATAATACCAAAGGCAATATATTCGAATATGGATACCGAGGAGTATTGAAGTCAGACCAGCAGTTGTTCAAAATTTCCGAATTTTTTTTATACCACTTATTCACTAACAGTTTCAGGTGGTTTCCACACGCTCATGGATATGGACGTTTACTATGGATTAGATAATGATGAATATGATACCTATATGTCGGATACCGAGGAGCCTTTTAATAGCCACGAAGAGAGCATTACTCGCCAAGGTATTCAATTTTTTTCTTGTCATGTTGGTATGGTAAGATGGTTTTCCAAATCTCAATGGAATCGGGAATTGAGTATATTTTGTAAACTGTGTATTTTGTGTTTTTAGAAAAAGAGAAGGCAAACCAGTCGGAAGTTGATCTCATTGATGAGGACATGAACCAAATGTCTTTGAATGATGACGATGAGGAGGAGGTGACATATATTTTGTTCAGTAATCTTTTACTATAAACAAACTGTTGGGAACTCTGTGTCCTTTCGTCTTTGCTATCAGAGATTGAAATTTCGACCTTGTTAGCTGCACAGTTCTTTCTCAAGCCTATAGAAATTTGTTGAATGATAAAATGATTGAACTTTGTTTGTGAATGAAAGAAATATAGGGATATACTCTCTGTGCTTTTTAGAGTGATGGATGATAAAGTTATTAGCGTTTCTGATTTTAGGATGATGATCGCCCAGGACCGAGTCGATTGTATTACGGAACAGGCGATGGTGGCAAACCGAAACGCCTCTATCGCATGTAAATCTGCTGGTAGCGAAACCGCAGATTCCTGTAGTTGATTACGATGTTTTTTTCTCTTGTTGTTTTTGTCGGGTACTAACTATGTTAATTTATGTCTGTGCTTTAATAATATTGTGTATATTTGGTTTCAGCGATGATTCCAAGAGCATCGGTATCTATCATTGTTATTGAGTTGAATTCATTCCAGTTATATATAAATTGCTTTCTAATATATTGTTCTCCGTTTTGGTTGCACATATAAGTTTTAAGTTATATTCGAAACTTGTTCCAGTGTGTATTTGCTAGACCTCGCGTGAACCGCAAATCGTGAATAAGTAGGGTTGTCCTTCAGAGCTCAGTCATCATTCGCTGCACGTTTGTTTTGTTTCTTAGCTTGCAAGCCAAAACTAAAAGAGTAATGTGCAGCGCGGCTGGCCCATAATTTCCACCTTAAGGTGTGGGACAGAGGTTTTCATGACCAGTGTTGAATTTGTACGGACCAAATTTGTACCATCGCGATGTGCAACTGCATGGTATCCTGGCCTAAAATGGTTGTTGGGAAAATTAAGAAGTTCAGTGGGCGTGTGGTAGGATAGGTGGGTTTTGAGTTAGGAGGGTTGGTTAGCCACTTTGTGCGCTGTGTGTTTTCAGGACCGACTCTAGGATGGCTTGCAATGGTCTGGCGGGGTTTCTTTTAGAGGCAAAAAACTTTCATATACCAGATGTAATCAAAAAGTTGGGTTGTATGTTGCCTTGTGATACTGTATGTGCGTGTGTGTGTGTAATTCCTTTGCCTGTAACTGTCTTATTGTCTTTATTTTGTTGATTTCGTCATTGGAGAGCTGTGTTTGTAATCTTCATTAACGAAGACTACGCCAGGGGAATTTTTCATGAAGCGTAGTGCCTTTTTGCGAAGGTTTAAAAGTTTTTGTTGGTAATGACGTTATCAGTGACCTAAGGTTTCTTCGGAATACTTTCTTGCTAAAGGTGTCACATCTTTTCCGAAGCAAGGATGTTCTCGGAGCTAAGGTATCCCTTTGTTAGAAAGGATGGAGTGCTCTTAGTTGCAGCAACTTTCATTATATATTTTGTTACATAGGTGATAAGAGAAATGGCTGGCGAATTCAGTAAACGTGGGGGTGGTATATACAAAAACTTTAATTCGCCTCGAGGTGGGTCTGCGTCACGTGGAGGGAATCGTGGCAGATTTTCGGCACGAGGAGGTGGGCGTGGTGGTATATCGCCAAGAGAAGGTGGTGATCGTAGTGATTTGTCTAACCGCGCTCGCGGTTCTAGGAAAGGTAAGGTATCTATCTGTCTTTTCTTTAAAGTGAAAATTTAATTGCTCTTTTACGTCTTGAATTTTGTAATGATGATTGCGTGGAACAGGTTGGAAATATAGGTATTAGCAGTTTTTATTGTGCAGATTTTGTTCTAGGTGTTGGTCGTGGTGGAAGAGGTGGTTGGGGTGATCGTGGTGGAAGAGGTGGTTGGGGTGATCGTGGTGGAAGAGGTAGTTGGGGTGGTCGTGGAAGAAGTGGACGTGGTAGAAGTGATCAAGGACGAAAAGGATTTTCTACGAAAAACGAAGGTGATTTGGATTTCAAAAAGCGAATGAGCTTTGATATCGACAACAGATCTGGTAAAGGGAACTTTATAGCTTTTGGTTTTTGCAGTGTTTTTTCCTTCTTGAAATGAAGCGCGTGATTTCTTAAGCAAAAATAGTGCTAATGACTGGAATTTCGTAGGGATGTGATTTGAAAGCAATCTTTAACAGATGTTGTAATAAGATGACGAATGTATTAGGTAATCTGCCCCGTTTATATTTCGTAAGTTTTGAATTTTATTTGAAACACCTGTTTAAGAAAAATCAGGTGGAAAAAAGAACGAAAACAAATACAAGAAGTCAATGTCGGAACCATCAACTCCAGTTGTGAAGTTTAAGAAATATGAGATGGACAGTGAACATGATGAAGATGAGGTTACCCGCTTTTGCTCCATTGATTTCCAGTTCTAGGTTTTTGTAATACGAACGAACTTCAGTTAATTTATCGGGTGTTTACTTTTGTAGGCTACTGTAATACGTGAAAAACGATTGTCATATATACTGTTTTTTTAGTTTGCTAAAGTTTTCAGTTGGCTTACCCATCTGGATTTTACTTAATGATAGACGTCTTTTCAGGAAATGAGCACCTCAGATATAGAAGATCAAGCAATAAGTAAGTTTTGCCGTTTGGATTCGCCAAATACGGAATTGAAAGTTACGTCTGGCACATTTAAGAAAACCCAAACTTTTCTTTCAGCTCCAAAAACACCTAAAAAAATTGCTGATATGACATCGAAACAAGAGAAAATATTTACGTCAAAGAGTTGCTCGGGATTAGTACAGAGTGCTGAAGGTCTACCGAGAAAAAAGGTAATTTTCTAGAAGTTTCTAAAAACAATGAAACCTATCTCTTTTTTGACTTAGGTTGCGTACATCGTATGAGTCCTAATTTAAATAATTCGCCAAATGCTTCATTGCAATTCCCTCATGTATTGTTTTTGCAGGGTGCACTTAAACGAGAAAACGGTAAGGAAAAGGATGGAGGTAAAGTATCTTTCAATTGTATCTTCTCAAAATTTTATTTAATTCACCATTTTTTCAGGAGAATATGTTTAGAAAGTGGTTCTTTGCAAATTTGAAGTTCTTAAGAACAGTTTTGAGATAGGCCTAATCGAATGTAGAAAATTTTCGTCTATAAATTTGAGTCACAGTTATTAGTATTCAACAGGTCGGTTACGATTCATCAATATTCCGTTTACCGGAGTGACCATGCAAAAAACAGCATTATTAGATTACTTCCACGTTTATCTGTTTTAAGAAGACAGATAAATTCAGTAATGCGTTAATTATTCGGTAATGCCTGTTAATTTTAGAATTGGTAATAAGTCGAGATGTGAAGAAGGCTAGAATACTCAATGTTGAAAGCGATAAGGACAATGGAGTAAGGATTTTTATTTGTTTTTTATTATATGTGCTCCTGATGTTCTGTCTCTGAGTTGTCTGCGATTATTAATTTCTGCAATTTTTCAGGAAGAAAGTGATTATGATGAAGATGAGGAAGAGAGCAGTGATGAAGGTATTTTATGAAGCCTACAACTTTCCTATACTTTCTCTCGGTTGTAATTCTCACATTTAACATGACTGCTCATAGCAGATCGTTCCTAGTTGTATGTAGCAAATGAATAGGAAGAAGGAGCTTTATTGATTTCTTATCGACGATGATGTCAAAGCTTCACTTTTATTCGAAAATACATGTGATTAGCAGGAACTGAGTCGATACCTACTTCCAGATTTGCATCAGCAGCTAATAATTGTGTGGCTGTTTGTTTCGTCTCAGTTGTCTCTTTGGTCGGGAATTGCGGAAGTTTAAGTATGAAATACACAGAACTACAGTAGGGTAGGATTTTTGCTGCATGGTTATATATCAATATTTTAAAATGGATTTTTTCTAGGTTCAGAAGGCGAAGTTGTTAAGAAGAATTTAAATGGCGTTGCTGAAACGAGTGAATCAGACGAGGATGAAGAAAGTTTGGAAGACGAAGATGAGGAGGAAACACCTTCTGAAGGTATTTTATTACCACCGTACTTTGTTAACTGTTCAAATAACTCTGTTTATTTTGTGTAGAGCAAATTGAGTTACGTTTTTTTTTTTTCAGTAAAACCAATACTTACTTTCACTCCTGGCAATATAGTGCCTTTGAAGAGCGCACTTAAAACTCCTGGTACTGGGAAATCAAGCAAGAAAGTTTCACTTTCAGCGATAACTACAACCACTCCAGAAATGCTTTTGAAGGTTTACTTCTACTTTTTTTATTTGTTGTGCTAATTATCAATGGTGTTCTCTTAGTGTATGATGCAGTCATTTATTTGAGGTAAGACGGATTCTTTTGTAACGCAGTAAAATTCTAGAATAAAACACCAGCCACACCACATCCACAAACAATGTCGAGCAAAAATAAGAGACGACTAAAATTCGAAGAGTCAGACGAAAGTTATGAAGATGAGGAAGATGATGATGAGAAAGATGAAGGGAGATTTAAATTGGACAATAGAGAAATGAAGATGGTAGAGAATGATGATTCAGAAGGTGAAGAAATGACGGATGAAGACGAAGAAGAAAGCAATGAAAGCGAAGGGGAAGATAACACGAAGAGGAGAGAACTTGCAAAAGTAAGGCAAAGCTGTTATTTGTAGTTTGGGATTGTGAAAAACAACAGTTAACCGATATGTTTCATTCAAGTTGGCTGTTCGTTTAGGGAAGTTGGTGATTAGACCTCATTTCAGGAAAGACTTTGGTTCAGCGACGTGTTTTAAAGCAACTTCCATTACATCTGTAGAATTTTAAATTTCAGGCAAAACATGAAGGGACCGTCGAAGCAATTCAGAACAAAAAGGACAAAATCAATTTAAAGAAGCTCCATAATAAAAACGACAAGGGAACTGAAGAGAAGGTAGTTTCTGATCTTAAAACTTTCAGGTAAACTGAAGTACTTCCTCTTCGTTTTAATTTGAGTTTATTTCACGAAATAATTTCTGTTCATAGACAACATACAGTCTTGCCATAAGAGAATCAGTGACTTTATTAAATTTGAGCTCTTTTATGTAGACTGTGTTTTAAAAACCTTGCTAATGAAAAACTGTTATTCTGTTCAACACATTTCAAGACTTTTCGCGGGACATAAAAAGTCACCGATTTGTAGGGATATTTATCAGTTCGAAACTAATATGCTAACCATACAGTTTAGTTGCTAGTAAATGGACCATTAACAAACCACCATGAAACGCGTGTGAAACCTATATCTCTTACCAAAATATACTTTTGTTTATTCAGTTAGCTTCGCAGAAGCAAGCGAAAGCGATAGCTGATAAGGATGAGACGAAGGGAGTGAAAAGGAAATGTGAAGATGGACCACTGTTAAAGGTATGAGTTTTATTAGTTTATTCTTTATATAGATACAGAACTTATGTCAAACCAAAATGTGCTTGTGAAGTAATTCTGGCTTTCTGAATTAAAATTGGTGCAAATGATTTGTTTAGCCGGAGGATGCAAAAGATGTGATAAAAGAAGAACAAAAACGACGAGATGAGCGCGATAAGAAATCATTATTTGTGCGAGGATTACCCAAAGATGTAAAGTTGGGACAGTTAAAGGCCCTTCATAATGATATTCTTTATGTACGTCATATGCCGCACCGAAAGTAAGCTTCCATTAATTTTATATAAAATGTTCGAACTTTTTTTTTTCTTTCTGTAAGTCCACTTTGAGGAAATTCTTATCTGGTCAGTAAAAAGCATTATTGTTTGTGAAGGATATATTCTTGAACAAGGGAAAAAATTCAGCTTTGCATGGTTAATATTTGCAAGCGAAAAGCTTTGTGAAAAGGCCTATGAGGACATATCAAAGCAAACTGTAGAAGGCCGAACACTTACTGTCGATTTTTGTGGATCAAAGGCAAAAACACGTCCTCAAAAGGATAGAAGTCAATTGCCCATCAATCCCCTAGAGCTATTTGTTGGCGGCTTACCGCCGTCAACATCCAAAGATCAGATGAAAGTTATCTTTCGACAAGCAACCAGTATCAGTTTTCCGAAGCAAGCCAGAAATAAAAACAAACTGTAAGTCAGTCAGTTCCAGAATTTGTTAGTCGTATTGAAGTTTTGGAAGATGTTTTTTTTTTTTTTGAAGAAAGAATTGTACTCAAAATGTTTCAATCCTCCAGCCGATTTGCTGGTTGCGTACTAAGAGAAGGGCTTGTATTTTTTTTTACATAAATTTTCAGATACTGCTTCGTACAGTTTGGTGATGAAAAGGAAGCGAGAGCAGCATTCGAAAAAGGAAAGACACTAAAAATTAGCGGTGTACCGGTTGACGTCCTATACGCTCGGATACGCAAAGGTAACGGTTATCATTGTTGTTCAGAGTTTTTTATATAACATGTTTCCCATTTTTACGAACCTTAAGTGTTGAAATCGATAACTGAAACTGACTGTGTCATAATCAAACTGTAGGGATAACAGATGAGGCAAAGCTACCGAAGACGAACCAGGCTCTCAATTTGTCGAATGGAACTGCAACAAAGTCGGAAATAAAAAATTCACCAAAAATAAATGAAACGAATAGCGATACGACAAGTGAAGGTATTGAATCCTCGGACGAAGGAATTGAGGAAGTGGTTTGTTTTGTGTGCTTATCTAACATCAGTATTGCTTGGCTCGCTGTTGTTTTTTATTAATTTATTAATGTCCTGAAACATTGTTGTCAACTTAGATTTAAACAAATTATAACACAACATAATAATTGCATTTGATAGCAATTTGTTTCGCGTGCTGTTTTACATTGTGAATTTCAGGACAACTATTCTTCAGTTTCCAAGCCCAAGAAGGCGAAACTGGCTAAAGCAGGTGATTCTAAAATCCTGCATAAAACTGAATCACTAAAACAGAAAAATATTGATACAAAGGTGGGTGGACATCTCCTATTTTTGTGGTACTGTATAACCTCAGGGAAGCAGAGTGTGCTTTCTGGTGGGGAGTGATTTATAAATGTATATTAAGCGTTTTCAGATGGATTCCTTTCTGTCGTTCTTGGCTTGTTTTTTCCTTTATTTACTTGTGAAGAGCTAAAGCTGGAAAAGAGCTAATCGGGCTAAAATTTTCATCTTTTGTAACTGTGTATAAATTATTTTTAGTGTGCAACAGTACCTATAAAATCGATCTTGAAAGGTTCCGCTGGGAAGATGTTATCTGGACAAGACAAAGCTAATTTAGAGAGCAAATTGGTCTTCGATGAGGATGACAAGGATAATATTGGTGACGATGACGATGATGATGATGATGATGATGATGATGATGATGATGATGATGATGATGATGATGATGATGATGATGATGATGATGATGGTAATGATGATGATAGTGACAATGATAATGTTAATGACGGTGATGATAATGATGGTGAGGATGAGGAGGATGATGGAAATATGGAAGATAGTGATGAAAGCAATTAAGTGGCAGCTTTCGTTATGAAGGGTGAGATGAACTGTAAAAGTACTTTTCTCTGATGTGTTTGGTTTGGTTGAACTTCCATTATGTAGTGAGAAAACGATGTGGAATCGACTGAATGGCTGAAATGTTAGGATGCATTTTGAAATTGGGTGAAATAATGATTACTTCCTTTCTGTTTCCTAGATCGCAGTGAGGATGGAACTTCTTTGTGTTTTGTTCAATTTAGTGAATTTGATGGTACTTAATCATAATGTTTCCTGTGCATCTCACATTCTCCATAAATCCGCTGCTCAATATTTGCTGATTGATTCAGAATCGTTTTTTTATTCTCACTCATATTACGTGGTATTTTTGTCATATTTGTTGCTGCATGTTGAAGATAGATTCTGATACTTTGTTGATATGATATGAGCTCGTGTTCCTTTTATTTCGACAAAGTAAGGGGTCCTTCATTTGTTGATTGGATATTTTAGATGAAATTCAGCTGTGGAGCCAAGTGTTTCCGACTTTGTCCATGTTAATGCTGAGTTTAATGAGGCCAGGCTTGATGGAGTTGCAAAGTGCCTAGTGGAGAAAAGGGAAAGAAGTTCATACTAATTTTATGACGCTACTGAAGTACCTTCGGGGTGTCTAGAGTTTGGGATGAGGATTTATTTTCATTTCCAGTAGTGAGAGACTCCGAATTAGGCAGATCTAGACAAGATGTTAGTACAGTACGAAGCCAGATTTTGGAAGTCGTATTTAGTGGGGTTTGTATCGCACATGCATGACCCAGTGGTGTTGGATATGACATGATCGAGATGGTGTGCCGGGTTGCTGGTCAATCTTCTGTACGTAAGGGACTCGAAAGTTCGAATTGATTCGAGGAAGTTCCGGTCTTAGTTTAGGATTGGAGATGTAATAGAATACGAAGTATCTCAATAAGCGGTTGAAAGTTCGAGATAGTCCCGATAAAATGGAAGATCAGCGGGACGAGCAGTGTATTTCGTGTTTTTTCGTATATGGGTGACCTTGGTACCACTATTACATCTGAGTGGTCTGTGTTTGTTCTAGCCTAATTCCATAGAAATATTGGGGGTGATTGCCGTTTTGCAACATGGTCTCTACCGTTTGCAAGCTTGAGATTAGAGCTTTTTATATATTTTCCCGGCAATTAATTTATATCCGAGTTCGGAAGACATTTGCATCGAAATTATTATGCAGTGCTAGATTATTGCTTTTTCCAGTTCTTTCACAGGTTCACTTTGATTAGTCTTACAGCTTTCACGAACCTCTTTTTAGCGGTTTGATTTTGCACTTATACTTGGTACGCTGTTAACGGTTTGGAGAGCATACAATGGAAACAATTTTAGCATTGAGGATAAAGGACGCATTAACTTCGTCCCACTGATAATGCTAGAGTTCATATTCTGGGTTAACTCACGACGGCATGAAAATACATGTACATACGCGATTGTAAATGGAAGAAGGACGTGCCGGATTCCGTACACTGCCTATCGAGAGGGACCGAACTTCCTGAAAAGTACTAATCATTGGTGTACAAATGGGGTATGAGCGTGTTTGTGAGAGGAGCTTTGAAATCAGATTTTATCACTTTCGTCTTTTGGTTTCATTTTGATATCTTATCTGCCATTGGTAACATCTCGATGTAAAAGAATTTGTGCTGGAATCATTCCTGCTTTTGATGCATTTCTGAACATTTGCTGGAGATTGGTGACTGTGCAAGACGAGGTGCAGAGGCCTGCCTCGTAAATGAAAATCATCGATTTGCATCGGCGATAAGAGCTCTCCTACCGACTGCAATGGCAGTATCTGAAGGGTATTTGACTTATGTTGTACTACTGTGGTGTTCACTTTATCGGGGAATTGTTACCGGCCGACTGGTACAGTTTTTTTGTATTATACGTTCTGCTGATGACTTCTTTGACATTATTCAGTGCCAACCGTTGTACACTTGAGAATTTCATGTTGTTGTGATGGAATTGTCCAAGGGAACCTTGACCATAGCTTGCATTACTTATGCTGGTCATTGCGCTGGGACATTTCACTTCCATTTTTTCTTGTTCATCATTGATGATTTCAGTCGTTATTAATGCAGGCCAGAGATTGCAAGTGCCACCGTTTGGCAATTAGTCTTAACGAAACATTAAACAGCATAAATTTTGAAGCGGACTTTCGAAAAGCTGTTCAGTCGTTGACTGCTGTAAGTAACCGCTCTGTTCAATTATCCATTTCACTGTTCCCATCAGCTTTTTCTATTGATTCTCAAGACTGAACGTACAGTACAAGTCATTATGGTTATACCTTGTGAAGTTATAGGAAGAATGTGCTAAGGCTGCAAGATTTCGTTATAAGGATGATACGCTCGCTTCCATACTAGGGCGTCTTTTTCTTCGTCAGGTTGTTTCACTTGATTTATTTATAGGTATTTTATTTCAGATTTATCAGTTTCAATTGGTCCTCAGTTTTTTTTTGTCACTATATATAGAGACACATATGTAAGAACATATATATATGTGTATATATATACATATATACAGGAGGACCTTTCAGCTTTCAGTTTCTAAATAATATTGTGTAGGCTACAAGACGCTTGTCAAATGTGGAATGGAGTACGATTGAATTTGGACGAACAGAAAAAGGAAAGCCATATCTCATGAGTCCAAGTAATACAAAATATGGCTTCAATGTGTCACACCAGGGAGATTATGTAGCATTCGCGAGTAGCTGCTCGCCGAGGGTAGGTAATACTTGAGGTCCCCTTATTCTAGGAAAAAAAATCATTTATTGCTGAGTGCGTTATATTTTTTAATATATTTTAGTAATGAGAAAGCTTTAACAGCCCGTTCGTTGTATGCTTTTGGGAAAAACATGCTAAATTCATCATTTCAAAATAATGGATCGATGAGAACAATTTTCAGGTTGGTATAGATTGCATGCGGTTGGATAAAGAAAGAAATAATAAATCTGCTGATGATTATATCACATCAATGGCAAAATCAGCTGGTCCGGAAGAGTTAAGAATGATGAGGACCCAAGCAACTGATCAAATGAAAATGATTTATTTCTATCGGTACTGGTGCTTGAAGGAAGCAGTCCTTAAAGTGAGTTTCTGTAGAAATTGGTGCTTTAAATGGTAATATCATATCATGAGAATCCGAAGTTCCTAAGATTATCTGAAGCTTTGTAGGACTCGAGAGTATGGAGGCATCATATTTCTTTAAAAAAAAGCAAATCCTTCCCATAGTTCTGTTAACATCTGAACTTTTTCTCAACCGTATTATATTTTAAATTTATTAAAAAAATGCTTTTTGCATATATTTTCAAATTCCAGTGACCTACCGGTTTTTTTTAGGCAACTGGAGAGGGGCTACTCTCAGACTTAAGCCGACTGAATTTTCATATTGAACCGAGAGAACGGTATCGACCGAGGTGTTTCATTACATCAACCACTGTATCACTGGACGGCAAATTGCAAGACGAATGGATTTTAGAAGAAACATTCATCGACGAAATGCACAATGCTGCGGTAGGTTTTTTATATGCTTCTTGAAGTGAATAAAGTCATAACACTCCCCACCTACCCATTTATCCACCTGCATTGCCTGCGAACTATTTTTTAAAAACATTTAAATGAAGCTGGTTGTAGGTCTGTCGTGAGAAGCGGCTGCCAAACTATTGTCTGTATTCGGTAAATCCTGACACACGAATATACTTTGGTCTTGTCGATATCAGTTTCTTACTCGAAGGTGCTACTATTTTAAATCGTCTACCTGAGGACGGTGCTGCTGAATGGGTGAATTTTAACGCTAAACCAAGAAAGCTTTTTTAAATGGTGGTAGGGAACTCATACCTTGTTTTATCCTGCAATTTGCAATAACCCACTTCCCTCCAAAAGTCTTTTTCTTGACAGTAGTTTTATAAATATACAAATTTAACTATGCATTTCTCCTAGATTTACAAACATATCGCCTGACCATAGTGCTTTCAATTTACTTCCTTAATATGCTCATTTAAATCCAAGAGGAGATATAATGAAAGTGCGCTAGCCAAATGTAGTACATGCATATACAGTTAAGTACTTGTTTGGAAACATTTACTTTTGCTCAAAAAGATGTTTCGTGAGCGTTGTTTCATAGAAGCTCTCACAATTTTCCTATTAAATCTAGTATATATGTAATCTGGAAAAGCACAGAAAAGCCTTAACCGAATAACAAACGCAACTGATGACGGTAAAATCTTTGTAAGAACGCGTGCAAAAAAAAATTCCAGAAGTCGCACAAATTTCACAACAATAATTAACCAACTTATACTTTACTGGAGTAATACGAGATTACTTCTCCAAGATTACAATTTTAAATAACTAAAAACTTATGCAGAAAAATTACATGTAGCTAAAGGAGAATAATCGCGACCAGGAAAACGCTTATGCCAAGATAATTTTGTCTTATTGTGACATTAACAAGTAGAACGAATAAGCCAAATCAGACTTCAGACGACATGAAAAACTATGCAACTGAACCAAAAGATTCAGTCTTTTTTTTCAAATATGCTTCATATTGTGGGCTTTCCTTGAAAATTCGTATTTTTCGCGCTATTCCCTTGGCTGAGTCACGGAAAATATTGCCTTGATCTTTTTCCATTGCCTTAAAACAACTGATGTAACACTACGGACTCAGTTGGTGTAAATCAAGCAAGTTACTTGACAAATAGCTGATTAATTTGGACAAAAGATAATTGCAAACGAAAATTACTAATGGAATAGGACACTGTGAGAATAATTCTCTGAATTAAAGTTAAATGTAATGGTGAGAAAAAATTACCTCGTAGTTTTCTCCATGTTTCTCAATCATGTGCACACAAAACTGGATGTCACGGGGTAAAAGTTTGCAGATGCGATCACGGACTGGCAGGACACGATTTACTTCATCCATTTGTGATAACAGAACGACTGATTGTTTCTCAACATCCATATCATATTCTGCCTCTTTTGCACAAGATGTTGCAGTCATACTCTATAATTTTAATAGATTGGATTCGGGGAGATCTGAACAATATGCATCTATTATGTATTTGCTAATGGTCGATTTTACAAGTTTCAATCTTAGAGATGCCTGCTGGGTAATTCATAGCTTAACAAATGTAAACATATACAATTCTTCGAAGAGATTAGTACTTAGTACAAAAAGAATTTGAATCACGTTCCGTAATCACTTAAAGTCGTAAGATGCCAGAAATGCTAAATTTTCTTTATGCTCTCCGTGTAAAAGTTTTAAAATATTCCAAGGAGATTCCTTAATATTTAAAGTGCAGCGACGAACCCCACTAACATTACCACTCAAGCTGAGATTTGGACCACCCAATGGTTCTGAATATTGTTGTGCCAGCTTCCCCGTGTTTATATCTAGCTCCTCTGAAATGGATCTCTTCATGATCATTTCTGTTTCCGACGTTTCTGAAACATTTCATAAAATATAAGTTCAAAATGGCACAAATAACACCACGTAAGAATCTCAAATAGTTTTGCTGCCTGAATTTCTTAATCAACCCAAGATTGCTAGGAATTCCAGTGCAGGAGTCTCAGTACTACTACGTATTCAAGTTATTGGTGTCTCCGTGCTTCTTCATCAAACCACCTTTTTCATCCACCATTCCATATTGTTACTATATCCGCCAAGTTAACACGTAAAATACAGTGATCCATTTATCTAATGAAAATAACGGCTATTGTGGAAAGCTACACCTAACAGCTGAAAACTAAAAAGGTTGCACTGACGAAGTGTCTAATTCATGTATCTATAACTAAATAAACTCCCTAAAGTATATACCTGAATGTTTTGGGATTTTACCACTGGAGAGCGTTATATGATCCATTATCTTTTCAGTCTTAAATTCTTTGCCCTCCTCGGCACAACTCTGATCCATTGCGAGATACATTACAGACTAGAAAATCAAATCAAATTAACTTCATTCAGCTATACTCCATAGCCAGAGATAACAAAAAATCAAGTAAAAACTTCAAAATAGTTGCAATTATAAAATGTATTAGATTTTTAATAAGGAACACTTCTTATTTTGCATGTGAAATGACTAGTAACAATAACTTTTTGCAAACCTCATTTAATCCTTTAATCTTTTTCTTTTCCGAAATATCCTCCTCTTGTTTCTTAATCTGAAAATAAAACATGAAATTTAGAATTTAATTTTCAAACCTTAAATCTATGCATGCGAGTCTGTAATCTGTGTAAAGCAGTAATAGTACATTAACTAACCTAATTTATTAATATATAAGTTATTCCTTTTCTAACACCAACAAAAATCCAACAACTGGACATCAAGTAAGACATATGCAATGAAACAAAATTCCAAAATAATAATAATACATACACCAACGAAATCATGTTCTAACAAGAGACTGTTAGGATCTGATCGTCGATTTCTTTTTTTCTTCTGTTCCTTACTTGTTTCTTTAACTCTTCCTGCACTTCCATAAATTTCATTCTGTTCATCACCGTTTGCTGTCTGAATGAGAAGTGTTGACTGTTTAACCTTCATTTGCATTTCCTATATATTCATCTTTTAAAACACGTAAAAAACACACAAAGTACTCAAAGTCTACACTGTTTCAGAAAAGAACAAAACCGTGTTTCAAATTACTGACTGTCTTGTATCAACTTCCACCATAATTCCATGATCATTTTTCAAGATGAATTAACCTTTCAGTGAAAAACCGTTAAAAAAAATTTCTTTGATCACAGCCTACACGCTTCTGACCCAAATTTACCGTATGTGGTCATCTACCATTGTAATAGTAACAGTACGTCACCAAAAGAAATTTAACGAAAGTTCCCGAAAAGAGAATGAAAGAAACAAAGAAACATCACTTTAACAACAAGAGTGAACCTGTCCAAATTGTACAGTTATTTCTTTATCAATACATTTTCTTTCAAGAATTCGTAAACAGTGCCTACTTTAGCGCTACTAACAACGGGATCTTGGTCGACCTCCTAAATGTGATTATGTGCCCATCAAATTCTTGTGCATTAAAAATTCAAAGACTTCTACCGTTCGTTGTTTTAAAAATCAAAGATAAAATAATGTTAACAAAGAAACTTATTCTTTGTTAATAGAATGGCTTGGGAAGCGGAATCCTTATTAAAAACCATTTTTTCCAGTTGAATTCATTTTTCTTGATAAATCGCCACAAATTATAAAATTCGCTTATTCATTGCTCTCTCCATCCTAGGAGTTCCGCAACTATTAAGTGATCTTCATGAGATCTCATATTTGGCTGATTACAGTAAAGATAGGAGTTCAGCCCTTAGTGTTAGCTTTGAGTCGTAAGTCATTAAGAAATTCGACGCCGGAAGATGTAATCGGATGTATTTATGTACGGCATCAAATAGAAATGTGAGACACCAATCAATTTGCTATTTGAAACTTAATAGACTGCCAAAGTCTATAAAACGATCCAATGCCATCGACGAATTCTTGAACGGTCAAGTGGCGCGAGATACTTAACATTCTTAGATGTTTCCGGATATGATATCTCAATATGCACTAATATAAGAATGAGTCATAAGCATTCACAGGAAAGTGGAACATCCATGAATATCTTGGTGCAAATCTTACTGAAAGAACCAAATGTAAAATCTACGGAGAACATGAAAGTAAAGTGTTCCCAAAAAAGGGATTAGGCAGTAACTGCAGGAATGAGTTTTATATGATATGAACCTCCAAAATTTTCTTTATGTTGCTTAATTCGCCATTCTTACTCGTAAAATAGGCAGAAACAAATCATATAAAGTGCATTTAAATCAATGCGCCTAAAAAAGAAGGTAAGGACTACAGTGAACTTTAAAAGTCACCGTTGACATGTCAATCTATATGGTCATCACGGAAGATTTCAAAGCAAAAATTTGAAGAGATGACGAAGAAGGAAAGCAGAAAATCTGTAAATAAAAGCTTGGCAAGAGCTGCACAAAATAATAAACGTTGCATTTTGAAGGCAATCCATCAAAAATCAAATGAAATGAACGACAGTATTTGTAAAGGAAAAGAAACAAAACTAGTTACATAAAATAAACGATATAAAAAGACGTTGTGTGGCATCCGCCACTAACATCATCGTAATTGGATTAACGACTAACATTAGTGTTATCCCTGAACTAGAAAAGAATATTCCAAGACACATTCTAGTTATAAATCGATAGAAATTGATGTTAACTGCTATAAAAAAAAAAAACTAAATTGACTGGAGGTAAGGTGGATCTTGATTTAATAGAGCAATGTGAAAGCCGATGTATAGAAGATTGAGTATGCTGATCTTTTTCTTTTTTTTTATTTTATTTTTTTTTTTAGTATGCTTATCTATATTTTTTTGAAGATGAAGACTGCAAGAAACTAAGAAGCATTGCAGAAGAACATAAATGTGTACGAAATGACACAACAAATTATGGCTTTTCAGAATGACAGTGGTATATATTATCGAGGTATAAAGCGGAGGATTGGCGCAAATAACTGAATGAGCAGACAATGAAACTATCAAAATTTTTGTTCTCTTTCCTAAACTAAAGTTATAGCAGAATATGAAGAATCACGTAAAACATAAAAGGACGATAGAAAGTATCCCATGGAGCGTTATGGAATAGCTTTTCCAGAAAATAAGCTAAAATATCCGTCTCATGCAAGGTAGTATAGGATGTCAAATATGATATATGCAAGATTGTTCGGGGTGTCTCATGTAAAAATTTTCAAAGTTAAACTGGACAGCAACAACACATATTAAAGTGGCATGAAAATCGAGTATTGTGGAAACTTCGAACAAGACCTGAATCTAAGCAACGCTTCTTGTTTTCAAAAACATGTAACATTTAAGAAACTGACTATTGTATGACAAAAGTAAAGTAAAATATTAACAAAGCTTCTAGGAAAGTGCTGTGATGCGGCAAACAAATCCATAAGATGAAGAAACATTTTAGTAAGAAACTGAAAGAATTCTGCAATACATGCTGAGACATACTACTATTCTACCAAAATAATGAAGCTTGTTCTGTGAAATCTTCTACAAAATTCTGATCAAGTACCTAACACATTTATAAACTTTTTTCGTTTTTAAGTGTAAGAAAATACCTAAGCATGTTCAGTAAACAACTTGTTTATAAAAACTAATAAAAAGCGTAAATTCAAAAATTTTGCAAGGAGTTATAAATTCTAACAGCGTAGAGAAAACCATATCCGGGTATTCTTTACGTTAAAAAAGTAGGGTAGGAAGAGAAAGCAGTGCCCGGTTCCAGATATTTTCCAAACTAAAGTACTGAAAAACTAATGAGGTGTGTTTGGAAAATCAAGATCGAATCACTGGCAACCTCATTCGTAGGCAGGTTACAAAAGATTATCATTACCAATTATCGTGAACTTAGTCTGGGCAATGGACCGTTTTACATTGGTACCTGACGGTACGGCAGTACCACCACTGGGAAACACTCTACACTCGGTGAACAGGATGACAAGAAGGTCCTAGTAATGTCAGTGAAGTCCAGAGGAACAATAACCACACCGACAGCTACAAAAAGAACATAGCTGTGGATGTGGTGATTAGCTAAACTTATAATGAAACGAAAAGATGGAACACTGTACTTTGGATAAAAAGTGCAGAACTATTGGAACAACTGGCTCTTGCAACTGAGTAAAAATCAAGAATTGTATTTTGTCATCCCTTGCTTTTTTAATGATTTCTTCAACTAGCCCCTTTTTTCCGACGGTTTCTTACCAGTTTTGTTTACAGTTCGTTACAAGCTAATAATTACACAAAGGATGGGAAAGAATAAGTTATGCTGTAGTAAACACTAATAAAGAGTACATTCAATATGCAATATCTCTCCTTTTATGAAATCTATACTTTTGATATCCGTCTTCTGCTACCTATCCATAGAACTATAATGAGCACAATAATTAGTGGTATAAAGGTATTCCGTATTTCGTTTAGTTCAGCAATATTTAAAACACCAAAAAATTTTAATCAGTCCTCATTCGATAGGCACATTCCTTTTGCATTACTAGAAGTAGTATTTTAAACTAAGATTAACTTGCTCATTAAAAATTCCTTTGTAATAAAAAGTGAAAAAAATAACAAGGAATATCCTGGACAATCGTATTGTCTCGAAACTCCAATTTCCCTCCCCAACTGTGAACATTCTGCATTATAGAATATGATTACGAGGATTTTCTGTCCTTAAGTGACAAGTTTCTCTGTTCTTAAGCGAAACACTGAATGCTACCTTTTTTGACTGCACCAGTTCTTTTTGTTCCAGCTTTATTGGGGATGACGATTGGTTTATTTTCTGCCCTTGAGTCGACATCAGATATTGTCGCTTTGGTATAGACTCATTTCGTAACTTCGGGACTTTCATCGCTTTCAGTGTGTTTAATTTTATTGCAGCTATCTCTTGTTCTACCACATTTACTGTATGCTGCACTTGTTCATTCTAAGAAAGGATTTGAAAATATTCATTAGTGGAATAATAAGCAGGTTGCTTTTATGTATTTGGAAAATGGTGAATAAGCGTTGTGATAACTCAGAGGAAATACCGTTAAAGGCTTTGCTTTCGTTGTTTCTTTCATCATCGAATTTTTAGCTTTAGTCGTTTTTGCAGTAGTTTTGTGCTCAGCTGATGCTTTTTTCGGTGAACCATTGCCGGATCCTTCTTTCAGCTTCTGAAAAAATTGGAAACTTAATGAAACAATAGAATTACACCATGTAACTAGCTCCAGTTATACTTGTAAAATTCGGTTTTTCTGTAGTTGATATTTCAAGTAACAAACAAATGGAACACTTTAGATTGCATACGTTAAGCAGGTTTTGCCCCTCCTTGTATTGGTGTATTGTCGGATTATATATGATAAAAAGTGGCTATGTAACGGTGCAGTATCTATCATATGTCTGTAAGCAAAATACCACTTTTAGAAGCAGCAGAATTTTCAGTAAGACAATGCCTAATCAACTATATCTACCAGCAAGGGAAGTAAAGGAAATTTGTAAAAAATAAAAATAATCCACCTTATTGCAAACGTTACACATGCTTTCAAAGGAGAGTTGGAAAGTGACTGCACGCGATATGTTCTAACAAGCAAAAGACTATCTAATGCAATTATGGTTTAGTTTAGTGATAAATATGATAGGGTGATAAATATGAATCTTTAACAATGCAAGCTTATGAGAAATGACGAAAAATCCCTCCTGAAAAGTGAAGTATGAAGAAATGAAAAGTAAAATCAAAAACCACTCGACACATAAGTAAAAGTAATGTGCGTGGGATCACTAAAATTTCACGAATTTTGGAGCAAACTCTCCGAGAATGCTTTTCATCAAGGATTAAACTACAGGCTAAACTAGTAAACTTATAGAGAAACAACCTTACAATACGATTGACCAGCCATACAGAAAACTAAAGAGCAGAAAAGATAATATTAATGTCAGAGACAAATAACAAATAAGAATTTCGAATGCAGTTTAATGCATAAAAGTAGCATGGGGATGTTAAACAAGAAAAGATATGCGATAATGGTAGTTTGGAATGCAGTTTTAATAAATTTAAGACTTCAGCTGCGGCAAAGTAAATATATTCCAAAGGAAATGTTTATCCAAAAAGTACTACAGTAGTAAAAGGCAGCGGTTAATGGACATTTCTTGAACTTTGTATTGGCTTAACTGTAACTACTATAAAATATTTAGATGAATATGTAAATGCTACAACTGCAACAGCTATAATTCTCCATGAATGTTTCGTTGATCATACTGTCACACCAAAAGCATAAAAGCATGGATTACAATACATTATACTTACAATTTAGCTACTTCAGAAACGATCAAAAAAAAATATAAAAACAGGCTAAGTAACATTCATTCCCAATATTCACGACAATGTAGTTTGATGGGTTTTCATTTTAATTCGATTACATAGAAAAACGGCATCGTTTAATACTTTTAATCAATATTATCAATTTGAATAATCATTTTTCAAACACTAAGTTACAGATAAATGCATTAAGAGGGAGAAATATCTGCTTGTCCTTACCGAAAGAGGATGTAAGATGTTACATCACTAAGTTGGCTAATTTACAATATGATGGAAATTTGTTCATAAAACAGAAGAAAGAAAAAGTTCTATTTTTTATGGAGACATTTTCTTCTTCCTTCTTCATCTATCTAGACATTAGTTGCAAACAATTCGACTTCCAATTTTTTTTCCAGACTTTTTTCTATATTGTCGTAGTGAATACTTTCCAGAACAAAGTATAAAGAGTAGACTTTACCTTTTTTTTTCTAGTCTCTGGAAGTGTCGAAGTTGACGCTCTCTGTTTTGCTAATTTCTTTTCCAGACGCCTTTGCTCTCGAAAACGTTGCCTTTCTGCCAGTTCTTCCGCAGATCGCTACAACACAGAGAATGTATCTATCTAATAATGGTTAAGAGAAATCAATAACCTGACATTGTATGTATGAATCCTCACATTTACGAAGACAGAAAAAAAAAACAAAAAACATGATTACCGAATATCTTGAAACGTTAAATAAAACCTATTATCGTAAATATATATCAGCATTGTTAATAATACATGGTGTCATATATTTTAAACAAGGTATACAGCACGATTACGACGAGCCTTAAGCGTATATAAATATGAGGGTTAGGGTACCTGCTTTGGCTCCTTCATTCTTCGGCGTGTTGGTTTTGGTGGAACAAGTGTATTGCTACAAATACTATTGTATCAGTAAATGACTTACTCAATAAATTCTGTTTCGTGTCATTTTAAAAAGATGGACAAGGAAAGAATTGTATAATCTGGAGAAAACAAGCATAGACTGTATGTTCATATATCGTGCAACGAGGATAACTGTCCAAGCTGCAGGAGATATTTCTGCTGTAGTTTCTATAAAATATTGCTATCCCGGCAAAAAAAGAAATCGAAGGATATTTCTATCTTCCTCCAAAAAACAAGTTCTACTCTTAATTGCTTCATAAACAAAAATTACTATGAATGTAAATATAATAGTTTAGATATCACTTTATCATTTTCTAGGAATTATGAATATATCGAACCGAGCACAGTTAAAGAAAAATCATCTGCAGAAAATTATGTGCAAACATTAAAAAATTACCTGGAATGTTGATGCCCCGTGAGAATTGCATTGTTTTGCCTGAAATACGAGCATAAAATAGTTTATTCCTAACTGCTAAAAATCAACTATGAACTTCCACCTAATTAATTACATAGATTCTCAAAGTGAGAGAAAATTTAATTTTAGACTTGAAATCTGAAAGCACAAAAATATCCGCTGTTTTTATTATAACCAACCATGCTTTTCTGGCTTCCAGACATTTTCGATATATTTTCCATTTTCCGGCAGCAGCATTTTTCAATGAGCGTACTTTGCCAACATGGCGTATTTGTTTCTGGGAACGCATTGCAGAGCTTGTTGAAATTAACTACTCTTTTATTCAGTGCCGCAATCGTTCTTTAATATTTTCATTTGCTTTAATGGTTTGAATAATTTGCAAACATTTTGTTTAACTGCAGTGGTTAATTCGTCGCAAATGCTACGTGTGTGTACGTTTCACATATTCAACTAATGACATTAGACTTAGAAACGATTTGCTATCTTAGCGATTCTAACTCGAAAACCCGAAGCGGTAATGATTGGTGTTCATGAAGCTTTTGACAAATATGAGTAATCAACTTTAGAAAGTTGAGTCACTTTCTACAAGTTCTCTTTTTCGCCTTAATACTTTTTTATGCTCTCAGAAAGAGAAGGAATGCTCATCCCTGGTCTATGCTATCTAAAGC
Source organism: Wuchereria bancrofti (assembly GCA_005281725.1). Classification (NCBI taxonomy): domain Eukaryota; kingdom Metazoa; phylum Nematoda; class Chromadorea; order Rhabditida; family Onchocercidae; genus Wuchereria; species Wuchereria bancrofti. Next base: position 11,360,737 of record SSBO01000012.1, on the reverse strand, counting down.
TTGACTGAAGTTTAGAATCGTCTCAGAACAATAAATTCATTTAAAATACAGTGGATAATAGCATAAAGAATGTTTGTCGTCCGAGTGTTACATCTAGCAAATAAACGTCTAGTAAATATATGACTTTAAAAATTCAACAGCAATTCACACTGTCGTAATGCATTTTACGAATAACAGTAAAAAAAATTTTGATGACCCAGTTATAGTATCACCAGAACCCAGACCAGATAGAGGAAACGCAAAATTCAACGACGCAGTACACGTAAAACGACTTCATAAAACAGAGCCAGCCGGAAAAAAACGTCCCATGACATGAAAAAAAAATTTTTTTTTTAATATTATGTAGCCAAAATATTGTCATGAGTGACTCCAGAAACGCAAAAAAGTTCTGGCATATACGTGTCCCAAAGGACCTTTCAAACGTATAAAGTGAAATTCTATGCATCATTACCAACTGCTAGATTCAGCAGTTTATCGTGGTAAATGGACAGCAAGTGAAATAGTGTACTTAATGAATATACAGGAGAAAAGAGATATACAACGTAAAGAATGCGAATCAAAAGTAAAAGTAAGCAAGAATCACTTGACAATCTTCCGAGAATATGATTCCTAAAATAGACGTCAGATTCCTAAATCATAAAAAGAGAGGTGACATAGGATCAAGAAAACACTCATCCTTGAAAAATTCTTTTTTCAACACTAGCTTGCACTTCAAATCTGATTTCCCAATTCCTTCCTTACTAGCTCTCTAAGAATTACATTCACCTCACTTCCATGAAAGTGAACAATCCTACATCAAAAATATGCCTTACCACACTCACCTATAAGCGGAAAAACTGAAATATTTTAATCTTAATGTAACTTAATCCTATAAACTTAAGAAATATATATTTAGATATCCCATATGACAGAACGATATATATAAAGGTACTTAATATTTGTAATGAATGATTAAAGAAAATAAAATAGAAAGCGTTGCATCCATATAAACAGGTTTCTCCCCTTTAACTCTATTTGTGCTTTCAGTTGTTTCAAAAGTATAAAAGAAATGCAAAAGTCAGAAATGAGTGTTATTTTAGCATTAAATCATCTGCAGTAAAATTAAAACTTAGAACTTGAAAACCATCACTCCCTATGAAACAAAAAAAATACAGAGATGTTGAAAAAGTTGTATTCATTGAAAATATTATGTTCAAATTAGCAATTTGAACAATAAAAAAAAAACTTCTTTCTAGAAGCTAAGCAGCTGTGGTTTGACTCAAATAAATCTCTGCAAAAAGTTAGGAAGAGAAGGATAAGAGTGAATTTAAAGCATGAAAAAAAATTATATATAAACATATTTCTACAGCAAAAACAGGGGACATAATTTAGTAGGGTGTTATTCTAACAGTGAGACTACAGCACTTTAGATTTGCTCTTTTTCCAAGTTGAAATTTTATTAAAAGTGTCAGTACAATATGTACAGAAGAAAAAAATACCAGTCTTAGAATCATTTCAGATGATAACGAATCTCCAGCTCAGACGAATCATTATTTATCAATATTTGAATGAAAGCAGGAATTTCTCTACCACTGACATGCAATGAATTTTTCCATCACCCGTTTTTTAATCGAATTGAATTCTCCAGTAACTTTAAAATCTGATTGGCTATTTGTCTTGTTCCCTTCATCATTGTACATATGCATCTATACATTTGTACTGTTAACAGAGTTGTAAAAAACCAATAGCTCAGTATCGCAAGATAGAGTAATGTGAAGTCGAAATCGACACAGTGAATGTTGGAAGGAATGAAGGTTCGTATACACACAGACATTCCAATTTATTGAAGAAAGCTTATTTATGGCCTCCGATCATAAATACAAATAAAATGACCAATGAAAATGATTCAGCGTGCTTGCTACAGTGCAGAATGACAATTAATCAAAAGCAGCAATATTTTAACTTCTTCAAATTGATAAAAGCGCAGTCATTTTTTGACTATAACACAGTTATTCCGGAAATGTTTTCGTTATAGACGTCCAATTTCTTTTCGGTCTGGATCTTAAAACAGTGTTTACTTCTAACATGCACTTCATAGAACTTCCGTGCATGTTCTTTGCATGCTATGAAATATTTTTAATCGAGCCGTTACGGTGCACCTGATGGAAAAAAAAACCGGGAAATAAGAAACTGTTAAGAAAAGGATAATGGAACTCCAACGGAGAAATTGAGTCGATGAACAGTTTTTGACGAACAAAGCACATGTGCTATGTACGAAAACAGTAGTCCGTTATTTCACAATTTACTTCAAGCAAAAGGCAGATAAACAAATATCAAAGATTCAGTTGTGTCCAGAATAAAAAATCAAAACAAATGATATGCGATAAAAAATGTTAAATATTCGAGGAATAAGATTTAATTCGATGAGAAATCCGGTGCAAAACAGAAATTTGAAAAATAATAAATCGTTATTTCTCGGAAGAAATTCAATACGTTTGTTGATTATAAATTTACGGTCAGATCGGAAAAGCGGGAAATCAAGAAAACGCTTTACAATTAATACAAAACAAACAAAAGACACCAACAACAAATTGAACAAAGACGTGGGTCAGTCCTGAAATGAAACCATTTGCATGGTAAAGTAACACAATTGGCAGTAGCATTCTTTGTGCAATAAAGTGGATAAAAGGGATGGTGAAAGGTGGATGTATCTGCATCGAATTTTATGTTTATTACGAGTCAAGGATAATCGTGAAGAAATGGATAGTTTATACCATAGGGTCTAGTTAAAAATCCAGTAACTAAACAAGGCTGCATTCAAATTAGACAAAAACTTATCATTGAAATCATCGCGATTTAATGTACAACAAAGTCAAACCGTTTTCAAACGGACACCCTAAAATAATTTGAAATTTGTTCGCATACATCGACAACTGCTCTCAGCAAAAGATGTGATAAAGCAATGCAAAGGGTGGACGGAAGAGAGGGAAGGAAAAAAAAAATTACCCTACGGAAGAGAAACTGAGACAATCAGTTGATTACATTTCCAACACCTTTGATTAATTTCAAACTAATATGAGGCTTGCCAAAAATTGCTTTATGGTCTAAAAACAATTCTAAAATCAATGGGTGAGAAAAGTCATAGAATAAAAATCCTTCACGGTTACATGTCACAATGGAGACTTTGAAAAAATTCTGTCTTTCTAATATTTAGAGAATGAACCCACTCTGAGCCCTTCTAAGAAGAAAATGAAAGCTTTCCCAGCTTGGATTAGATGAGAGGAGAAGCTGCAGTACCTGCCAAAATCGGGTCTACTATCCGACTAACCAGGTTTATTAATTATCTGCTGAAACTGAAACAAAGTTTCCAATTAAAGCCCACATAACTGCTGTTCCTACAAGAAAAATGACACAACACATCGCCGCACCAACTTACATGCAGGCACGGCGACATCGAACACAAACCACTCAATGCATTTCAGCAAAATGGTGACGTTAAATCCCGTCCCTAACTGTTGGCTCATACGTGGGAGGAAGTGTTTTCACATGTTAACACCAGGCTGGCATCGATGAAACTTCATCTCGAGAGCAGTCTCGTCCAAACATTGTGAGTCATACCGACGTATCAGTGCATAGGATCGATCTGTCGTCTTACATGTTCCATATATTACATAAACAAATCGAAAATAAAAGTGGAATCACAGCAAATATCAATCAACACCATTTCCCAACAGGTCGTAGTCTCACGTGATAGCAGCATAGGTGTCGCTTGGTTATGAGTGTAATGCGTGATGTCCCTGTTGAGTGACATCACTATCTGAATACCTGCTCAAGGTACCACTTTACTGAGTCGTCCGTACAGTAGACGAAAGCGATAGGAAGTGTGGACGTTTGTAATGGGATAAAAATCAAATACCCCTTCACCACTTATCGAATTATGCCGCAGAACTAAAGAGTCACTTGCGAATCCACCAGAAATTGTTACAGGAAGGAAAGAGCACGTCGACAAGTGAAAACAACATCACGACGTTCTTCCAGACTTTTCCTACAGCAATTCACCGAACAATGTGTTGGTAAATATGAGCATATACACAGTATGTATGCATGATATGTATATATGGTGGAATTAGTGACATCACTTAATCGATTGACAGATATGGAAATTTGCTAATGAGAAAGGTAGGAGCAAGGAAGAAAAGAGTCATGCCTATCAGTGCCGGAAATGACCCGATCAATTTGTAAAAAGTAATCTCGGAGGGATGCAAGGCAAAACAATTTCCGACAAATGAAATGAGATGAAGAAAAAGAGTGGAGGAAAAAATGCGATGATCACTGTGGCAGAATTTGCAGAAGATGGACAGGAGAAGAAAGAAGGGAGGCAGTGGAGTGCCATCGAAGTGATGTGTTCCTTTCTGCCCATCCCCGGAGATGATGGCACCTTTGTGTTCCTAATGTTTCCTCTTCACATTATTGCAGTTGTGGACAGATCGACCTTTTTTGCAAAGGTCGTAGTCTCGGGAACACGTCTTAACCAAAGCGTTGTCAGATGTAAAGAGCAAAGATTGGTATACTCCGGAATTTCTCTCTTCATATCGATCAGTACTTTCACTTCATACTTCTGTCTGCCTATTCACATCTGAAAATGTCTGCACGCCAGTTGAAGCTTTTTCTTTGCACTCTCCATTGCAAGGATATTTAAACAAAATTCAACCTGAAGTAAAAGGTTATCACTGGGAAATATTTGGCACTATGAAGTGTCTTGTGATGTTGCCATTAGGGACAGGGAGAAAAACACATATGTGACAGACTTCTGGAATATTTGTTGCTCTGAGTGACGGTCACTGTTCAAACAATATTCTGTTATATTTGATAGCGGCAAACAATATTATCATTATGATAGCGGCAGTCGAAGTAGTACATGCATTATGGGATATACCAAAACTGCGTCCACCTGCAGATGCCACACAAAGTTCTGCAAGTAGTAACAATGGGAAACTGTAACAACAAGGAAATAAATACATTTCGAGTCGAGTTTTACGTGAATGCTGGTGGTGTATTTTGGAAAACGCTTTTGTTAAAGATTAAACCGTTTTTTTAGCAAGATAGATCAAGTGATAAAACTTAAGCGATTCGGTGCAGCGTTCTCCACAGTGTTAAACTTTTTTGCAGCTAAATTTCATCATTACGACATAGCATATTTACATATTTTCGTTCAAAAAAAAAAAACAACTAAACCGTTCGTTATAAAATATTGATCTTGAAAAGCACAGATCCACAAAATATCACGAACAAAATTTTGACCAGAATTGGCTCGATACAGCGTAGTGTAACGTTTTCTTGATCAGTTTCTTGATAAAATAAAAATTCAGGGAAGAAAAAGATGTGTTAAAAAAATCCTCAAATTATCGGCTTGGACAAAATGACCTTACAGCTTTTCCAAGTTTGAAAGACAGCTGTCTAGTTAATTATATGCTGGTTATTCACAATATTTATGCAAATTCATTTAATTAAAGCTACATTAAATCATATAATTTTCTTCTTGATTACCTTAAAAATATAAAATTAAAAGTAATTTTAGGGTGAATGAAGATTTGCATTTTTAGATCCCCCCCCCCCCCTCTCTCTCTCTCTCTTTAAACCTAGAAAAATGAAAACAAATGTGACATCTTTTAGACTTAAAATGGAAACGAAATATATGCTAAGAAACTCAAAATTGAAAACAAAGAAATGATGAATTGGGAGGCTTGCGGGAGGATTACGATCACTCTAACCTGAACGATCCTTTTTTTTTTTCAATTTGTTAGTTTCATGATTTTCAAAGTGTTCCCTACCACCCGCTTTCCTGCTGTTTTATTTATATGGGAGCAAAGCTTAAAAATTGAATGTTAGAAACTATATCTTAGAAACGACGAAAGTGGCACAACAAACGAATGACCTGGGGGTTAGAACAAGGTCTAGCTAGATTCGAACAAGCTGAACTACTTCTAGGCAAGTTCAAATGTTTAATCTTGTAAGTAAACAAGTCGTAATTATTGAAATTCCTTAGTTTTCTGACAGTTTGTAACATGGTTAATATTTGGCTAATGTCGCGAAAGACGCGAAAGTTAAAAATAATTTCCTCCATCCATGACTCATTAATCATCTCATTTATAATTCTTAGATTTATTCCCATCGAATTCCAATGCGTTTTTGTTATCTTTATTCAAATCTAAAGAGATTCACACATGCTAATCTTCCATTGTTATAATGCTTATACTGTAACTAGATGTTTACAGCTTTCTTTATGTAAATGAGCAGCTGTTTTATGTTTAATGTAAACCACTCCCATTTTAAGCATTTATAAACCTTGCGATATTAAGCCGTGGTTATTCAAAAATAAACGCTTTCTCCACGAGCCGTTGGTGTCCGTAAAGCTTTCACAACANATTTTTCATTTTTTAAGTGTCAAAAAACCAATTCGAAGGGAACTCATTTCTAAGAAATTAGTCCAAATACCTCTAATGGAAAGGGGAATTCACCAATCCTATAATCAACCCATTACTTTATCTTATGTCCCAATTATTCATTCCTTAAATCCATCAAACCTCCTCGCTCCGGAATGTCGCGAAAGACGCGAAAGTTAAAAATAATTTCCTCCATCCATGACTCATTAATCATCTCATTTATAATTCTTAGATTTATTCCCATCGAATTCCAATGCGTTTTTGTTATCTTTATTCAAATCTAAAGAGATTCACACATGCTAATCTTCCATTGTTATAATGCTTATACTGTAACTAGATGCTTACAGCTTTATGTAAATGAGCAGCTGTTTTATGTTTAATGTAAACCACTCCCATTTTAAGCATTTATAAACCTTGCGATATAAAATAAACGCTTTCTCCACGAGCCGTTGGTGTCCGTAAAGCTTTCACAACAGTAACTAAGAACCAAGGGAGGGCGCTAACAAAGGAGTCAAACTGACAGGCAACCAGATAATAAAAATGCAATTTAATGTGGATATTTGAAGATCTCGCAGATATAAGCAAGTTTTTTATTACCTTATTTGTTTTTATATTTAGTTGTGTGGCCTTGTTGTGCTTACATTTTGAAAATTTGCTGTTTTAGGTGAGTATTAGATGCATTTTGATTTTGATGGCTTTAAATATTCATGCTTCCACTTAATCTATTCCATGACTTGTGCAAATCTTTTTTTTTTTCAAGTCATTCCTTTTTTTCATTTCAATTTTAGATTATAGTCATTTAAGCTGAGTTAAACAGATTTTCCTGTCGCATTTCATGTAGTGCGACTTATATGAGCTACTGAAATATATAAGCTCTGGAAACAAATATTATTGAGATATTAAGTATCTACTCTTTGGCGAATAGCCGCAACTTTTGAATTGAGATTTTCGAGTCTGTAAGGATTATTTGTGCTCAAAATTTTCCGCGCAAATAAGCCTAGAGAATGTTATTTAATGTTTCAGCGTAACATTTTCTTCTATTTTTGGTGCTACGTCTTCATGTCCAAAAAAAGTTTTGAGTGTTTATTATTATATTCGTTTTCGATATAAATTGTTCGTTTCACGAATATTGTTTCTTAATGGAAATAACATAATAAGCAGTTATAGTACCGCAACTCAAGTTAAATTTGGCATCAAATGTTGCTTTGTCTTTCCAGTATAGATTTCGAAGATGTATTTGCTTGACTGTCGAAAATATACACATGGAAGCAAATCTGCATGGTTGACTGTCGAAAATAGATTTGAACAGATTATATTTTTATTATATCTGTTTTCAGTACTGTCTTACTGCAGTCGATTTCACACGACAAATGTTAAAACCTATAACTTAAGTTCGGAAGAGAATGTATCATATTGCGATTGATTCTCGAAAAATAAGCTGAAGGATGATATAAGCATAATTGGTGTAAATGATGTAAAAATATGAGATCAGGATCTGTGACATATCCGCTCTGGACAGCAGTTTCTCGGTGCGCAGGTGGCAGCAATTTGTTAGATATGAACACAGACAACGAAGATCATGGCATGCACTCCAAAACTGAGTGAAAACAGCAAACAGCATGCTGGTGAATAATGTTCACCGGTAGCGGCCTTGAACCGGTTTTTAATTTCAAATGGACCATCCCATACTGATGAAACGATAATAGTAGGTGAGGTGTATTTGTAGTGTTATGGTGTGTAGGATTACTTTGTTTCTTTAATAAAAAATATTAGAAAAAACATCAAACTCATTAATTTTGATCTGCTTAGCTCATCGTATTGACTATCAAATCGTGTATAAATTGGTAAGATATTTCAATTTGATGATTCACTGTTGTCGAAATACTATCATTTTGCAATGACACTTTTTTCCTATAATTTTATGAATTTTTTCCATTATTTTAATTTCATTATAGTATTATCGTATCTCTATTTTTGCATTATTTTATAATGAATTGTGTTATCATCGCCGCTGTGTTTTTGGGATAGACCCATGAGGTTTTTTCAGAATGAATTTTGAAAGTTGAAAAATAAAAATGTATTTATTTGTGAACTTAACTAATTTTCCAGTTATTTTTGATAATCTATAAAAATCTTGTTCATTCTGTTTTGCCAGGAAACGTGACCAAACGTAAAAATGGTCAAAAAATTTTGGTTAAAAGCCTCGATAGCTTTGCTTATCAACTTCAAAACTTGGGCTGAGTAAGTTTATTTTTTGAAATGTATATATGAAGTATAACGTTATCAAGAATATTAGTTGCATTACATTAGTTGTACCACATTTCCTATGTGGCATTAGTTGAGAATTTATTTCAGATAATGTCACGCAGTAATGTCTCTTTTTTATTTATTCACACTCAATGTCATGCTAAGTAATTTCAGTATTTCTTTATATATATAAAGTGGGATGATTAGACAGTATTAAATTGATTAATGTTTAACAAATTTCGAGGAAAATGACAAATTTTGAGGAGAATATAAAGAAATTCAGCGAAAAATTATACTGGGAATAGATGTCAGAATATGAAACTTGTTTAAAGAAGTAAAACTTTCAACAATTTTTCCAAATTTAAAAATTCTCGACATATGAAATTTGTTTCAGGAATATTTATTGCACATATTATCGGAACACAGACGAGATTACATGCGGGTATGTTCTTTTTTCGGCTCTGTAGGAAAAAAATATAAATTTATAATAATTTTCCCTTCTTTTCGTTAAGGGACAATTATCTATTTATGATTGTTTCCTACTTTAATTTATTCTTACGTCTATTCTCGTCGCTCACGTTGTATTTTCAGTAGAACTGGTCGGACTGATTGTTTTTCCGCACCTCAAACTTGGGTAATTAAACCTTTATTTAACATAAAACAAATCAACATCGTAATAGCGCATTATGCATATCGGACGGATGCTACACAGTTATAAAACGCCAAGCATTACCAGAGAGCTGAAACCCCAACCACACTCTAAATGGACAATTGTAAAAAATGATTAAATGCAATTAAGAGATGGTGTTGGAGTTAATTGAGATTGAAGATCATAAAATGTGAATTTGGGAAGAAAAGAGATTTGTTTAAGGATAGATATCTCTTTGCTACAATAGTCTATTACATGCATTTAATTCTCATGTATCTTATACAATATAATGTGTGTAAAGCGAGGTTAATTTATGAACAAAGAGATTCTCATTTACTGCTTCTCCTCGCTTTCCAGCTACACCGTCTGTGACAAAGGGTTATCCGTTCATCAGTTAAAATCCTATGTACGCGTCGTCCTGTTAGTGTCCTAAGACCACTGTCCCCCAATTCGTCGATCCGTTGTAATATCCATAAAAAGAAATTGCCCTGCTATACTGCTTAGAATGGCTCTTTGTTGAGGTCAAATATCCACATNAATGGATGATTGGGACATAAGATAAAGTAATGGGTTGATTATAGGATTGGTGAATTCCCCTTTCCATTAGAGGTATTTGGACTAATTTCTTAGAAATGAGTTCCCTTAGAATTGGTTTTTTGACACTTAAAAAATGAAAAATGAGAGTAATTAGTTTAAATTTTAGTTCTACAATAATTACTATGATTAGAATTACAGAACTAAATACACTAATAGAAATGAGTTTCCAATGAGCTATTATGGTTACTAACTCTTCTTCTATTGTTTCAGTAGTCTTCTCAAGTTGTTCTGTTAGTTGTTCAATTAACTCTTCTCCTTGTTGATCTAATTCTGTCCAGAGAGACTCTGTCCTTACTAGATCAGTCTTTAAGTTGATAAGTTCGTGTTTTTGAGCTAATATTTCTAGTTCTGCATTAATTAACTGATTCTTGGAATCGAAGTTCATTGCATTTTTTGATTGCCATTGGTCGACTCCTTTATCGATGATTATATCTCCATTCATGAGATGAGGGTTAGAAAAATTACAAGTCGTGTTCTTTATCTTTTCATTTCCCATAAAGGTGAATGATGTTTGCAATTCATCTATGATAACATGCTCCTCGTATATTTGGGCATTATATTTCCCAATTCTTTTATAAGGACAATTATTTGTTACTTGGGTATTGTTCCATAATACGATGCTTGACTTTAATACACATTTACCACTTTGTGTACTGCAGTGATTGGTATCCTTAAGATCCGATAGAAATCCCTTACCATCATAAAGGAGGAGTGATCCTTCTTCTAGTATGAAATTACTAGTTGATTGATATCGTATTCCTAACCAACCGTATGAATATTGTACATTGTTGTTCGTCGTCCATTTATTCTGCTTAATTTTTGTTAACGGTGATCCATTTAATTCCTTCTGATTGTGTAAAATTAGGCATAAATGGGAAGATATAGCAGAAATGATGGTTTCGTCTGAAACTACTGACAAAGATAGTCTCAAAAAAGCTTTGGTACACACTGTTCGAGTAATATTACTACATTTGATTGCAGGTATCCGAATGTGAGTTCGAGTATAAAGTGTAACTTGTGTCAATGTGACATTTTGTTGAGTTATTTCATTACAATCCCATTTATGTGGCATATTAAAAGGAATACCTGATATCCATTTACAATCTTGCTTGGCATTCGTCTTAACTGTGGTTATGAGAATCAACGACATTAAAATTAGACAGTTTGTTATTGAATTAGAAATTGTTCGGATTCCTTCTCGTATCTGTGTGACCCTTCTGGTTCTTCTAGCAATCGGTTCCTCCGGTTCTGAATTTTGATTTGAGGCTTCCGAAGTTGGTTGTTGATCAATTTTGTTGTCTTCAACTTCTAGAGGATATAACATATTCACTAGCCTATGGAGTAGCCTTCCATTTGGCATTTCTATATAGCATTTCTTATTTTCCCATCTCGTCCTCTATTGACTTCCTTTATTTTTGCTAATTTCCACATTCCACGGGCAATTTCGGGTTCGTTAACTAATACAATTTCTTGTTCTGAAGGTTCCCTTGTATTAACTAATCTTGTGGAAGTGTGATTCTTCTGAGATCGTTCCTTTAAACTATTTAGATATTCCCTTTTCCATAATTCCCAAAAATGATCTAACGCTTCATTTGTATGTGACCAATAATTTATTAATTTCTCTTGAGTACTCATCCTATAAGGAGTGTACTCCTCTTGATCCTTTTCACTAAAAATTTGAGTTACTAGAGGAGCGTTTGGTGATATAAAATCTATTGGACGTATGACTACATAATCATCGAAACTTACATATGTTAGTGGTCGAGTATTCAGTATACCTTCTATTTCCACCATCAATGTGATCAATTCCTTCTGCCAAAGTAGTTTCCTACCAATAGACTTTCTCATTGCGTTTTTTGTTAGACCAATCAATCGTTCATAGACTCCTCCACTCCATGGAGCTCTTGGAGTTTTTATTTTGGAGGTGTATTTCATAATGGTCTTGAACACCAATTGGAACTGTTTAGCATTATCGCTAAGGATAAGTTTGGGTAGCCTCGTCGTGCACTGAATCTTCTTAATACATGCATGAAGCTCTCAGCTGTCAAATCATCGACTAATTCCAGGTGTATAGCTCTAGTTGTGAAGCATGTGAACAAAGCTATCCATCTTTTGGTCAGACCATTTTCACCTCTTATAGATAACGGCCTAAGTAATCCAGACCAACATGTTCAAATGTCCGGGTACGAGTAATACGAGTTTCTGGCACATTGGACATAACTGGTAGTTTGAATGGTTTTGCTCTCCATCTTTTACACGCCATGCATTTGTTCAATACGCTCTTTACTTCCGTTCTACCTTTAGGTATCCAGAAATTTCTTCTCAATTCTGATAATGTATGAGCGATTCCTGCGTGGCACAAATCTTCGTGTTGATGTTGAATGAGGAGCTTGGTTACAGGATTATGTCTTGGAAGGTATATTAGATTTAAACTGTCTGGATATAATCCTACACTAATGTTATCCAATCGGCTCCGGCATTTCCATAAGGAATGGGTGTCGCTATAATAAAGATTCCATTTGTTTATTTCCTCTTCATTGATACCTTCCGATTGAGCTTGTATAATCAAAGCTTTCGTAGCGTCGGCTAATTCGTACGATGTTAATCCTGTTCCTATTGGTACTTCTTTCAACCATTCAAACCTTCTTTTCGATATATATCTTATAAATCTTAATGCCCATGCTGTTATTCTTCTTAGTCTTATCCATTTACTAATACGAGTTGCATCAATTAATCGTAACCTCTTAATTGTGATGAGTTTAGTAATAGCCGAGGCCGTACAGATTTTGTGTTCATATTCTTCTTGTTCATAATAAATATTATCCTCCCATTGAGGCCATGCTGATTCTTCATCTTTTAGCCATTGAGGACCAGTCCACCATTGTTCGAACTTTGCGAGTTGAATTGGAGACATGTATCCTTTTGTTGCTATGTTGGTAGGGTTAGATCTGCTTGGCACATATCTGTATGAAAAATTTGCCATTCTTATTTCATCGATTCGATTTTGTATAAATTTTGATAAGAGTCGTGATCGGTTTTTTATCCATTGGAGTGCACAACGGGAATCTGACCATAACGTAACTTCCGCATCTTCGATTTCTAATTGTTTGATAACAAATTTGGTGGCTCTCATTCCGATTAAAATAGCTAATAATTTTAGTTTAGGTATTGTTATACCTTTCACAGGAGCTATTCGAGATTTTGCAAAAATCGAAGATGTATTTGTACCTTGTTTTGTGTACACTGCTGCAGCATATGCCGTGGGAGATGCATCGGTAAACACATGAATTTCTAATTGTTGTAAACGATCAGAATCTATGACCATACGTGGAATTTCTATGACTTTTGTTGGCCATCGACTTATAAGAATTTCCCATGTTTCATTGTCGTTATTCTCCAGCGGTTGGTCCCATGATAATTTTCTTTTCCAAAGAGTTTGTAAGAATAGTTTGAATAATAGCATTGATGGAATTAAAAATCCCAAAGGATCATATTGAGAGGCAATGAATTGTAAAATTGTCCTTTTTGTTGGGGTTTGGTTATCCCATGGTTTTAAGATTATTTCAATAGAATCAATAACTGGATTCCAGTTGATACCAAGAATCTTTTTTATTTGACTTACTTTGGCTAGGTCGTTCTCGGGAATAAGTTTATTGAAATCGTTGTCATTTGAAAAGAATTCTCGTATATTCATTGAGGCATTCCTTCATTTCGTTGTAAATTTTGAGTGCTTCTTCAGTTCCACTTGCAGGTAATAAAACATTATCGACATAGAGGTTTTTCTTAATTTCTAAAGCGGTTTTGCTTCCATAAGTTTCTAGATGATAATTGAGAGTAGCCGCAAGTAAAAAGGGAGATGCTATTACTCCAAATGGAACCCTCTGAAAGCGATAACATATTAAATTTTCCTTGGTGATTTCTTCTTGAATATCCTTTAACCACAAAAAACGAGTGCAGTTCCTTTCGGATGGGTGTAATTGTGTAATTCCAGTTGCAAAAAAGCCTTTTCTATATCTGCTGTTATAACAATTTTCATCATTCTGAAACGAAGTAAAATACCTGCTAAGTCAGGTAGTGTAGTGGGACCACGATATAACATATTATTCAGACTTTTTTCTCCTTTAATACGGGCCGAAGCGTCATAGACAATTCGTAATTTTGTAGTTGTCTTTCCCGGAGTTAGTACTTCATGATGAGGTAAATAATGTAAAATACCTTCTTGATCCATGTTTGCTGTCACTTTCTCGATAATATTCGATTGTAATTGCTCTTTGATTATCTCATCATAACGTTCGAGCAAAGATTGATTGGATTGAAGTCGTTTGACTAATGTCTTTAATCGTCCATAACAAAGACCATAATTGTCTTGTAAGTTAATCTTCTTATCTTTCCATGGCCAACAAACTTGATACCTATTGTTTCCCTTAGTAATACTATTTTTAAATTGTTTTAGTGCCTCCTCATCATCTTGATCATTTGGTTGTTCGTTAATCCCTATTACTTCCAATTTCCAAAACTGATCTACATCTGGATTGGTAATGACAGTAGTTACATTAATAGAATTAAGGCTATCAAGTTCGCAAGTCATATTAGTATATCCACAACCTGTTATTATCAATCCTACCTTGGTGTGAAGTAAATAAAAACCTGATAGCATACTGTGGACTTTGTAAGGTTGCATGAATTCGAAGAAATGGTCTACTCCGATAATGATATCGGGTCGCCTCCAATATCCTTCCGATTCATCTAACTGTTTCTGACGTGTAATAAATTTCATATCATAAGAACTTGGATTAATAATTTGTAGTTTATCTGTTAAATAGTCTAATGCATAAGCGTTAATAGTTATGATTTTAGATTCTAAAGTTCTTATTCCTAATTTTACCTTATTAGTTTGGTAGAGTTTGGGAAATTGGTTGCCGAAAGAAAAAAGTTTTAATTCTTCCTTTGTGGTTTCAGCTAGACCTAAACGACTGGCTAACTTTCTTAAAATGAAAGATGATTGGGAACCTGGATCAAATAATACTAAAGCGTCTTCTCGAATATCCAGTTTACTTGGGTTGACTGCCTCAATTTCTTTGCATATTAATAAAACCTTCTTGCCTTGATGGTTGATCGGTTGATTTAGTGAATTTGTAATGATTGTTGAATTTGTTTCTTCTTTACTGGAACCAGCGAACAATATTTCTTGTAGCATAATGCCGTATTGTGTTGACCTTTGCAGTGGAAGCATATACGTCTTTTTTGTTTGCAGTCACTTGTCGCATGCTTCGTACGGAAGCAATTAGTGCAAGCCTTAAGCTCCTTCAGGCGCTCAAATCGTTGTTTAGCCGTAAGGCAGTTTGGGCATTCATTATCCCAATGATTTTTGTTACAAAATATACAAGGTCTTCTTTCCTTGTTAAATTTTATTTTACTACTAGACTGAAGGTTCTTAACTTCATTTAATTGTTTTGTTATAAATAAGGCGGTGGTTCCTCTTCCCCTTTGAAACTGAAGTGCTCTTTTTGGGATTGGTTCTAGTGGAGTTTTCTGGTTCCTATTTACCTCTTCATTTCTTTGAATTAATATCATTAAAAATTTTCGTAAATCACTTACGGACCAGGTTTCCCTTTCTGTTTTTGTTTTATAGACCTTATCCAGAATCCATGCTGGTAGTTTGCTTTCAATTGTTACTTCGATGCTGGAATGCTCTAAATCCTCGCCTATTGCTTCTAATTGACGAAGGATTTTCTCCATTGCTTCCACTTTTGTTTTCCATTCTTTGTCGTTCCGTTGAATAGAATAAAACTCGTTGTATAATGATTTCTTTATAGTAATAGGATTACCATATTTGTCGATTAAGACCTGTCTTATCAAATCGTAATTCTCTGGAGCTATGTCAAATCCTCTTATTGCTTCTAAGGCTTCACCCTTTAAGCATGAAATCAAATAAGTGAGCTTTTGAATATTTGGAATCTCCTGCAGGTGTATGGCTGCATTAAAACTTCCAAAATTCTCGCCACAATTTTGGATCCCCACTAAAGACTGGTAGTGGTAGCTGTGGCAGATTTATTGTTGAATGATAACTGGGTGAGGGTCTCTCCATTATCTTTTCTTTGGTACTCATGGACTTCTCTTGTTGGAAGGCTGATTCTTTAAGTGTCAAAAAACCAATTCTAAGGAAACTCATTTCTAAGAAATTAGTCCAAATACCTCTAATGGAAAGGGGAATTCACCAATCCTATAATCAACCCATTACTTTATCTTATGTCCCAATTATTCATTTCTTAAATCCATCAAACCTCCTCGCTCCGGAATGTCGCGAAAGACGCGAAAGTTAAAAATAATTTCCTCCATCCATGACTCATTAATCATCTCATTTATAATTCTTAGATTTATTCCCATCGAATTCCAATGCGTTTTTGTTATCTTTATTCAAATCTAAAGAGATTCACACATGCTAATCTTCCATTGTTATAATGCTTATACTGTAACTAGATGCTTACAGCTTTCTTTATGTAAATGAGCAGCTGTTTTATGTTTAATGTAAACCACTCCCATTTTAAGCATTTATAAACCTTGCGATATTAAGCCGTGGTTATTCAAAAATAAACGCTTTCTCCACGAGCCGTTGGTGTCCGTAAAGCTTTCACAACAGCTAATGTTATTTTTATTGCTGTTTTTTTCTTCATCGGCGCCAACTGTTTCCTTGTTTTCACTGTCTAAAATAGAACCATTTCCAACATCTCTTCTTCTACAAAAAAATTTTTTCTGATGCGTTTTTGAGATCCACTTTATCCTTCCATTACAATTGTTTAGTTTGATTCCACTGAATGCTCTGAACATCAGCAAGTGATTCAACAGTATGCTGAAAGTCTAAGTGCCAAACTGTTCCATTCTAATCTGACTTTTTTTAAACGAAAATGAAACAAAACATAATGTACAATTTTATGCATCTTTCTTAACCATAATATTTATCTTCTCAGCCTGTTAAACAATTTTAAAATAAAATTTAAAATGTATTTCAATACAGTACTGCTTTTGATACACTTATTTACATGCATTCCAGTCGTTCGAAATCTTGTGCCTTACCTTGTTAAGCAAACATATCAAAGGACGAAGAAATAAAATCAATTTTTCTTCATTCTTTATTGAGAATTACGTGTTCCAAATTGCACGGTGCATAATTCTTTTGGATCTAATATCTCAGCTGTTTGTTTGTTTCTTGCTTCTTTTCTCAATAAAATTTAAGCATTAATACCTTATTACATCGTTCCAATGTGAGTCATGCTGACGCAAATGTCTATTAAAATGAAGTAACGGATAGGTTGAACTGAAGTAAACCATTGCAAGTCTAATTAGACGATAATTTTAAAATAATTTTACAGCTGCGGAATGCGACGGGGTGATGGGACCTGGATTAGTTGTATTGGCGATGTCTCTGGATCTCAATAAAATCGATACTTATTATAAACTCAACTTTATGACACTGTCTGGATGTACTTCTAATGAGGAGTCCAGAAATTAATGATGATTAGAACAGCGGTGTGATACACAAGCTCACGCAAATGTTGTGCATGCGGATTTGGCATTTTTGGAGCCCATGTCAAAAACAGCATTTTTACTAGCAGGCCTTATGGTTTCATGGTCTCAGGTCTTAACAGTCAAGATCCAAGAATAAATTTTTGCTGACTAATGCCCTATTTTTGAAGACTCATTTTGCCTTACCTAATTTCTACTAGGCTCTCTACTACTTTCCTAAATCAGATAGTTATTTCGTATTCGTTGAAATGGAATAAGAGTCATTTACTGACTTTGCTAGATATATAGGCTTGACTAGACTTTTCATTTGACCATACCAATTGAAATAAGAAAAAATTAAGTAGCAAGTTAGGGAGATAGAAGTGAAAAAGATTGAGATTATAGATTAGGAAAATTTTATGCAGCCTATTCAGGTTCCGTTTTAAATCGTGTATCAGGCTTTGCACAGAGGTTTCACTAGAGTCTCATTCATTCAGAAATCATCATTTATGCAAACTTTTTTGCGTAATTCTCAATTGACGACATCGATTGTTTGCTTCTATAAGCATTGGTTCTGAGAATGAAATTAATAATCACTGTTGCGATGAGTTTATTTAATCTGCTGTGCGACAACATCAAATCGATGTGAAAGCGCTTCACAATAATTTATTCTTCTTGACATCCCTATGATTTCTCATTTTGTTGTTGTAAACAACAGCTGCTTGATCTTAAGTTTATTGGTGCTAAACTAACTGTCGAATTGTTCTTTTCTCAACCGCACAAATTATCGTTACAATGCAGAAATTTCTCCGGTAAACAGCCAGCACTATCTAATCTATTATTATCTGAGTAGTTGTATCTCTTGATGGGGCTAGGATTATACCTGCAAAGAATCCACGAAATGAATAATTAGATTACTTCATCATAAATTCTCGGTCTCACTACTCTGATTTAGACATAGATCCATACATTCACGATTTGTCTAAAACTTCCGGGAATATAGGCTCCTCATATTTGTACACTGTTCTTCACCAATCTCAAATTAAATTTTGGTTCAGTCATTGCTTTCGCCATAACTTAGTTTTTTCTTGTAATTCGCCTCAGAATTAAACTTTGACACATGTTTGGTATGGCCAATTGCTTGTGTTAATGAATTTGTCCTGTCTTACTTTCCTCTCTTTCTTCTTCCTTAGTTTTTCAAAGTCCAATCTTAGATCACATAGTCTAAACCTGTATCATTTTCTTAACACTTCTTCACTGCTGTATTTTGGGCTATCATTAATAATTGTTATGTCTTCCTTTTCCTTGTAATTCGATGACTTTTTACCTTTTACCAGACTGAAGACGTCACGTTTGATAACGTATGAAGCAAATTTCTCCTTACATAAAAGACGAATCTTCATTTGTGCAAGAAATGATCCAATAATTAAAAAGAATTTACATGTTTGCCATTTTCGTTGTTGCTATTTCATGCTAAGGAAAAAATCAAATTTTAAAATTATCCATTGTAAATGTCAAGCCAAGAACATCTTGTACTCATATGATGGGCACTAGTCATTGTTACTTCACTGTCGTTTGCTCACAGTTTGAAAATTTCAGATGGACTTTTAAAAAGCAAATTTTTTTGGGAGGTTAAAAAGCATGTTGAGAGAAGCAGAAGAAAGGTGCAGGATTAATTGAAGGAGATGAAGCAATAATACGATCAAAGATTGATCCAGTAAAAAACAAATGATGAAGCTTACACATCAGTTCCTTCTATAGCTTCCATAGCTTAACACTGCTTTCCTTTTCAGTTAAACTACTTAACAATCAAATTTCATTTTCTGTATGTTGCAGTACATGTCTTAATAAACTGAAAGCCACTGAAGACGATATGCTTCAATATTTGTCGAATTTGTCTTGAATAATAAACCACACAGTTGCTGGCATATTACTTTCAAATGAACAATTGAAAATTCAAGAAATGAACTTGTAAGCATATCCTCGATAATTACTATGCGAGCAACACTCGTAGCATATGAACTGCCAAATCAGCACAAATATTTATTGCTCATTTGATCTATCTCTTCTTTTAAATCAATTGCTACTTCCTACGAATATCATTACACTTTCAATAATCCAAGTATTTCTATCAGAAACGTTGTTGTGCATGACAATTGCTCGAATGTCATCATACTATTTTGAATTTTTCATGAATCTGAACGTCTGCTGGGGAGATTTGGCCCAAAAATTTCACTAAAGTAAATCAAATTACAAGCAGCCTGGTCCTTCTCGTCCTCTTACAAGCACAAGTGCAAAATGTTTCATAATTTTTGTCAGTTGGCAATTCAGCTGTTGAAACTTGAACTAAGAAGTGGACAGCCTTACATTGCCGATCAGTATTTTTCAACAAAATTTAGCGTGCTCCTTTGTTTTTTTCCTATTGACTTAAATATTCGTAGTTTAATTTTTGCTACAGCATAGCAATCGCCATTTCACTCTTTTTAAGCTAGGATCTTAAGTAAGTGACCTTCAGTGATAACATTCAGGGAATTATATATTTGCAGTTCATGTATTTTTGGAAAAGTGAACAGGTTTTATTGTTTTAGGTTATTGAGCGGGATTAGGAGGATCTGTGTTATCTATGATAATTCGGAAATTATATCCATGCCCTCTTAAACTGATGGTCTTAACCATATGTTTAATAATTATTGTAGACAGATTTTGTCGTAAGATGCTTGCTGGTTTTGCCACTCTTTTTTGTCACCTGTTTGATATTATACCTTATTTAAAAAATTGACATTGTCAATAGATCCGATAAAACAACTGTGAAAAATCAAAATCGTTAGCATTCCGATAAGCAGCATATTTTACCATCACAAAAGTTCGTTATTTGAATTGATTCTACCTACTTTTTACTGCTTCGCTCTTTATCTAAATTCAAAATTGCATGAAAATGCCATGTTGTCAGCAATTTTATTAATTAAATTTCAGAGATATATTCACAACAATGATTGATGTAAAATGGCGGTATATGCTCCTCATATTTGC
The DNA here is from genome assembly GCA_005281725.1 of Wuchereria bancrofti. Lineage (NCBI taxonomy): Eukaryota > Metazoa > Nematoda > Chromadorea > Rhabditida > Onchocercidae > Wuchereria > Wuchereria bancrofti. Next base: position 11,340,289 of record SSBO01000012.1, on the reverse strand, counting down.
TGTTGTTTTCGTAAGTAGATTGGTGTTTAAATAAATTTGATTTCCTCTAAAATTACTGTCAGAGTACCGTGACAGTCAAACATCAAGATACCAGTACTTTGGATCATTCAAGCCTGCACAACTTACGAACCACTTATTATAATTGCACTTAAAAAGGATTGCTTTGATAATTTCGATAAAATTACTGGTGGTTAACATCATTATAGTCACTGAGCAAGGAAGTTCTTTGCTAACAAAATACAAAATCTAGTCTTTTGTGCTTAGAAATTGCTGAAGTCCTTTTTTGTTCCTTAAATTTCCAACATCAGTCAAGTTAATGTGACACAGTCTCAATCCACAGGAGAAGACAATCAGGTTATAGTTATTTTAACGTGGAAACGGATCAAATAATTTTACCAGAAAGATTTTCCGATAACTGAAGAAAAATCTAAATGGAATGGATCGATAGATCAAAAAAAAAAAAAACTAGAGCAGTGCATCAAGATTTTTTATGATGAAATGTGAAGAGATAGAATGCAAGAGTTTCTCTGTCAAAGGCAACTTAATATCTATTCATTCTACGTCTTTATATTTTTAAATAATGATGATAGTGCCAAAATTTAAATTTTGTATTACTAAATTTGGAAACAATTATTTATATTTTCACTTCCTTTTTAATATCCAGATAGATGAAATGACCGCGGTAAATCTCAAACATTTTGCGATGAAAGTAAAAATACTCAATTCTTTGACCCAACAGCATTGCGTCACTTAATTTAGAGGCTTTATGACTTTGATGTTTTTTTGACCATAACTTTTACTCGGATTTTAAATGAATCCCACGCCTTTGTTGTCATTATAGAATGTATGATGTATGAAAAGAAATAACCGAGTAAACATTTCATTTACTCATTTCGAAAAAGTTTATTTTGCCTGAAATTTTCACTTTCTAAAAGTACAAGAAAGCTAAGTCAAACAACGTGAAGCAAATATAATTGTGTGGTACTTTCAGGACAATATATGCTTTTCGCTATCACCTTGACAGACTAGGCGGGTTTCCCTCAAAAATGTCTCTTTAACATTTATATAATTAGTATTTGCTATAGCAAATACTATACCCATGTCGGCATCAAACACTAATTTCAGAAATTCCATTTTTTTTTTTGTTCTAAAACATCTTACCGTCAATACCTTAGTAATGAGAAGAAATCAGTGGTTTAAATTCAGACAACTAATTTTTATTAGCATGTAATAACACTGACAAGAATGAAAAGCCCAACAAACAACACAAAGTAATTTTGCACCTTCTACTTATCAGTTATATTAATAGCGACTAGTTGTTTTGCAAACCAGCCAATACTGATATATAAAATTCCATCTCCTCACAACAACGTGGGACGACAGTGGATGACGACAGTGACAGATGGCTATGTGAAGTTGATCGAGACGATTCGCCATTCCTTTGCACCTGTTCTTTTGGAAGGAAACATCCTTTCGATGTTGATGTTATCATTTTTTCATCATATATTAATCTGTTAATCGATGAGATCGTGTCCAAACCACATTAAATCTCTGTCAATTAGCCAAAAATCTGTTCGAATCAATTTAATGAATAGTACGAGAGTTGAACACTTTTTAATTTCATTCTATAACATACTCAACTATCTGTAATCGATCATTTTTAAAAAAAGAATTCAGTTTTCTCGCTAAATTTCAACTTTTTCAAAATCTTCACTAATTTTACTGCTGAAGCACATTTATTTTACAAATGACACAATGTTGTCGTAATCGTGTTTACTTCATTTAAGCGTGTTTAGTTTCATGTTGAGAAATATATGTGCCATGCAGTGCAACTTTGTGCAACCTTTTTTTGAAGCAATCTGATGAATCTAAATGCACTTAGTGTCCGTTAAGTTCACTTAGATTCAAAAGCATATGGTAATTCGATCATGCAAACTCTCAGTATCATAGACTAATCATCATCTGCACCAGAACCTCTCCAACTGGTTCATTCTTGTTCGTGCACATTCCATAGCACTACCTCATCAGAAGTGTCAACCGATCATTGTTGTTCGTACGACTGACCAATCTGCATATTTTGCTTTACGATAGATATTCCTTTTAATCGTTCCCGGTGATAGTAGTAATTTATAATTTCATCCTTTCAACTTGATTATGGTTGCTTTTTAATGTGAATCAGATCCGAGATTGTTTTTTAATGCTGGTAAGCCATGTATCTTTAAACTTCTCCTCTGCACTTACTGCATCTTATAAGGTATGATTACGGGCAAAAATTGACAGGTGGACAATTCACATTATTTCCTTCTCTCCCAATCGAAAAAAATGCATATTTTTAAAAAGATGTAATTTTCTAATCGATTATGTTTCCCGCTGTAAAACATCTACTCAATTCCTTATGATCAAAACTAGTAATTCCGAATAACACACTTCGTCCTCTCTTTTATCCTCTTGCCACAAGCGCATTAATTCCTGAGCTATGGTATAGTATTTGTTACTTGTCTCAGCAACAAATATTTTCAGAGATTTTTTTTTCGTTTCCACTTTCAAATTAATTCTAAACTTGGATCTTTTCAGACTCTCATTTTTCGTATTTTGTTGAAGGAAAGGGAAGACTAATTTGACTGTTTCTCTGCTTCTGATTAATAATTTCAAAATTGACATGCAATTTTTTTCTGTTTAAATGATTCCATTAATATATTAGCTATTGACTTAAGATAAACAGGTAGATTAAAAAGCAAAAAAGTGAAAAGCATCAAATAACATCTGAATACTGGCATTGACGAATGCGCTTGATGAGATGCAAATTATGTAAGTTTTAGTTCTTATATGTGATCATTTCCTTTCTGCAGTGGAGAATTTACTGCCTAGGAGGATAACATCATCACTGCTCAATCTCTGATATCGTGGCGACTGGTACTGATATTACAGGAATCTTTTATGTTAACAGACTTTTCAAACATGATATAAAAATTTTGACTGCATAATTATTGCAGTGGCTTATAGAACGAGTGCTGTTTCCACTTATAAACCTGGCTAGCTGTCGTATTGAAATTATAAGAGTATGAATACTTACAAGTTATAAAATATATTTTTCCCTTGTGACTAACAAGGTGAATTAGCCGGCAAGAGCTACGAGTATGCATATTTTGCAATATTTTGTTGCTGTTTGCTGAAAATTGTTGTGAATTTTTTTTACGAAGTCCTTTTGTATTGTTGACGCAAACAATTATTATCATAATGGTTCATTGATTGGCGTCATAAGATAACTATCAGGGAATAATACAATTGGATGCAATCGTTAGGTAGTTATTGAAAGTCTGATAGGAATTTAATTAAGGTTGCAGTGTTTGAAATCTCTTTAACGGGTTGTGCTGGCGCTAATTGAGTTTCTCGAGTGAATTTATGAGTACTCCGTGTGTCGCGTCTAACTCCTTATATAGCAGAAGTATGCTTACGAGAAACCCTTTGGATGTCAGCTATTTTACAACAAAGCACAACGGTATCCTTTCGACATTCCGACACAGTTTTGGGAGCACACCTGGCCACCATATATTGGAACAAATGATGAATACACAGGTTTTGTACATATGATCTACTTAATTGTTCCATTTGCAATACATAAAAACACTTGATTATTTCGACATAATTTAGTTATAACTTGTCTTCAAGAACTCTACCGATGACATTAGTGACAGACACACAGGCTGAGTCGCATCACATTACACTTTTTTCATTGACGATGGAAAATGTCTTTTCAACTTTCTCTTTTTTCAAAAAATTTTCTGTTTTTGAACTAAATTCATTTCTTGTTTCTTTAAAATATTGGACTGGATGTGGGTCAAAGAAGTAATGGTGTTTACTTACTACTTTTATATTATTATTGCTAAAGAGAGAGGTTATCGTAAAGATCCAATTTGTTAATATATAAGTCCAAAGTGTACATTCCTTCATTTGTTAATTGGAATTATGGTTTGAAACGACATTCGGCATTGATGAAAGACTTCGTGTCCAGTTATGCGGGAGTTAAGCTTAAAGAACTCGATTGGTCTAGTAAGCTGTGTTTTCGATCCTTATTTTTTAAGCAGTAATAGAATTACCAATTGTTAGCAATTTGCTCGCATCTGACAATACCGCGGATTACTTCTATTGTTTACAGTGCACTTTCATGTTCGGTGTTCTTTCATTGTGTTAGAAACTCTCTAGAAAAAAGAAACGTTGTGCAGAAATGACAAAATTTTTTACTTTTCCTTCTTTTAAAATATAGCTGCACGGAACGTTTCAGTCAATTTCGCCTTCTGTCACAACTTCAGGTAGCTGCCTAAATGCAAAAATTATCATTGCCTAGTTCCAACCATTGATCCGAGTACTTTCTTAAACATTAATTGGAATTTCCACTAATTTGTCATTTTTTGCGTACCGATATTACGCTTAGCAAATCACATTCATTTACTTAAATGCAAATATTTCATGTTTGTTAACGATTTAATTAAATCTTAGTTGAATTTTTCATTGAAGTTATTGAATGAAATCAATCAAATTAATTCGAAAAAAAAAATAAAGAAGTAAAAGATTTATCTGCAGCTCTGTTTTCTGAAGAAAAGTCCACATATTATCGCTACACAACAAATCAATCAAATGGCAAAACGATAAACTGATAAGTGAACAGTGGTGTGGGCTTGAGATGTACCGGCAATGAGATGATAAATTTCAATTTCATAAGATTCTACGCCTCAAACTTAGAACCGGAGCAGTTCAAAAACAGCCTACTTCACAAGGGTCGGTATTACATCACAGCGTTTCAGGATACACTATGAAATGACTTAGATGCAGTATAACAATAATACGAAATACAAAAGGGAACATGAATGAAATATGCAAATTTAATACCCGAAGTATTTCTGTAGTTATTAGTTTTCAGAAGTTTAAACTCACAAAGTTTTTTAGTGATAAACATACCATTCCATTCAATGTACGAACAATATGTGAGATACCAAACCAGCACTGGCCGGTATTTGGAAATTCAGACTTACAGGTTCTGTGGACCGATCAAATATAAAGACAAAGAAGGAAGAATGAAAATGAGAAAAAAAAGGTATTCGAGAATAGAAAAAAAAATGATGGTTAAAATTATGGAAATGTAGACCAGAAATGATTGAATCATTATTTTGCTTTTTTCGAAAAAAAATTTTTCATCGAAGAGTAAGAAGTAGTCATAACAAAGATGAAATTCATCTCAAAAACAGTTCGGCAAGTTAAACAAACACATTTTAAGTCAGCTTAGACATAACCGTTTCGCCGATTACTGATATGGCAAATGACTACTGGGGTGGAAATGAAAAGAAAATAATAATAAAATTGATTCTATCCTGAATACTATCTATTTCATCGTAAGATTCTAGGAGCCGGGATTTAATGAAAATACTATTCGATCTAGAAAATAGGGGCCAAATAAATTGATTCCCAGTAGACCAGAGTCAATTTTTTTCTTTTTTTCACGAAGACTGCACCTGAAACTCAGCGTTAAATGTCATCTTCCATATGCTATGATAGTACGATCAGGACAGTAAATGATAACACCAAGGTTAATGTTGGTATACTGACAGAAGTTCCTTTATGTTCTAGTTCTAGTTCCGGTAATGAACCTGGCCTATCATTTGTAAGTTCCGATTCCGGTTTCGCTCCCAACTGCTTATCATGCTCCTCAGGCTCTGGAATAGGTACTACACTGCTGTCGTCTACTGAATGTAAACCGATGACTAAGCCACCATGTCCATCTCCAAAACCTGTAAACTGAGGAAGAAAATAAGGGGGACTTTTAGTGACCAATAACATAAGGAATTTATTTTTAATGATTTTTGCATCTTTCCAATTTGAAAACTCGGAAAGAAAAACTGCAAAGCTTGAAACTTAGTTAATCAAAACTAACAACCAATTAATATGCTAAATGAGACAACGACAACTCAAAAGACTGAGTTAAAAAGTTTTCAGTAAGAGTATTGATGTCTTCTCACGAAAGTTGCAAACGACGAGCTTACCTGCATCAGCAGGATTTCCGGGAACACAGTTATAAGTGTTGCCAATCCTCAGAGTATATAGTCCTTCTTTGCATTCACAAACATTATTTCGACATACCGAATCCAGCAGGCATTCCTTACCGTTTGAACAGTCACCACCTAAAATAGGCAATGCTTTCCAAATTTAAGATTCTCAGGTTACCACTACACAAGCATGAAAAAATACAAACCCGGAAATGCAAATTGAGTTCCACTCAATATTTCAGAGAATGTATCCACACTGGCGGTACTTTCTCGAAGTTTTGGTACTTCCGATCTAAATTTACACAAGCTTTTATGATATTCATTATTGAATCCACGCATTGGAATAAAACTCAAAACTCCTCATCCTTCAAAAAAGATATCATTGAAAAAAGTTAAAAGCATAAATGAAATGACATACTCCGTAAATGGCTTTCCAAATCCATCCCATCCAATATACGCGTGTTCCTTAGCGTTTTCTTCTTCAAGCCAACTTATCAGAGGTTGGTAATATTCCAACATAGCATTCGCATCAACTTCTTTACGACCTGTTATTTTCCTCAATTACAAAGAGACATATTCAACATTCAATGCAACTTCTTAATAAATGAGGATTTTCAGAGGCACTAATTCAAGAGAAAGAACACATTAGAGGATAAAAATCATTTTAAATTGCACTAAAGAATTGTCACATATTGTTTTAATTTGTTTTATTTTCATATTAATGCATCAGAGTGAACAGTTTAGCAATTAGCACAGTGAGACTTTACACACTGATAATGTCTGATGTGAAATGATGCAAAGTTGATTGTTATGATACACTCCAAATTAACTTATTGTGCAGTATTAGTGATTTTCAGATGATCTTAATTCGTAATCCCATAAAAGTGGAAAAGGTGGAAAAATCATAAATTGATGATTTCTTGAATCGAAGTATTGTTTTTGAGAAATCTTATTTATTCTGATACCACTTTAAATGATTTTTCCACTTTTAAAAGTCATTTAATACAAATAAAAGACCTGTAATAATTTCCAGTGCTTCTCGCCAGGTAATTGAAGAACCAAGCGCCATAACTTTCTTAATTTTATCAATAGCTGGGCTACGTTCTAACATACATCCATTACCCTGAAATACTTTCATCTCATTTCTACCAAAAACATCACTGCATTATAATTGGTCTGAATTATAACCCATTCTTATAACTGAATTTAATTAATTTTGCTTCGATGCAGTTCAGCTAGATCCAATTAATCCATATTATAAATCAGTTCACTCAGTTCAAGCTCAAAATCTAGACTTTACCAAATTTGTTGCGTTAGGACACAGAGCTTTAAGGATTTGAAACTGCATTATGTAGGCGAAAAAGTGTTTCATAGCTGGAGCATGCGTTTGAGCAATGGTAGAAAATGCAATAGCATCGAAATCAGTTGATTTTCGATCCACAGGCGATTTGATCCCTTGGAATAATTCACTGAAAAAAAAACGGACTTTATTAATTCTGAAAAATTTGTCGCCAGCAAAGGGCTAAAAAAATTTTCAACGCTTACTTTCGTCTCTTTACACTTTGAATGTGATGATCAAATCAAAAAGTTATTAGAGTCTATTTTGATGAGCTGCATATTTTCTAATTTCAGCAACAAAATAACTTACCTTAGGTGCCACCAATCGGAGTTCCATGTAACATCTGTCGACGTACCATCAAATATGTGAAATCGCCACATATCAACTGCGAAGTCAAAGGGTAATTTGACGAAATCTTCAAGTGCTTCCAGATACAAACGATTAATAATTTTTGAGCGGCTATAGCCAGTCTCAGATGTTATTAGTTTCTGCAAAATTCCGTTTTGAAAATAAATAAGTAAAAATCCTTTGTTTATATCTAAATTGGTCGCAACCAATATCATTACAGAAACAAAAGCGAGTAATTAAAATGGCACTTCAGCAATCATTTCAAATTCCTCAACAGTAATTACCATCATTTTCAAATACTCTATATTTCGAGCATTAATTGCAAAAGCATTAGTCACAGCGGTCAGAAAACTTGGATTTGTTGCTTCTCGAAACAAAAGTGGCTGCTCACGACACATGTAATAATAGTATATGTGTACAAGCAATTTGTGGGTCAATTCAAAATCGGGCAAATTAAGATGCGCACATGCTTTCACCCTGGAAATTGAAAAACTTTGCACTTGTACAAAAGCTTGAATCAACTGATAGAATTTCAACAACTAGCAAAATTCCATGGAAATAATTCTTACAATACTCTTCCGCTGAATGAAATCCCGCTTGATAATCAACGAAAGAAGTAATCAAAAATCAAACCTATAATCAAGTTCATTCCTCATATCGTAGGCTGCAGGTGGATGACAAAGCATATCTCTACTCCAGGTTCTCGTAAAAATTGATTTCGTCCAAAAACTTGATGGTAATTTGTTAAACCCAATTTGCTTGAGAGTTTTATATGCCTGTAAATTTCAGTTTGAACTTGCTTAACCATCAGATGATCAAGCAATGTTGAAATTCATTTTCATCCCTTTCTCTAATTGAATCTTCGACTGCAAATATTATTTCAAATATTTTAACACCTGTTTAAACATGTTTTTCACAGTATAGTTTCGTTTTTGAAGGTTATCTTGGACTTCCCTTGCAAGATCATCCTCGTCTTGGAATGGTTTTGTATCTCGATAGAAGGCAATCCAATTGTCACCAGCAATACTCTCTGCAATAATGCTCAAACTGCATAACTTTTTTTTGCAAAGTTTTTTTATTAGATCAATTTTCCAGAAAATATTAAAGATGCATAACAATTTCTAAGGCCAATTAAGACTTAGAAAGAACTGTAAATTAAGCATACTAAGCAAATGAGCTGGGATAGGACCATCTCGCGTTAGACTAGATACGTTTGTTAAGCCGTACAAAGCAGGTATTTGACGTCTTATATATGCGTGTAACTGAAATTTCAAAACACGTTATACAGTTACTTTTAAGTTGCCACAGACTGTTGTAGCTGACGAAATAGATGCCACCTACACACAGTTTATTTAGTTTCCTCGAGGATGAAACTAATTGTCAACCTGTTTATAAAATGGATTGATTTGTTGATATAACTTCTGCAAAAGAACAACGGTGTCACTTTGTTCTGCTTTTTCTTGACGTGACACGAGCAGTTCGTAAGGGCTACGCCACATCGCTCCACCATCCGAAAAACCATTTAATTTAGCTCCTGTAAAGGATTTAACATTGATTATAGTAAAAAGAATCTTTTAAGTCCCTCAAAAATTCAAAATTTAGAAAACTGAAAATTTGGAATATTTATTATTTTCTAAAACTGAGCAATACCTTTATTGATTAACTCAATGAGGCGTTTGTAAGAAGTAACCAGTTTCGGTCCTAATGCATCACGCAACGCAATCCAAAGACGAAATGCTTTAGGACCATCATTCTCATGGGCGATAATTGACACAATATCGGACACTCTATAAAGACACATTTTTCCTTCGACAAACATGAAAAACTTTATAGTGGGCAGAAGAAGGAGGGATAGAGACCCTTTACTCTCTCTCGAACGTGAAACTTCGTAGTTAATAAAGCAGAAGCATAAGGTTAAGTATTGTGTTAATTCTGATAATGTTAAGATCCTTCAATTTCTTTCTTGCGTTGAAATAATTTTAAGTTGAGAAATAAAGTTGTTTAAAATAAAAGATAGAAAGGATTTCTCCGGACGTCAAAGTTTTTCATCACTATAATTGCGCCTTAAACTTGAAGTTTAAGATTTTAAAATTCTTTCGAAATTTACTGATTATCAAAAAAAAAGTATTAAACTAATAAAACCTGTAAGGACATATCGTTGTATTGTTTGTTTCACAAACTGAAGTTTCAGCATATGCTTTTGCTATCTAAAATAAATACCTAAGAAGATTAATCTATTGACAAAAAGAGAAACCGCTGATATAGATAATCTGACCAATTTTTGAAGTTCATTGTATTCATTGAAGTCATTTTCATCCAAAGCATTAATGCCTTCTACCAAAAGCAACTGAAATTGTCGTTTCAACGATTTATCCTCAATTGTTGCAATATCAAACTGTTTCGCTTGTTTCGAGCTGCTTTTCACAAATTTTCCTAGCGTCTAAAATTCAAAACATTGAAATTAGTCAGCTGAATAGCAACACCGACTCGCTGCCCACAACTTTTTCATACAGTTTCTGAACATTGTCACTTCGAATTATTTTGACTACATTGCTCAGTTTTCAATTGACAAAATTTGAAGTAATTTAAACCATAACCTCTTCAGCTTCATCAAGAAGTTGTTTAGTAAGATGTGATACTGATGTAACGTAATTCCATCCTGCTAAAGCTACTTCGCGCAAAACTTTTTGTGCCTCAACAGCATATCCATTCATCCATTCCTGGGCTTTCTTACTATCTCGTATCGAGCCTTCAGGCTAAAAATTGTTAAATGAGATATGCATGAGTGTATTAATGACATCATGTAGCTTTGAGTTGCATCAAATACCAAATTCTCGAAAATTCTACATTCAACATCGAGACAAAAAAGTTCAACAGTTGGGCTCCCTTCATAACTAGCTTCGAGAAGAAAAGTTCAAGAAGAATGATAGAAACCTCTAAATTGCTCACATCCCAGTATTTGCTTGAATTGATCAGTTTTAAAGCTTCTTTATTCAGCTTTTCATCTTTACCATCTTCGGCAGCATCACTATTTAGGAAGCGATTAACAAGTTCCTCTATAGCTTCATTATCAATGGCACTTGGTTTCGGCTATAAATTTAAGCTTATATTTTATCCAAACTATTTCGAAAAACGAGAACTAACTCTAATCAATATTCTTCATTGTAAGAAAAAAAATGGTACTTCTATAAACTTTTTGTGTATATCTTTTAAGCCGGTGAAGCAAAACTCACAGAGTCCGCATTACTGCTATCATCTTCTTCGTCAAACCGCTCAGCATCATCCTCGAAGGCATTGTTTAATTTCATGTCAATCGATTCTGCGAGCGATTCTTCAGCATGAACTGTAAGTTGTGAACTTTGGGCTGATTGCATGGCCAAGTGTGAAGAACTATCAGCAAACGGCCTAGTAATTTTTGCAGTGGTAGTTGGCATAGATTGATGATGCAATTCTGGCTTATAGGTAGTCCGATGGAAACTTGGCGATGACATGACTTTTGGTTCAGGTTTTGAATTTGATTTATGAGGAAATTCTGTAGAATGACTCTGCGACGGTACTATATCCAATGAATCCGGTTGCTTAGCAATGGAATAAGTTCGAAAAACGTTTTTTGCTTCCGCTTCTGCTATTATTGGTGCATCGTTCACTGTACTTTGCATCAATGTAGGAGGCCACATTGCAGAATTTTTGGATGATGTGAAAGTGCTTTCTAATGTCGACATACCAGTTTCTTTTCTGGACTCATTTTGTCCAGATGAGTTGTCCCCATGTTGAGCATGAAGGCCAAACAGAAACACTGATATTATCAGCTGCTGTATCAACAGCGTCCTTCTTGTCATACTGCAATTAACACTATTATTAACGATTCACCGTATTATTCTCAAACTTTCATGACATGAACTGACAAAAATCAGTGAAACGAAGAGAAGGCCATTAGTGAGAAAGTTCTGAATGTGTGGTGATATTATGTAAAATTAATGTATCCAACTATTGGGCATTTCATCATCACATCGTTTATTTTCTATTACAATATGTCGATCGGGTTTTATAAATGGACAACTGTTGGATTAAAATTGCGGAAGAACTGTTTCGATAAATCCTATCTTCTCTTTCTCTAATCACTTAAAAAAAACACCGAAAAGACGTATAGCCCATGAAGGATAATTTTAAAGAATATTTTTGATTAAATAAAAACATTCCATTGGATACGAAAAATCATAGATATTCAAATTTTGTTTTCAAAGTGATGCCGGATAGTTAAAATCAGTAAGGTTTATTAATCAACATTCAAAAAAACTGTAAAGTAAAAAGAAATGGAACAGAGCATTAAAAAGCTATCATTCGTCTATGTACTTTAATAACAAAAATTTACAACTTCAAAAAGTTAAGAAGAATGTTCAACGATTACGAAACTTCAACATAAACTTCAGTTCTTAGGAACACTCTTAGGCAAAATAATAATTTGACCTAATTAATGGCAGCTAAAGGAAGACCCTAATGGTTTAACTAAAAACTTCCACTCATCAAAATTTCATTAGTTTGAAATATTCAAGACAAGGAAAGAATTGGAAAGTATACATTTAAGTGAGCGGATCATTAAATGAACTTAATAAATTAAACTCTCGTCTACAATGAATCCCCGAAAAGTGCGAATGGGTGAAAAAGATTCAATGATTTCTATCTATCAAAGATGTTGTTCGCCATTTTTCTTCTCGCTTTTAAATCCACTTTTACAAAATAGCCATTGTACTAGACAGGAGACAAATGATGTTACTAATTGTTACAAGAAAAGATGTTATCAAACATCAGAAATGACGCAGAAAAGGAAAAAGCCAAAAAAATGCGGAAAAAAGATAGGAGTAAATGGGAGGTCAGTGACAAAAGACAACAGGAGTGGAACGAAGGTGCAAATGATTGAGGCTTTTTGGCACTTACTCCTCATGTTCCTTCAGTTCAATCGAAAAAATTTCAGATGATGTCACCTCTCCCACATTTACAATTGTCAGTCAGCCTACCATAAAAAGAATAGCCTAGTATAACCATTTCGTCACAATGATAACAGGTTTGGCAAGAATTTCGAAACTACAATGCTGGTAGTATCAAGCAATATAGCGGACATAGTTTGAATACGTATTTCAGATATGGTTTGAACAAATTAAGAAACATTGAGAATACGTTTCAAGTGGAAATCTGAATATATCAAAAGAAAGGGAAAGATGATTGACATTGCTGAAAATGCGGCAAATAACGAGTTTATTCAAAGTTGACATTTTTTGCTACTAAAGTAATAAAAAGAACCACTACAATAGATGTAAGGACAACGATAATAGTAACGACAGCAACAACCGCAGGGATAAGAACAACGGAAACAAGGAGAATAGTAAGAAATATGGCAAATTGAATGTTTGAAGAAGATCACGTAGAAAAATTCTTGAAAATTTACATTTGAAGAAAAAGGAAAATGAACGATAACTGTGTGGATAGGCGATGTGACAATGGATGTATGTATGTGTGCGGCAAAAGTAATATCAATAAATCATGCCATTAGGTGATGTGATGCGGTATGAGTCGTCTATAACCCACCTTCTTCCATTCCGCTCCATCTACCCTTCTCCGGGTGATCAGCTTGATTCGGGAGTCAGCCTACGATCAGCTGTATGATGACAATCTCTTTTCGTTCTCATTCGATCGTTTTAGTTCTGGTTTCGGTCCCGATCTTCTGCCTGGAAAGGTTCTACAGCCGTATTGCCAATGACGACCCAGATTTCAATGCACAGAATCACAGCACACTCCACTGTCCAGTAATTCGGTGTAGCCTTTCGGATTTCAACCGATTTCTTACACACATGTTTGAAAGCAAAAACATAGGAAAAATAACTCAGCTTTTCATGTAACTCTGACACTTACATCAATCATCCCTACACTTTTCTCTACCAACTGCAGATGATCTGAAGATGTTTCATCATGTATAATAGGAAGTGAATAACTAGAACCCATATGGATCGATCGTGGTGTTACTTAAACAGAAACCGGCATCCATTTCAAGCACCATTTAGGCATATTGTTATCTTTCCTTGAATTTGTTCAGTTCCATCAACCTAGCAGTATTTTTCAAGATCTATGTGCTTTGCATCGATACCTTGAAAATAATGAGAAAGAAAAGGGAAACATCTCAAAGATGGCGATTGAACACATTTGGTCAGACGGATCGTTCAGTTACTTTCAATAAATCTTAGCCTTTTCCAGTTTCTTTCATATGTAGGAAGCGAGAAGGTTCTGCAGACTGCGTACAAGCTACAAACCTATGAAAAATAAAATGCCATTGTTTTAGAGTTTCTGACTTTAAAATTCTGAAGCACTTCAAAAAGACTAATAGACACTAAACGAAGTAAACTGAGTAAGAAATTTCCACTGATGTTACTAAAACGCAACCAACGTGTAACAACGATTGAAAGATTACAAGAATGACATGACAACAACGAATGGCAACACCTTCGGGTGCATTTAGGTCTGTCTAACTGGTCATTTGTCGTCCATCGGATGATCAACCATTCAAGCACTCTCTTCACTTCCTCCGCCCCGAGCAGTGGTGCATTCCGTCCAGCTTTCCTCGCAAATCAATGATGTACATTGTTTCACAATTCAGTTCGAAAGCATCGAACCATTCCGTGATATGGTAGTGTTAACCGGATCAGTCTGTAAAGTTTGAGAACGAAAATGCTGTTGAGGGATTTGAGATCGTTGTGTGAATGTTCTTCTCTAAGATATTTTTGGCTGATAATAAAAAATAAAAATTCAAAAAATATTTTTCAGCGATTACAATCCGTTACCGATATTTAGATTGGTATACGAACGACTGTATTTCTAAATATAAAAGCACTTTAGGAGGTGTCAATGAGTTACAAAATATTTGTGTGCATGCTCGTTACTCTTGGAATTTTGTTAAAATCATTTTAAAGTTTGGTTATTTTTTGCTAGTAGATTTTCCAAATCAATAACTTCATCTTCTGAAGCTTCCAAAAAAGCAGTTCTGTTGACAAATGCAAAGATTTATTCAGGAACAAACATTATGAGTTTTTGTGGCTTCCTAACATTCAGACTGATCATTGAAAATCTTCTAATGTTTAGAAGAAATATGGAAAACTTAAAAAATTTAATCAGAATTTCGAAAATTTGAAGTCAGCTCTCTTTCCACTCCCATATATAACTATATTAAAAGTAGACACCAATTTTTGAGAAATTTAGACAGAATGACAAATGAAAACAGTTTGTGGATAACAACAATTTTATAATCATTAACAAAACGGATGCATTCTTTCTTCGCATTTCTAAGGTCCTCACAGCTGTTGATGAATTCCATCGCACTTTACATTTCAATCTTATTTCTCTTGGTGATCTTGCCTTAAAAACAGTGTTTAGCGTAAAAACAGGAATAAATTCAAAATCACTTTTCGATGGACGTGACTTGCCTTCTTTTAAAAGAGATTTTCCTTTTAATTTGAGCGATAAAATCTCTTGCTTAATTTAAAATAAACAGTTTTCGTAGTTTTCTAAGCCTCAAGGTTTATAAGTATTGCCTACTTACAAAATTTGAGGCTCTAAAGCTGCGTCAAAAACTTACGTTCACACATATGTCGTCATCATGCTATGTAATTTCACTAAGAAGGTATATTTTCGGTCAAATATCCCAAATTTTATTATTTGTTTCAACCTAATCCGACAGAATATGAAGGCAAATTTTTAGGGAAACTCCTTTACCCGCAGCTACCATTTAAGTAAGCATCCCGACTTGAGCATAACACGTCATCAAACAATATCTTTTTGAAAGCAATTCGAAAATTTCTATTTAAAATCGTATAAATGATTGGATTCGCCGTAGAGTTTGCATAACCTAACTATGTAACAGCCTAAAATACTAACGATATTTGTCACAGCCAGTGTGAATGAATATTTTCTCCCTTCCGATTGAACTATCAAAAAAACTGAGTTAATAAAACTTTGAATTACAGCAAAACTCAAATACATCAACAGATATCGAAATTTCTTAATGGTGAAATGAAAAAAATTATTTAAAAAAATCCACTACTTAAAGTATAAAATTATAAAAATGAGTTTTAATTATTTACCTTGAACTGCATATCGGATATCAAAGCTGGAAGAAAAGAACGAATGACATTTACAATAAAGAATGGCAGCCAACATATCAAGAATGTACCCATTATTACTCCCAGTGTAAGCCTTGAAATTAAAATTTGTTCCGAATGAAATTTCAATTACTAGTTCTATGCAAAAATTTTAAAAAATCTGAAAAATTCAAAATTTAAATAAGTCGGAGTTCAGAAAATTTGAAATTTTCAAATTAACTTTGGAAATTTAGAAGCACTAAGAGATCGGATGATTTGAAAAAATTTTACTTAAAATTGGACTAAGGATAAAATTAGAAATAATTGGCGATAAAAATATAAATAAAAATGATGCAGTGATTAGCAAAGGAAAAAAAAGGTTCATTTTAATATATATATATTTTAAAAATGGATAATATTATCCTGAATTTAGGCCGAAACAAATAGCAGTAGACTTAAATAGAATTGCTTGCCATGTGAAATGATAGTGGTAACGAAGTCAGGCTGAGAGACTTGTAGTAGAAATAGATGGATGCCAAAGGTAAACAAGCCCTGAGATAAGAATGGACAAATCCGACATCAGGTCTCCATATCAAAAACAAATTCAACCTGGCTTTCTGATCAGTGACACAGAGCTGTGATGACGTATTTTTCGGTTTGACTCGTTCCGATACTATAAGATTATTCCTGTAACAGCAACGGAAAGTTGCAAATATCCTATCACAGAAGAATCCAACATTACTATTCTGAAAATTCCTCCTTTACCTTGTTATTTCTTGGAAATGTTTGCTACCAATCAAGTGCATTAGTCCAGCAGATTTAAGATATTCTTAGTTAATTTATCAATTAAATATTTACAACGGTTGAATAATAGATCTGACGTCAAGTCTACATATCAAAAAACAGATTCAACTTGGCTTTCTGATCAATGATACAGAGCTGAATAATAAAACTTTTCATGAAGAAGTAATAGTGTAATATGCATTTAATTAAATATTTGGAGTAAGCTTCAAAATTTAAGTGCTGAAAGTTGTAGAAACTATCTTACAAATTATCCCTATCCTTGCATTTTGAAAGTAAAAGAAGAGATAGGCAGTTCACGTAATTATTATCTCAGATATGAATTATTCGCAACTTAAATATATTTTTTCTTAGAAACTACATGGAATGTTATTGAGCACTAAAGCAGTCAAAAGCAAACGTAGATTTGCAGAAAAGAATAGACTCTCTCTCTCTCATATCTTCCGATTGTTATTTGCAACACTTTTTGTTAAGCTTTCTGATAAAACAACTGACAAACATTTCCATGAATATCATTTCGTTCGAATCATCTTAAGCAAATCTAGATCTTTTTCTAAAAAATCCTTTCCAGTTGCAACACTTCCTTTTAGTCAATTATTCAAGTGGTTCATTTAGTTGCAAATCAGACAACAACTAAATGCTAAAGACTAATTGATTTAGTAAAGATAAAAATAAAATATTTTTGATTTGATATTAACTGAGATAAGAATTTGGCAAGAAAAAAGAAGGGGAAAAGTTAAGGAACTAATACATGCCCATAATACTAGTACGGAAACTGAACATGATTGGAAGCAGAATTTTGCTAGAAATTTTAAAAACGATACATTCTGAATTCCTTCACAAGCATCCAGTGTTACACAGGAGTTAGCTGCTTGCTGAAATTGCGTACGCATTGTTTTGCCGTGTTCCTGGCGAACAAGTAGAGACGTTATACAGAAGTACCATCATCACCGCGGGGATAACGAAACTGCACATGAAACTGCTTAATGCATACAGTGGCTTAAGTCGTAACTCACATCGCGGTTGGGAACTGCAATTTGCGATCATTATCAGAGTTGAATTGAAAATTGTCACTGTGATAGCAATCTATTTTCATCTTCAACAGACTAAACAAGGATCACACTTAGAATTTAAACTAAGCAAGACAACTTACTCGTTGTATTTAACATTTCCACCATCGCTTCCACCATCTCTTTGCACTAATTCCAGGATAATTTGCGTGAAACCAATGATAGCTGATATTAGCCAAACAAAAATTATAACGATGATATTTTTCGCCTCCTGAAGCCTTCACAGATACGGAAAGTATACCATAATGCATCATATTTACCAGCTTAATAGAAAACTTCGCGAACGGTTACAAAGAGAGCGACACCATTCCGCACAACTGCATAAACCAAACTCTTCCAAATCCCTGCCTCATCTCTTCTAAAAGCCTTCTTCTCCCACCACTTTAAAAAATTTCTTATATTTTGTGCTTATTTTGTTATCCTTTTCTTTTATCTTTCTTAATGTCTGTGCCATGTAAAGCAGCATAACTTTTAAAATTATTTTAAAGATTTTCGTGACATTCTTTATGCTATGCATTTGTCTCTTCTGCACTAATTATTGTCTTGTTAATGATCAATATTCCTACTCCAAAAATAGTAATAAATGAACCCAAATACATTGTCCATTATCTCAAAAATTCCCACTATCTTAAAGATGGATTGCTCAAAAGTGTCACCTGACATAAATGAGTGGATGAATGATATGCAGAAATCTGTGCAAGGCAATTGCAGAAAGGTTGAGTATCGAGGCTGTGGTACACGTAATATCGAAACATATCCAAAGTTGGCAGTACAAGCGGCCAAATGGCCAGTATCCAAGAGTATCATTGGGTGCTGCGAATGACATCACCTGGTAGAAACGTCACTATTAATCCATCCTGATATGTCATCAAATTACGAAAAAAAAAGACAAAAAGACTGCCTTAAGCTAAATTTAATCTCAAATACCAGTGAAAGAGTTAAAAAAGAAAAAACAAGCAAAGATATGAGAAGATCAGATACAGCAAGTGATACCAAAAATAAATTCTCTCGCTGTCGTCGTAAAATTCAATCGCAATATACAGCAACACATACCAACAAATTACCACCTAGTGCAACCAATATAATAACAGCATAAACAATTAATAAAATACTAGCGGCTGAGAGCATTGAATATTTAATGAACAGTTGGTCAGACAAAAATGCGCAATACTCCTTATTCCACCCGAAAAACCAAAAAATTATTTTTTTTTAAATCGATTGCAGTCACTCTTCATTGTAATTTCCTGTTCAAGAAGATAGTTATTTGAAATCTTTTTCGTTGAAGTACTGAATATCGTGGAAAATTAAAGTACCTTTAAATCTTTGTGTGAAGTTACAATGTTTAAATGTAAGCTTACACTTTTGGTGTTGGCAGTGTATACATAACGACGATATTATTATAATTCCGGACTAGTTTATCTCCATACACATTTTTCTTTTAATCAGGATAATCAGTGGATAAATAATTTGACATCAAGTAAACACTGTGATTCTTTCTTTCCTTTCTTCCCACTCTTTCTCTCTCGTGTTGTTCGATCCCTTCTCGACTACTGCACTATGCTTTTGAAAAATCCAAATTCTCCATCTGCTTTGATAAGAATGTACAAGAGGTACGGAAAACTATACCCATGCATTTAATAGCAAAAAGTTTCATGTTCGGAAAAGGTACTTAGCTTTTCTTCAAAACGGTATTTTGATAACGACCTGATTTCCATAAGAAAGTTAATAGCAATAGATTAGGATAGACTCAACGATGTTATTGCTGCCTCATATTTGGTCTCTACATTTTTTCTTTAAGCAATGGATGGATAATTTAACACCAAGATAAACAAATATTCTTGGCTTCAGTAATGTTCCGGAATTTAGATGATTAAGAATAAGAGTTAAATATGCACAAAAGAAAAGAAAAGAAAGGTATGGCAAATAACTGAATTTTGTTGTTTACAAAATAAGATTTGGTAGGTCATTAAGGCAGGCATAAGTTTATTAAAAGATTTAGATTTAATGATTTAATGCTTTGTCAAGTGCGAACAGGTAGGGATAGCCATAAACTTTAAAAATCGTGACTTCTCTGATAAGGTTGCAGCCAAAAGCAAAGATTTAAAAGTATCTGCATCCATAAGAAAGTTAATAGCAAGCTATGCATGCATTTATTTTCTGAATTTTCTGACTATCTAAGTTACCGTCAAAGTTGATTAACTACATGCAATATTACTGCCTTCAACTTTTCGCCATAAAGTTGAAACTTTTAATTGTCGTAAATGATTAACTAATTCATCCAATCATCTTACAACATACTGTGAATTGCTAGATTTCATATTATATGAATATTATACTCGACGTACTAAAAATGGAAAAACTGAAAGAAGCAAGGGTTGGTCAATTATTGTATGTTAGGACACTATTTAAAATTATTACAGAGTCACATTTTCAAACGCTTGATTGAAGATCTCTTTTTACTAAACCTTTGACAAAAATGTATGTTCCACATTCGTCTCAATTTCTACAGTTTGTTCATTTCTATTTGTGTATTCAATTAAATTGGAGAAAGCATAAGTAACAAATATCCAAGGTTTAAGCATTTGAAAATTTAATGAAAAAACATTAACGTTTTCCATTTCTTCGTCGAAATGGCAAGCACCAATTTGACATTATATATTACTGATAAGCTGCTAACATCAATTGAGTTTGATCATTTCAATTAAATTGAAGAAAACATAGGTAACAAATAAATGAATGACCTCTATAGGTCTCACAGATTGAGTAAAGATAAATTTTCGTTATAATTGGATGGTCGATTGACTGATAATGAAATAAGTAACATGCAAAGTTTTAAATTCATTCACAACACTAGCTGTTTTGGTTTTAATTGTTCGTGCCTCTGTGGAGTTCAAAATTAATTCATCAAAATCTTAGACATCGTTTTCAAGTCGTATCGATTTTCTTCACACTGTTGATTTGGCTAAAATTTCAACATAAATCCTATCAAAACATTTTGGGAATGACTAATACAACAAAACGAACGTTGCAAAACTATTTCTATTGTAAAAAATTGATGACATCGAACAAACTATGAGGAGACCTTATTAGCATCAATGCTGAAATGGTTCTAGGAAATTTAAGACTTTAAGACACCAGCCGTTTTACTCCAATTGTTTTTGTAGTGCAAATTTTTAACTGCTCTAATAAAAGGCAAATATAATCCACTTATATGTTCAGAAAAAAAAAACAGCAAAAAGTTATTAGCGAGCGGAGTGAAGTGGTTCAAGGAGATGAAGTAAGTTAAATAAGTAAAGTAAATTTCAAATAAAAAAAGTAGAGAAGAGAAAAATGAATTGTAAGAATTGCATTGTTTATCTGTAAATAAAAATAACCTTACTTACAAGGAGATGCGAATAATAGCATACTGCAAATGGGATAACAACAGTTTTATCATTTGTTTAATGTATCTCTAGAATAATTTAATGTATTAAAATAAACATTTAACGTATTTAGAGCAACAAAAAATAATTGCTATTTTAGCAAATAAATAAGTTTTAAGAGGTAATGTAAATGAAAAAGAGCAAAGTTCATTACAAAAGTCAAATTGTTTATACTTTTTGACGACTGGCATTTGCAAGTAAGGTACAACCAGCAGCAGCAAACCGAGAATTACATCTATTAGCAGCCAATCTATCATATAATCAAATCTTGTCTATCAAGCGGTGCAGAAAATGAACTGATATATGAGTGTTCCTGTACAATTATAACCAAGGAAGATTTGCGATACAGGGGAAGTCAGATTCATTCGTTATACGATAATATATATAAAGTATGTGCCATGCGAAAACTTGGAAACAAAAACGATTCTATGATTCTTTCAAATTCTATCTTCAAAGTTTGAATTCCAAATCTTCATTCTATCAATTTCTCCCTCATTTTATCAAAAGTATTTGGTATAAAAGCATGCAACTGATTCACAATTATAAGAATTCTGAACTGGTCGGGTGTGGAGTTGTATATGCTTTGCATATAATTCATATTGATCTAACTAGATGGTTTGAAAAAGATTTGCTAGAGAGAAATAGAAGGCTTTGGAAGTCAAATTTTATGTGAATTATGTGTTTTGCAATGATCGAAAAGCAGTGTGTTGGTACGAGAAATTTCTGATTGGAATGGCGGAACTTATGAATATTTTTCACCTTTCAATTTTGCTCGATTAAAAAATCAAAATTTTATTCTCAGATGACCAAAAATGAGCCATCAAATTCAATTTATTAATAAGTTACAGGCTGCCTCGTATTCCATGTTAGCAGTGATAAAGACTGAAATTTTTTCCAATAAAGACTGTACTTTCCAGAAAGGTCTAAATCAAATTAAGCACCAAAGGGATAAATTCGCTGGATTTTACTTGATAGAAGAGAAGATAATCATACCCAATTAAAAATAAATGATCTCAGTCTTTAGTCGAAAAGATGAGCGCAAAACATTGAAGATGCTCTCATATAGTCTTAGATAAATAAAGTTCAAAAGATCATCATAAGACTAGCTGCATCTCAAACAAACTACGATCTGCAGATCACGCCTTGCAGAAACACAATCACAACTAACACAGTATTCAAGAGATATTGTAGTAACAATCATAAAGCATGGCCTTATTCGAATTAAAGAAATCTTTGAAACTTTGCAAAAAATTAAGGTTATTTTCGAATTAAACTCGAATAACTTCACGTGAAGCTTAAAATTCCAACACATCGTGTCAAAGTGAGTGTAGTGCTGGCAAAAAAAAATTATTTTCCGTGAGAGAATAAATTGAATAAATTGGTCTCAGTCAAAAGTTCGTCGTTGGGCAAACTAAACTTTTCCTTCTTCCCTCTTACAAGCTGCCACTTCGTTGTTTTCCTTGTAATTGCCGCTTGCCAATTGAGCTTGCTTAGCTTTTGTTGGCAAACTCGTGCAGCTATTTAATATAGTCATCTGTTTAAGGCCTCTTCTGTCGAATGTTTTCTTTAACTTGAATGTATTGCAATGCAAGTGAGTAGTTAAACTGAAGCTATTCATTATTTAAGCATTAAAACAAAGGATGAATCGCAATAAATTTCAATTACAAAAGTGTTTTGTTAATTTTGAAGACTATTTCATCGTCGACCATCTTTTTCTCAGTGAATTATTGATCTACACGTATTCTCCTCGCAGTTTTTCTTTATTTTGCTTAATTTAACGAAGCAAATTGTCGAACCTAAATTCCATCTTTCAATTGTAGAGGAATAAATTCGCCAAGTGTATCAATTAAAATTAATGTCCCACTTCGAAATTATCGTTCCTTGCTTTCAAATTTTCTCAATTCGTCTGAGAAAATACTTCAAAAGAAAGGGTGACTTCAAAATTGCCTTTTCATTTTCTCTCCTTTTTTTATACACACATGTCTCTAACAAAAACCATTTCTTATTGAAGGACCACATATCCATAAATTAATGATAAATTAATGATATTAAATTTAGATAAAAATTGTTAAAAAAACAATCATTCTTAAAACATTTGAAACTAAACTAAGTGTTCCAGCGATCAATACATCGAATAGAGAGAGATCCAAATGTTTGATCCAGGAGCAACAAAATTACCGGCAATAAACTTCGATGATGTGATGTGTATTTACTAACAACGGAGGCATTAAGATGGCAACCTTCTGTTGCAATTCTTCCTCACTCCTTCAAATTTTCAAAATACTTTGCAAAAGATTTTTGATTCTGAAATTTTATCTTGCTGTAATTTTTCTAACGAAAGCCGATAATAAAGAATGAATTCCATAGCAAAAGATTGAAAAAGTAACAAAGTAGTATGGAACTAAAAAAGGTATCTCTCAATTACAATAAAAAATTTCTGGAATTGAAGTGTTGGAAAAAATATTCGAGAACTGTAGGACGAAATTTTGCATTTCTTGTAGTGGTTGTGGTAAACAAGTCATTCCCGACTCATTTGCATTTAAATTATAAAACGCTTAGCTAATAAAATACAAATATTAAAATTTTTTAATTTCGCTCATAAATCGGACACTTCTTCATCATATACGGAAATTACATGCGTGAATCGATACACATATTTCAGTTAATAAAGCTGAATCAGGCTGATTGACACTACGAAAACAACTGCTCAGTACTGTTACTTTTTGAAAAATACAATCAGTAGTTTTAACTCAGCAGTACGGTCAACAACAGGAAATTGAATATATTAATTGCAATGGGACTTTCAAGTACTGCTAGGAAAGTGATTGTTAAGTTGAAAAAATACCTCACTAATATTTGAAGCTCTTTAGGAAATCCTGCCTCACTCTTTTTCTTCCCCTTCTCTATCCTTTATATTTTTCGTTTCAGTTTTAATTCCAATATTTACACTGTTCTGACTCTCATAATCACTGAATCATGAGTAAGACAATATGTCTATTCCTTAGAAAAAAATTCAAACCATCATGTGCTGTTCTTGCAACAGGTATTCTGCAGTGCAACCGTGCAGGAATTTCGTTAGACAATCTTATGACGTTAACTATGATATCATGTTTTGTGATAAACCTATGAATCAGATTGCTATATTTCCGATTTGTCTGATCTTGAATGATTAACAATTACATAGTTTAAATGGATTTTATCACTCGAATTTTTCTACTTCTGCCGACATATGCTATGACAAAAGCGAAAGATTAATCAAACAAAAAGCGATTGGTGAACAGAGATCATAAATGTTACGGACACATCCGAAAACAAGTGCTCAAGTAGCTAGGATTGATCCCTCTAATTTGCAATACCATGTTTAATTTGTGTGCACGACGCTACTTGTTATATCGGAAAACAGATAAACCTATGAATAATGATTAAAAGATATCATGACAAAAAAGAAAAGCTACAAAAGACTGTTTCCAATCTTCGAAAAAATAGTAGTGCAGTAATCTTGCAGGTGCGTAGATTGTGATGCAAGTACTCACAGTGAGGACAAATGCCACTCCATGACTGGTAGATAATATGGCATATGAAAAAGCAAGTTGACTGAAAGCATGACAACAAAATGACAATGATAAGGATCGTATATGGAACAGGAGGTGCAACATGAATTCCTGCATAGGTGAGCTTTTTTTGCATCGTAATAGACTTTAAGCATTTGCCTCATATTCCACGTAGGACTGCATTAATGAGGCAAAAAGACAGTACTTACTTAAGTCAGAATGCTCATCACACGATAGTTGCGAGGCAATACATTTGCTTCATCCAACAAGCATGTAAATGCATTTGTATTGATGAAATGTGCAAAAGACGTAGTAAAGAGTGGAAATAAGTAATCACTGAAAATTCTTCCTTTCATTACGGTCGAAGTATGCAATCAGTGATTCTACACTGGTTCATCATGAGCACTCCAGTTTGGCCAGTATGGATTAACATAATCAAAATCAGGGAATTCATAGCCTTCAAGGTTACGCAAAATGTCAACATCACAAGCACTCATTTTCACTGATAACTTTCTGAACTGCGAATCGAAATTCTCCGTCGATTCAGGGCTCTTCTGCAGATTCAATCTTATTATGACATCATTAAAGTCGTTTTGTAAAGTAATATGCAAATTGTGATGAAGAGCTCATGGTTAGTGGCTAACAAGCAATTAATTCATCTACTGATATTTTATGTGTCAGCTAATTAGCTTCTGAATGATACTACTGATTGTAACTATTATCAAAAAGATCGAACCGGTGTTTTACATAGCAAACAAAGCCTCGTTGTATGCACAAATATTTAAACTTGAACTATGAGTTGGCAACCACGGATTTATGTCTTAAACGTTGAAAATTTCTCAGTTTTATAAAGCCTAATAAAATTTCAAAAATTCAACATGAATCTATAATGAGAAAGAGCTGATCAAAATTACTTCATTGTATTTCGAAATGTTGCTAGAAACACTGTGATGGTACTTTGAACTAGCAGATTACTTACTAGTTTTGGTTTAAAAGGTGGTTGAATTTGTCGCCTTTCAATCTTATACCAGTCAATTCGTCTAAAGAATGGATGTTCCTGAAAATTAAGTTTTCATAACGACGGGACACTTCATTATTGTTGACAACATGATAAGTTAATATTCGCCATCCAAAAATGGAATTGAAAATAAAGTCAATAAATTGTAGAATGGGATCTGTAACAAAAAAAAAAAAAAAAAAACATTGACATTTTTGTCTTTCCAGAAATATGTAGAAAAAATGTTTTGTGACCAGCACTATATTTTAGAAAGAAGAAATCAGTATCGATCATTCATCTCAGCACTGAATATTTTCAAGATATAACAAAGCCCTTCTGACGATATTTTAAAAAAAAATAAATTTTTGAAACGAATTACAAACTTTGATATCTCTAACGGCCGACTGACCACAACCTAGTCGTTTCTCAGGACTTTTCTGTAGCAGCGCCTTACAAATAGAAACTGCTTCTTTGGACATTGACTTCGGGTATGATACGCCATGATCTGTTATTGCTGCAAACATAATTTCGAGACAACAACAGACTTTAAATATCTCCAAAATAAGCACTAGTAATGGTCACAGTCATCTCTTGCCGTAACTAAACGGTCTCTCAGTACATCTAATAAATTAATTATTAATCTTACTGAGCTATAACTAATTTAGCTCCAATATACTTTCCTGCTGCTTCTTATTTTTAAACAGCTCTATTAAATTTGACACCTGCGAATAACTCATCTTCGTCTTCACCATCGAAAGGCGGCTGGCCGGCAAGCATTTCAAACAGCAATACTCCATAGGCCCACCAGTCAACTGACTTATTATATGGTTGATACAATATTATCTGAAAGGATGCTGGATGGTAAGAATTTAATGAACTGTGATCACAATAAGCAAATCGAAGGTCACGTTTCAGAATACAATTATATTTATTTCTGGGAGTATTTATACATAGGAAGTTAGTTACGTGTCTCACAGTTGTCCTTATTAGCGATGTTGGAATGATACGTACTTCCGGAGCAATGTAATCGGGTGTACCACAAAATGTTTTTGTCCTTGCATTACCGATGATGTTTTCTTTGCACATACCAAAATCCGTGATTTTAATATGCCCGTTTGTATCCAACATAACATTGTCCAGTTTGAGATCACGATAAATAATGCCTTTGGAATGAAGAAAGAATAAACCAATTGCTATTTCAGTAGCATAAAATCTGCAATAACAAGCTTATGGTCATCAAACATGCTTCAAATTTTTATCGAAATTGGACTGCTAGAGCTGGAAAACTGATAATTTTATATTGCCTATGTCAAGCATTCAAGCTGATTGCTGATTGCAGCTTTAATTTAAACATAATTTAATTTAAACACAGATTATTACTACTCACGCAGCTACTGGTTCTTTGAACTTTCCCACTTGTTGTATTTGATACATAAGATCGCCACCACTTACAAATTCCATTACAAAATATAAACGATCCTGAATAAGCTTATTTTGTGCAAATCATGTTTCGAAATTTAGCACGTTATGATTTAAAGTAAGATACAATTGCAACTCTAAGCAGTTTGCAATTTAATGCCAGAAAAGTGTGAAAATGATGAACTGATTATAGTGGAGAAAACTGCTGAAAACAGTTTAAAATAAAGAATAGGTTATTTCAAATAAACAAATCAGAAGGTGAGAAAAAAAAATAAATCAGATGTAGTTTGCAAAGATAACTGCCAATCAACTATTTGGCTAGAAAAGGACGAAACTTTCACCGAAGTTTGGAAGCATGAATAAAGAGTAACGAGAAAGGGTGGCTTGTCACAAAGAGACAGCACCCGTTTTTCAGTCATCGCACATTCCACATCATCGTCCTGAACAATAACATCCTTTTTCAGTATTTTCACTGCGAAGAGCTCCTTGCTATCTTTATGCTCACCAAGTAATACCTAAAAAGATAAAAGAAACAGGAACATGTAGTTTGCTTTTGAATAGTTTTAAAAGTTGAAAAGATAACCTTTCCAAAAGAACCTTTTCCAAGCACAGATAGAAAGTTAAAATCAGTAGATTTGATGGTGTTTTGTTGTATTTGTTTCAGCTCAGATTGAAGTTGCATTGGTGATTGCTGTAAGATAGATTTTTAAATTTACTTAAGGCTAAATAATATAGAGGCTAAATGCAAGTGACACTTTCATAAACATGAGTTCTCGCTCATTCCCCTCTCATTAGCCATTGCGAATTAACCGGTAACTCAATTTGACGACAGAAATCAAGAAAGGATCAAATTACGCTTTCTAAATCATACGTAGCACATTGTTGTTTCGAAATTCCATTGTTTTTGATTTTTGCAGGGGAATTAAATTCCAGTTTGTTCAGTTTTTCACTTTTTTTTAATCACCAGCATCAACATTTTCAAAATTCTAAACTTTAAACTTAAAATATTTAAAATCTGCATATTCGTTTCAGTCCCAAATGGAATTAGTTTGAAAGTACACAAAGCTATATTCCGACTTCACCTTTTCCTGACGTATCTCCATTTCATCAATTTTATTCCTGATTTTCTCAATTTCGGCTTCAGATCCAGGATTAACTTTTACGCTGTAGAATTCTCCTTCCTCCTGAAATCACGTTACACTGTTAAATTTAAATTGAATGAGTTCATCTAAAGTCTATCTAATAGAAGATAAAGCAAAGAATGACAGATGAAGAAGCAGTCAGTCAAAAAAACTCACTGCGCTAAGTAGTTTGTACCAACCCTCAACAGATTCCTTCATCAGCTCACTGATGCCAAATGAAAGAGAACCCATGAAATCGTTCCTAGAAGTACGATCCCAATCCCAGACTTCAACAGATAACCTTTTACCAGCATCCGCTGCTTCCAATTTGCTAAAATTTAATTCAAAATAATATTTAAGTGTTGAATATCTCTAAATGAATTGTTTAGACTAGGCCACATGGATCAAAATTCATCAATGAATGAAGGCAATGAATGAATGTTCTTTTGATTTATAAGCATAAACAGATGATTTAGGAACAAATAAAGATACTTACTATTCAAAACACTCATTCCACACAGGATTCAAGGTGGATCTGATTGTTTTACTTTTCTTCTTGGATTTTGAAGAATGATCATCGGGTATCAATTTCAACTTGCAGTAAGGATCGGAAAGGCCATTTGGATCCATAGGTATTAAATTACGTGCCTCAGTCACTGAAAATAGGCATCTCCCACAGATGATTGAAAATACCCTGCTTTATTTCATCAACGAATAGAGAACCCTCTGTCTGCAGCGTCCTAGTTTAGTTTGAAGAATATTTGTGCTTGTTATTAATTCAACCATAATAAGACTTTATGAACAGTGCCTTAGTTCGTAATCAGACAGGAGCTCTCACTGAATGTTTTGAGTCGTATAGCAGCAAAGCATCAACAGATGATATTATTAAAAGTGCTTAAATGCTAACAACGAACGGACATGTGTACTGGTAGAAGTTTTCGCCTATTCTTCGAAGAAGCAACTCCAAATAACAAAAGAAAATTGAGAGAGCCTTCAAGCCTACGGAATATCACCTGTAATCAGTAGTATTACCTTCTGTCATTAAACCTATTCCACTAAAACCAGAATACAATCATACCTTATCTGCTTTCACAGTGTCCCCGACATCTAATAAGATATACTTCTTTTTACCTTCTCATTTTTTTTTCAAATATGTCGTTTGTTTTTTAGATATTAGTGATTCGTTATGAGAATTTAAACTCAGAACTCACTCAGAGAAGATCATCAAACTCACTACGAACCTGCAAAGAATGAATTCAACGTTTTGAAGGTCATGCATGCTATCATTCCGTCATCTATTATGCTAAACTGTTAGCTAGTTAACACTTAATTGATTCTAACTACTGTAATAGTTTAAGATTTAAGATTGAAAAATAGTTTAAGATTTGTTTCTACTGAAATACTGAACAGCTGATCACACCTTTAACTTGCAGAAGATCATTGTTCACTCGAATTGAAAGATGTATTCTACCGCGTCTTTCGATATAATCTGTTCCGCACATATCAGGCACATATTTAACACATTTGTGATGCACATTAACATCACAACACTCACATTTTTTACCCTAAAAATGGTGTAGGATTCTTTTCACTTTTTCACCATTATTGATTAAAAATCAAAACAAAATTATTAAGCTGACAACCTGATGAATGATACCATAAAGTAAAGATCCACAATGATCACAAAACGTTGGCGACGAATATGAGTGCACCTTCCACTTATGTTGTTGTCGTGGATCCTAAAAAATATAGAACTGATTGTATCAAAAATACTTTTTTAGTCCCGCACTTTTCGATCATTGCCCAAATTTTGACCCAAAAAATTCATCCTTAAGAATTTTATACTTTCGAAAAGCTCATCAGAAGAGCATAATGGAATTCGAGATATAAATGCAAGTTTTTTTTCTTTCTAGCATTCGCCAACAACCATGAAGTGAGTACCAAACGAAAACATGTGACATGAAAAGTACGGAACTAACATCAGTATCAACGCCTTTGTCAGCACCAGGACATTGAAAATTGACAAACTGATGACATCTTTTATGCACTACAAATGCGCACACTGTAATTATTTAATTTAGATGTGAATAATTTCAAAGCAAATTTATTAATCTCAAAATGTCAATTCGGAGTAGAGAAATATTAAGAGATTTTGAGTTGATAGTTTATGAGTTAATATTTTAGGAAGACACTGAAAGGAGAAAGAATAATGACTTACCCTGACACTGAAAACCCTGCTTATTAAGACCCCAAAGAAATTCCTTGCAATGTGAACAAAATGTTGGTTGCTTGAAAAATCGTGCAATAAATTTATGCGCTCTGAAGACTTACTTTAATTGTTCAACTTTTTCGAATACCATTTTTCATGTGAAGTATTATGTAATGAAAGGAATAAATGGCCTTATTCTTAATTAATTAAAGCCGTGTGCTTGAAAAAAAAAGAAACAAAATCATACTTGACTTCATGAACATTCTTTTGTCTCAATGCACCTTTTCGAACAATGCCTTTACCTTCGATCCGCTGCACTGAAAAAAAATTATTTTAAAGAGCCAAATGTCAGCTTTCAAAATATGATCGCTTCTTGATATTGCAGAAAACTGCAACTTTAATAAACCAATTTGTTATAAATCAATTATTTAACATCTACTATGAAATTGCTGTAGAGTTCAGTCATCAAAACACAGCTTATCACAAAGTTGATTTGAAAGATTGCTTGAAAGGTTTCCGTAAAATCGAGTAATTTTAATAATGAAAAGAGAAATGGTCTCACACGAACTGAAAGGTCCTGTATGCCCTGAAGTAATTTCTAACGAACTAAAATTTCCTAGCTATCCCCGAATAGTTTTTTACCTTTCGGGTTATTCCACAGAATAACCAATTCTTTTTCTTATTATTATCATGAAAATATTCCTAATGCAATTCCTTTCAAGCTTTAATTCAATTAGTTCCAATAAGCAATTACTTCCTCATATCACTAATTTTGAATAGTTGAAGTACATTTAAATTGACGATGATTTCATCGCAATTTGTTTGAACTGCTTCACAATTAATATTCAATTTTACCCAGAATTGCACTGCTGAAAAAAGCTTTAAAAACATTGCAAGACATCAATATTATGAAGCATTTCTGAGAGAAGACATTGAAAAGATAGTCGAAGAAAATGTCCTAAGATATGTTGGTACACTGAATGGAAAGATGAATTTTGAGACGCTTCCTTGGCAAATAAAAATGTCATAAGCAAATTAGAAGCCAAAAATCTGCATAAAACATAACAACTCAATAGGACAATTAGTGATAAAAAAGCGCAGCTAATCAAGTCACAAGTGCCAAATGGAGAAAGTGATACAAGTAGAATCCAAAAAAGATTTGCATGCAGTTTTCAGCGAATGGCAACAATTCTCACATTTTCTCAGGGCTTTACGAGTTGATAAAAATTTTAGGTAAATTTGAGATTTCTTCCGTAGTGCATCCCCAACTCGACGGCAATTGGATGGCGTTCTTGATTTTCCGCCATGTTCTGCACCATCATGTCGACTGTCCTCATTGTAGTCGCTATGTTCATCTAGATTTGCTCCAGAATTAGGTTTTTCAAACTTCTGATATATCAAGTCGGTAGTGTTGGAAAAAGTAACCGGTAAAATGATCGCATCCAACGGATCAAAGAACTTTGATGATGATCGGTTACATAAACAGCAGTTTCCTGGATGACAGGATGATGATCCTGAGTTGTTGTTTCCGCACAGCGAATTATGCAGCAGAATCTCATCAAAAACAGAAAAGAAGTCATTTGCAGCTAGAATGTCGGAACAGGATATGGATGTACGTTTCTTCTTCCGATCTTCCTGATCCTGCGATTGTTCGTTATCAGTGATCAGATAGTTGAAATTGCTTCTCCATTCTTCATCCATTTTTGAACAGTCCATCAGCATTAGATGTTTTAAAATGAGAACTAACGATGATAGCTATTGATGCATTGGATGATAGCACTGTGACTCGCTGAATTAGAATTAGTAATATATTGGAGGAGAAATCTTCATATATCGAACACACAAATTTGCAATGAATGAATGAAAACTGTATGTTTTGCTATTCTGATACGATGAATGCAATTTTTGTCGAAAAGAAATTTTTTTTGCTCTGCTTCTCCTTAACATAACAACTCAATGATTCAGCAGTGATCCGTGTACCAAGCCATCATGCAACTTTGCCTTGCAACACCATCTCGAGTTATCTCTACCTTTCACGAAAGTCTATTCTAACCATTTTGTGCTGGTTTATTTCACAGCAAAAAATTCTCAAAAATCAAAACGACCATTATTGATTGAGTAGCAGTAAGCAAGCGAGCATTGGTATATAGTTCTACCATATGTGTCTATTCATCATGTTCCTATTGTGTCATTTCAGTAGGGAAGCACATGTTTCAATAATGGTTTTAGAGAAAATAATTTGCATATGTTGTGCATTCCCTTTTATCACTATTTTGAGTTAGTGAAACTTTCAGTTGTAAAATAGTAAGGCTGCTCTAAGTAATTTCTGAATTCACAGGAAAACAGTGGCAACTTTGCTTATTACATCGTCTAAATAGATAATTTTTTTTTTTGGTGGAAACTGCAGCAACCAACATCTCTTAATACAAAAGCCACTTTCCAAGAAAAGGCTTTAGTTTCTGGCTTCCACGAGAAACTGGCAACAAGAAGAATGTAAAGAAAACAGATGTGATTAGACTTCTTAAAAATTCCTCAATAATATGCAAATACAATCTTATTTGAAGAACTAAAATTCAAGTCAGTTGAAATGAAATTCGAATATGACTTTCAGTAGGTGTTTACTGGTCAAACTCCAAGAATTATGCTACTATTAAATTTTACAAAGTATCATATACCTTAATATTCCAAGCATTAAGTAACAAGTGGAATCGTCAGATTACTTCATATTCGTTAGATATAGAAA
The DNA here is from genome assembly GCA_005281725.1 of Wuchereria bancrofti. NCBI lineage: Eukaryota > Metazoa > Nematoda > Chromadorea > Rhabditida > Onchocercidae > Wuchereria > Wuchereria bancrofti. The sequence continues at coordinate 11,307,108 of SSBO01000012.1, read as the reverse complement.
CATGATCCTTTCTTTTGAAAAATTTTCAAGATTATAAATATTGAAGCACATCAAAGAGAAATGGACATACCAAAAGCTTCGGAAAGTTTCCTGAGTAATTTGGATGATTCCAGCACTGGGTCGGCTCCAATGGAATGACTTTGAAAGTCATTTCGTTCCATTTTATTAGCATTAAGCATTGCTTGATCAAAATTAAGAGTTTGGAGACTATACTTTTCGGTATTCAAGGTATAAGTACAATCACCGCAACTTGTATCACCGCCAGCTTCCGGAGTGTTAATTGGTTCCACATCATTAGTTGATGACTGATCAACATTAATCGGAACAGCAGATTTCATTGACATATCGATAATGATTTCACATAGTATTCTTTAATATCTGCCGACGAAAAAGCGTTTGTACGTCTGCTGGAATAGGAAAAATGTTTGTAGTTAGCATAATCAGAATATGCAAATAAAATAGGTAATCGCGTATCGAAAAAAAAACAGAAAGAATCCGATTAGCATATAGCTTATATGCTCGTATAAAAACAGATGAAATGGGATAAATGGTTTAACTTAAAATTCTGAAAATGATGAATGACTTAATAAAGTAAGTATGCAAACAAATCATTATCTCTAACTCCAATAATAAATACAATTAACATTTCCACTTCGCAGTTGATTATAAACAACCCTTCAGAAGCAATTCCATATATTTCGCCAAATGAAGTAACAAGCTGAAATTGCAATGTCTAAAAGTCGGTTTAACTTTATCAAAGATTTAAATTGATACTTCATTAACAAAAGAAAAGAGAAAATTGACAAAAAATCAGAGTTTTTACAAAGTGCTTCACATTTATGAAATGAAAACCACAAATTACAAAAATCAGTACTTTGAAAAAGAAATTTCCCAAGGTGTAAATTTTCCATTTATTCCCACATTTCTAAAAATCCTAAAACTATTCATCCTTTTTATTACATTCAAACTTCCCTTAATACAATGCCACTTTATTACAAAAATTAGAGAAGTATAAATGATAATTTTTTTTTGCTGAGAAAATATGACAAAAAGGACATGAAATGACAAGAGCGAAAGTCTAATAAGGTGAAAGAGCTGAAGGGTCAGAAATGCTGAAGAAATGTCCATTGAAGCGAAAAAGATTTTTATGGATGATTCAACGAAAATGACAACTCGTAGCACTTTAACTTAAATTCCGTCTGGGACTAAAAACAGGATTAAAAAATAAGCTGATAAGTTACAGAACAACATGATCCTCAGATTCCTTTTACTTCAGTAATAGTGTTAAGTTCCAGTTGAACAATCCTTTAAAATGGGCACTCTGTCATCTCAGATTTGCGTTCCTCTTTTATAAGTCTAATTGGGAATTTCTTTGTGCTCACCAAAAAAGCACATGATGGTTGAAATTTCTCAAAAACTGCGAGCAATGTTAATTTGTTGGTTAATAGAAAGAAGACAATAATTAATCCACAATATGACTGATTGATAAATGACCTATGTGGATGAATGCATTAGATCCTTGTTATCCCGACGGGTCCTATACATTTTGGCGTGCAGGAAATGGCATGATGTTGCTAAATGTTTCTGAGGTATGCGATTTTCTAGCAGGAAAATTACTCATCGCTTTTCCTTAGAGAGGCTCGTCACTAAAAACTTGGAGGAACAAAATTAAGTTATCAATACTTCGGCGTTAATAGTTATAAGATTAGAATTAAGCAAAGCTTAGTGTAAACAAGTCTGCTACTGAATGCTTAGGTGTTACCTCTTAGACATTATATAAAATTTATCCTGTATGAACCTAAAAAGACAAAACAGCAGTGGAAGACGGATTGTTGAGCATTTTCATCTAACTTGATGTAAATTTACGAAAATCCGTGCTTGTCCTTCTTCTCTTCCTTATTACTTTAAGCTACCTTTGCAAATCGGTAACAAAGAAGACTGATATTTCTATCTGAAAGCAAAATCTCAGTTTTCATGCTTATACCGCTCACTTAAACTGCCAAGCATTTTCAGAGTTATTTTCAGTTATGTTTCTGGCGCTTGTGAAGCAGTCATAGACACTTCTATACATAGTTAAATTTCAACCAAGCATTAGCGAAAATTTTGCAGAAATTATGTAATAAATAAATTCCTAATAGATATGTACTAACGGCGAACACCAAAGGAAGTATATCTTTTCTTAAAAAAGAAGATAAAGAATGATTGTTTGTTTGGTTGGTGGCTAAAAAAGTACATTAGCATAAATTCCCAAAGAATTGATGTTAAAATTCAGGAATTGTCGTAATTAAAACTGGTATGAATTGGAAAAACTTGGCAGGACGATATTTTTCTTCAACAAATTAGCACGAGTACTGGCCCATCTTTTACGGATACAGGAAGTAATCAATACTGTGGCAGAAAACACTTTGATCACAGTCTGTGTCGACTGGGTGCATTTTTTTTTTTGCCGACTCACAAAAATGTTATGACTTAACGGTTAATTTTTTAACTTTAACAATCTTCCCAATGTTTTTTCTATTGTGCTGCTGCTTTCCACTGCTAACTGTGGTGTTGGTGCTGGCTGCTACACGGTGATTGCGTTTTATACCTTATTATATCACTTTTATTTCATATCCATTTGTAAAAGTGCGATGTTATTTAAATCAAATTAACAACACCGTCTGATCGATTTTCCTGTGTTCCTGAATATGAATTGATAAAATGAACCAGCTTATATTTAATAATAAATTTCTAGAAACCATGAATAAGCAATAATTGTTTCTTTCTCAGAATTAGTTTCATGCTTTCTACTTTTAAACTGTTGTTGAGACAAATTCTTAAAATATATTGTCAAAATAGAACGTTTAATTATTCGAACAAACTTTCAAAATGATAGCTTATGTAAAATGTTTGATGCCTTAAAACCATAAAAGCAGTCTCGGCTATAATTTATCATCAAATGGCTGACAGTTGATTGAGGAAAAGGAACAGATGATTTAACTAATAATTTGTTTGTTCAGTTTTTCGTCAGATTAGAATCAACAAAAAGACATGCGTTGAAAATTTCTATTCCCACCTTTAGTAGGTATAGAAATTCTAACCTGAATGAATGAAATGAATGAACGGATGAATGAATGAATGAATGAATGAATGAATAAATGAATGAATGAATGAATGAATGAATGAATGAATGAATGAATGAATGAATGATTTATAATTATTTGGATAAACTATACAGTTCTGTAAAGTATGAACTGGTTT